>CM050163.1:382180016-382540016 GCA_027410445.1 Discoglossus pictus
TACTATCAAAGAAAGAGATTCATGCTTCTTCTTTGATGCCCCTATCCTGGATGATGGGTGTTCCACACTGGGGAGAAATAAAGGAAGCAGTGTCCCCAAGCAAGCATACTTAGTCATCTGTATGTATTTCCTTATTTCATACATCCTCAGCAGTCCCTCTTATACAACACTACCTTATCTTGGTGACCTGCTTGGCCGCAAATTGTTTAACCCCAGTCAGTCATTTGACTTAGTTTAGTACATTGAATCCATGAAGGACAGCATATGATGGGCTGACAGTTTTTTCTTCACTTGTCTATGCAGATTGAGTAATGAATTAGAGCCTACAAATTGCTAATCATTTCTAAATACATCTGTACATGCTTTGATTGATATTACAAAATAGTACCTTGCCTGTCATAAATTACAGTGTCATATATGTTATGTTTAATTGTCTGTGCTGTCTCTCTCTGTGTTGTCTCTGTGCGCCCTCTCCCTCTCTCTGTGTGCCCTCTCCCTCACTCCGTGAGCCCTCTGCCTCTCTGTTCCCTTTCTCTGCGCTGTGTGCTCTCTGTCTGTCTGTCTCCCTCCCTCTGTCCCCTTCCCTCTCTCTCCCCTCCCTTTCTCTCTCCCTCTCTGTCCGCCCCTCCCTCTCTCTTCCTCTCTCTCACCCCGTCCCGATCTCCCCTCTCCTTCCCTCTTTTCCCCTCTCTCCCTCTCCCTTTCTCCCTCCCTCCTCTCTCTGTCCCTCTCTTCCCTCCCTCTTTTCGCCTCTCTCTCTTCCCCATCCCTCTCTCTCTCTTCTCCCTCCCTCTTCCCCCTCCCTCTCTTCCTCTTCCTTCTCTTCTCCTCCTCCCTCTATCCCCCTTTCTCTATCTTCCCCCCTCTCTCTCTATCTATCTCCCCCCTCTCTCTATCTCCCCCTCTCTCTCTATCTCCCCTCTCTATCTTTCCCCCTCTCTCTCTATCTCCCCCCTCTCTTTCTTCCCCCCTCTCTCTATCTTCCCTTCCCCCCCTCTCTCTCTCTCCCCCACTCTCTCTCTCTGTCTCTTCCCCCTCTCTCTATCTTCCCCTCCCCCTCTCTTCCTCTCCCCCCTCTCTCTCCCTCCTCTCTCTTCCCCACTCTCTCTATCTTCCCCTCCCCCCTCTCTCACTATCTTCCTCCCTCTCTCTCTATCTCCCCCCTCTATCTTCCCCTCTCTCTCTATCTCTATCTCCCCCCTCTCTCTCTATCTCCCCCTCTCTCTCTCCATCTTTCCCCCTTTCCCTCTATCTCCCCCCTCTCTCTATCTCCCCCCTCTCTCTATCTTCCCCAATATCTCTCTATCTTCCTCCCTCTCTCTCTATCTGTCTCCCCCTCTCTCTATCTCCCCCTTCTCTCTCTCTATCTCTCCTCTCTCTCTATCTCCCCTCTCTCTCTCTCTCTCTCTCTCTCTATCTATCTTTCCCCCTCTCTCTATCTTCCACCTCATTCTCTCTATCTCCCCCCCCTCTCTCTCTATCTTCCCCCTTCTCTCTCTCTCTCTCTCTCTCTCTATCTCCCCCCCCCTCTCTCTCTCCCCCTCTCTCTATCTCTCTCTCCCCCCTCTCTCTCTATCTCCCCCTCTCTCTATCTCCCCCTTCTCTCTCTCTATCTCTCCCTCTCTCTCTCCCCTCTCTCTCTCTCTCTCTCTCTCTCTCTCTCTCTCTCTCTATCTTTCCCCCTCTCTTTATCTTCCCCCTCATTCTCTCTATCTCCCCCCTCTCTCTCTATCTCCCCCCTTTCTCTATCTCCCCCCTCTCTCTCTATCGTCCCCCTCTCTATCTTCCCCGTCTCTCTCTTCCCCCTCTTTCTCTATTTCTGTCTATCTCCCCCCTCTCTCTCTCTATCTTCCCCATTTCTCTCTATCTCCCCCCCTCGTTTCTCTCTCTTCCCCATCTCTCTGTGTCTATCTCCTCCCCCTCTCTCTCTATCTTCCTCCCCCCTCTCTCTCTATCTCCCCCCCTCTCTCTCCCCCTCTCTCTATCTCTCTCTCTCCCCCCCCCTCTCTCTATCTCCCCCCCTCTCTCTATCTCCCCCCCCTCTCTCTCTATCGACCCCTCTCTCTATCTTCCCCCTCTCTCTCCCCCCCTCTCTCTCTATCTCTGTCTACCCCCCCTCTCTATCTTCCCCATTTCTCTCTGTCTATCTCCTCCCCCTCTCTCTCTATCTCCCACCTCTCTGTATCTCCCCCCTCTCTGTCTATCCCCCCCTCTATCTCTATCTTCCCCCTCTCTCTCTCTATCTCCCCCCCCCCTCTCTATCCCCCTTTATCTCTATCCCACCTCTCTGTCTATCTTCATCCTCTCTCTCTTTCTATCTCCCCCCTCTCTCTCGATCTCCCCCTCTCTCTCTATCTCCCCCCTCTCTCTCTATCTCCCCCCTCTCTCATTATCTCCCCCCCTCTCACTATCCCCTCTCTCTCCCCCCTCACTCTATCTCCCCCCCCTCTCTATCTCCCCCCTCTCTCTGTCTATCTCCCCCCTCTATCTGTCTATCTCCCCCCTCTCCTTGTCTATCTCCCCCCCTCTGTCTCTCTCTATCTGCCCCTCTCTCTCTATCTTCCCCCCCCCCTCTCTTTTTCCCCCTCTCTCTATCTCCCCCCCCTCTCTCTCTTCTCTCCCTCTATCCACCCTCTGTCTCTATCTCCCCCCTCTCTCTCTCTCTATCTCCCCCCTCTCTCTATCTCCCCCCTCTCTCTCTATCGTCCCCCTCTCTCTCTATCTTCCCCCTCTCTCCCCCCCTCTTTCTATCTCTATCTCCCCCCCTCTCTGTTCCCTTTCTCTGCGCTGTGTGCTCTCTGTCTGTCTGTCTCCCTCCCTCTGTCCCCTTCTCTCTCTCTCCCCTCCCTTTCTCTCTCCCTCTCTGTCCGCCCCTCCCGCTCTCTTCCTCTCTCTCACCCACTCCCGCTCTCCCCTCTCCTTCCCTCTCTCCCCTCTCTGTCCCCCTCTCTCCCTCTCCCTTTCTCCCTCCCTCCTCTCTCTGTCCCTCTCTTCCCTCCCTCTTTTCGCCTCTCTCTCTTCCCCATCCCTCTCTCTCCTCCCTCCCTCTTCCCCCTCCCTCTCTTCCTCTTCCTTCTCTTCTCCTCCTCCCTCTATCCCCCCTTTCTCTATCTTTCCCCCTCTCTCTCTATCTCCCCCCTCTCTCTCTCCCCCCTCTCTCTATCTTCCCTCCCCCCCCCCTCTCTCTCTCTCTCTCTCCCCCACTCTCTCTCTCTCTGTCTCTTCCCCCTCTCTCTCTTCCCCCTCTCTCTATCTTCCCCTCCCCCTCTCTTCTCTCTTTCTCTCCCCCCCTCTCTCTCCCTCCTCTCTCTTCCCCCTCTCTCTATCTTCCCCTCCCCCTCTATCTTTCTCCCCCTCTCTTCTTTCTCTCTCTCTATCTCTCCCCCCTATTTCTATCTCCCCCCTCTCTCACTATCTTCCTCCCTCTCTCTCTATCTCCCCCCTCTCTCTCTCTATCTTTCCCTCTCTCTCTCTCTATCTTCCCCCCTCTCTCTCTATCTCCCCCCTCTCTCTCTCTATCTTTCCCCCTTTCCCTCTATCTTCCCTCTCTCTCTATCTCCCCCCTCTCTCTATCTTCTCCCACTATCTCTCTATCTTCCTCCCTCTCTCTCTATCTATCTCCCCCCTCTCTCTATCTCCCCCCTCTCTCTTTCTATCTCTCCCTCTCTCTCTATCTCCCCTCTCTCTCTCTCTATCTTTCCCCCTCTCTCTCTATCTTCCCCCTCATTCTCTCTTACTCCCCCCCTCTCTCTATCTTCCCCCTTCTCTCTCTCACTTTATCTCACCCCTCTCTCTCCCCCTCTCTCTATCTCTCTCTCCCCCCTCTCTCTCTCTATCTCCCCCCCTCTCTCTATCTCCCCCTCTCTCTCTCTATCTTCCCCCTCTCTCTCTATCTCTGTCTATCTCCCCCCCTCTCTCTCTATCTTCCCCATCTCTCTCTGTCTATCTCCTCCCCCCCTCTCTCTATCTCCCCCCTCTCTCTATCCCCCCTCTCTGTCTATCTCCCCCCTCTCCTTGTCTATCACCCCCCTCTCCTTGTCTATCACCCCCCTCTGTCTCTCTCTATCTGCCCCTCTCTCTCTATCTTCCCCCCCTCTCTCTTTTCCCCTCTCTCTATCTCCCCCCTCTCTCTCTCTTCTCTCCCTCTATCCCCCCTCTGTCTCTATCTCCCCCCTCTCTCTCTCTCTCTATCTCCCCCTCTCTCTATCTTCCCCTCCCCCCTCTATCTTTCTCCCCCTCTCTTCTTTCTCTCTCTCTATCTCTCCCCCCTCTTTCTATCTCCCCCCTCTCTCACTATCTTCCTCCCTTTCTCTCTATCTCTCCCCTCTCTCTCTCTATCGTTTCCTCTCTCTCTTTCTCTATCTTCCCCCCCTCTCTCTATCTCCCCCTCTCTCTCTATATTTTTCCCCCTTTCCCTCTATCTTCCCCTCTCTCTATCTCCCCCTCTCTCTATCTTCCCCCACTATCTCTCTATCTTCCTCCCTCTCTCTCTATATATCTCCCCCTCTCTCTATCTCCCCCCTCTCTCTTTCTATCTCTCCCTCTCTCTCTCTATCTCCCCTCTCTCTCTATCTTTCCCCCTCTCTCTCTATCTTCCCCCTCATTCTCTCTATCTCCCCCCTCTCTCTCTATCTTCCCCCTTCTCTCTCTCTCTATCTCCCCCCTCTCTCTCTCTCCCCCTCTCTCTCTCTCCCCCTCTCTCTCTCTCTCTCTCTCTCTATCTTTCCCCCTTTCCCTCTATCTTCCCTCTCTCTCTATCTCCCCCCTCTCTCTATCTTCCCCCACTATCTCTCTATCTTCCTCCCTCTCTCTCTATCTATCTCCCCCCTCTCTCTATCTCCCCCCTCTCTCTTTCTATCTCTCCCTCTCTCTCTATCTCCCCTCTCTCTCTCTCTATTTTTCCCCTCTCTCTCTATCTTCCCCCTCATTCTCTCTACCCCCCCCCTCTCTCTATCTTCCCCCTTCTCTCTCTCTTTATCTCACCCCTCTCTCTCCCCCTCTCTCTATCTCTCTCTCCCCCCTCTCTCTCTCTTTTTCCTCCCTCTCTCTATCTCCCCCTCTCTCTCTCTCTATCTTCCCCCTCTCTCTCTATTTCTGTCTATCTCCCCCTCTCTCTCTCTATCTTCCCCATCTCTCTCTGTCTATCTCCTCCCCCCCTCTCTCTATCTCCCCCCTCTCTCTATCCCCCCTCTCTGTCTATCTCCCCCTCTCCTTGTCTATCACCCCCCTCTCCTTGTCTATCACCCCCCCTCTGTCTCTCTCTATCTGCCCCACTCTCTCTATCTTCCCCCCTCTCTCTTTCCCCCTCTCTCTATCTCCCCCCCCTCTCTCTCTCTTCTCTCCCTCTATCCCCCCTCTGTCTCTATCTCCCCCCTCTCTCTCTCTCTATCTCCCCCTCTCTCTATCTTCCCCTCCCCCTCTATCTTTCTCCCCCTCTCTTCTTTCTCTCTCTCTATCTCTCCCCCCTCTTTCTATCTCCCCCCTCTCTCACTATCTTCCTCCCTTTCTCTCTATCTCCCCCCTCTCTCTCTCTATCTTTCCCTCTCTCTCTTTCTCTATCTTCCCCCCTCTCTCTCTATCTCCCCCCCTCTCTCTCTATCTTTCCCCCTTTCCCTCTATCTTCCCCCTCTCTCTATCTCCCCCCTCTCTCTATCTTCCCCCACTATCTCTCTATCTTCCTCCCTCTCTCTCTATCTATCTCCCCCTCTCTCTATCTCCCCCCTCTCTCTTTCTATCTCTCCCTCTCTCTCTATCTCCCCTCTCTCTCTATCTTTCCCCCTCTCTCTCTATCTTCCCCCTCATTCTCTCTATCTCCCCCCTCTCTCTCTATCTTCCTCCTTCTCTCTCTCTCTATCTCACCCCTCTCTCTCTCTCTCCCCCTCTCTCTCTCTCCCCCTCTCTCTCTATCTCCCCCCTCTCTCTATCTCCCCCTCTCTCTCTCTATCTTCCCCCTCTCTCTCTATCTCTGTCTATCTCCCCCTCTCTCTCTCTATCTTCTCCATCTCTCTCTGTCTATCTCCTCCCCCCCCTCTCTCTATCTCCCCCCTCTCTCTATCCCCCCTCTCTGTCTATCTCCCCCCTCTCCTTGTCTATCACCCCCTCTGTCTCTCTCTATCTCCCCCTCTGTCTCTCTCCCCCTCTCTCAATCTCTCTTCCCCCCCCCTCTCTCTCTATCTCCCCACTCTCTCTATCTCCCCCCTCTCTCTCTATCGTTCCCCTCTCTCTCTCCCCCCTCTTTCTCTATCTCTGTCTATCTCTCTCTGTCTATTTCCTCCCACTCTCTCTTTATCTCCCTCCTCTCTCTATGTCCGCCCCTCTCTGTCTATCTCCCCCCTCTCTCTCTCTATCTTCCTCCCCTCTGTCTCTCTCTATCTCCCCCCCTCTCTATCCCCCTTTATCTCTATCCCACCTCTTTCTCTATCTTCCCCCTCTCTCTCTTTCTATCTCCCCCCTCTCTCTCGATCTCCCCCTCTCTCTCTATCTCCCCCCTCTCTCTCTATCTCCCCCCCTCTCTCCCTATCTCCCCCCTCTCTCCCTATCTCCCCCCCTCTCTCACTATCCCCCCTCTCTCTCCCCCCCCCTCTCCCTCTATCGTCCCCCTCTCTCTCTATCTCCCCCCTCTCTCTGTCTATCTCCCCCCTCTATCTGTCTATCTCCCCCCTCTCCTTGTCTATCTCCCCCCCCTCTCTGTTCCCTTTCTCTGCGCTGTGTGCTCTCTGTCTGTATGTCTCCCTCCCTCTGTCCCCTTCTCTCTCTCTCCCCTCCCTTTCTCTCTCCCTCTCTGTCCGCCCCTCCCTCTCTCTTCCTCTCTCTCACCCACTCCCGCTCTCCCCTCTCCTTCCCTCTCTCCCCTCTCTGCCCCCCCTCTCTCCCTCTCCCTTTCTCCCTCCCTCCTCTCTCTGTCCCTCTCTTCCCTCCCTCTTTTCGCCTCTCTCTCTTCCCCATCCCTCTCTCTTCTCCCTCCCTCTTCCCCCTCCCTCTCTTCCTTCTCTTCTCCTCCTCCCTCTATCCCCCCTTTCTCTATCTTCCCCCCTCTCTCTCTATCTATCTCCCCCTCTCTCTATCTCCCCCTCTCTCTCTATCTCCCCTCTCTATCTTTCCCCCTCTCTCTCTATCTCCCCCCTCTCTCTCTTCCCCCTCTCTCTATCTTCCCCTCCCCCTCTCTATCTTTCTCCCCCTCTCTTCTTTCTCTCTCTCTCTATCTCTCCCCCCTCTTTCTCTCCCCCCCTCTCTCTCCCTCCTCTCTCTTCCCCCTCTCTCTATCTTCCCCTCCCCCCTCTATCTTTCTCCCCCTCTCTTCTTTCTCTCTCTCTATCTCTCCCCCCTCTTTCTATCTCATTGTGTTTTTACCTACCCTGTGTCTCTTTGCTCCACTCTCCCTCCCCTGTGTCTCTTCCCCTCCCCTCTCGTTTGTCTCTTTGCCCTGCTCTCACTCTCCTGTGTCTCTTTCCCCCGCTCTCCCATTTCTCACCCATGTCTCTTTGCCCCACTCTGCCTCCCCTGTGTCTCTTTCCCCCCTCCCCTTTGTCTCTTTGCCCCGCTCTCCCTCCCCTGTATCTCTTCCCCCCCTCTCACCCTTGTGTCTCTTTGCCCCGCTCTCCCTCCCCTGTGTCTCTTCCCCCTCTAACCCTTGTGTCTCTATCCCCCCACTCCATCCCGTGTCTCTTTTCCCCCCTCAACCTCATTTCTCACCCGTGTATCTTTCCACCTTTCCTTCCCCTGTGTCTCTTTCCCCCATCTCGCGTGCCTGGCTTTGTTCATGTAAGTGTTAGTGTCTTTGCCGTTGTATATTTTCTTAGTCCCGTGTATTTTTCCGGGTTCGGTATTTTTCCGAGGTCGGAATGTGTTTAGCCTCGTTTTCATTCTCTTTTCAGATTTTTTTACGTTTTTCGTTCGTAATTTTCTTTCTCGCTTAGCCGATTTACGAGTGATGAAACACGGCAAATTGGGCTTAAATTCGCTTGCAACCTCACTCCCAGGCTTTCTGGCTCTCCAGTGTGCTATGTGTGAGTGTGTTTTAATTAATAAATTTTTATTTTTTTGTTGTTTTTCGATTCCGCGGTTTGGCCGTTACATTCGTATTTTTCCAAGTTTGTTTTTTTTCGCCCCCGAGATTCCAAGGTCGGATTTTTATTTCTATGTCCCGCATTCCTTAAGTGCTTGTAGCCTAAGTAAGTCCCGCGTTCCTCAACTGCTTGCAGCCTACAGTAAGTCCTGCATGCTTCAATGCCTCAACTGCTCGCCTCGCTTTGTGAGGCTCGCAGGAGCGCATTTGGTGCTCATTTCAGCCTACGTCCTGCGTGTTTCCATGCCTCAACTGCTAGCCGCGCTTCACGAGGCTCGCAGGGCACTGAGCGCCTTTGGCGCTCTTTGCCTAAGTCCTCCGAGCTGGGAAGGCTTCTATGCCTTAACTGCTCACCTTGCTTTGTGAGGCTCGCAAGCGTGACGACAAAACGCAGTTTGACATTTATAATATGTGATGGAAAATCAACATGATTATATCACAATGTATAACTAACTGTCTGTACAGCCATATCACTCTTCCATAATAATAAAGAGAATTTGAAAGAAATTGTTTTTGCTCTGAGAATAATTTTCAGCATTGCATTTGTCATTTCTTTCAACAAATCTTATCAATACTTAAATATCATTCAATTAATAAGGTTATTTTAAAACCTATAGGTTAACAAATATCATATTTGGAACCTTTGCTATGACCCATAATTTTGTTGGTGTTCCAAGATCCTTTGGCGCTCATTGCGAGGCTCTTGGTTGTTTGTGTGCTATGAGCAGCGTTGTTGCTGCAGCATCAGTGCTGTGGAGCTGCTGTGTAAGTGTCATGAATGTGCGCAGTGTGTAGTGTAAATAGTGTGCGCGCGCGAGTCAAATCCGTTAGGGTAGCTGTGTACTTCCGGATTGTGTAAGTTAGTGTTCTAAAATGGCGCCTAATGTGTCGTACGCGGCCGTGGCTGATTTTGCGTCCTTGTTTTCGGATGTCGTCCGACTTTTTCGGAAAATCCATAGGTGTTTGGTGGTGTTTTGCGTGTTTAGGGTCCTTAGCCTCCTCTTCGTTTTGTTCGGCGGCCATTTTTTCTCTCGCTTAGTTGATTTTCAGGTGTCTAAACTCTGTAATTTGGACTTAAATTGAGGTGTAACTTCACTTGCAGAGGTCCTGGGTGCCCCCCTTTGCTGTAGGTAAGCTATTTATGTATTTGTTGTGTGTATTTATTGTGTTTTTCATGTTTTCATGTGCGCAGGTTTCAGGCAGTAAGGTCGCATTTTTGCGAGGTCGTAATGCGTCGTAATGCGTCTCGTATTTGTTTGTTGTAAGTCCGTAAATTTTGCGAGATCCACAGTTGCTGGCATGGAGCGCCTTCGGTGCTCCATGCCAGCAACTGAGGCCCTCGCTACGCTACGCGAGCCTGCAAGCGTTAGCAACGTCCCACATGCTCACAACTATATATGTGATACAATGATTTAAACTATTTTTCAAATGGCCCAATATCTTTTTTGCCTGTAAAATATCCCATACTGAATCGGTTTGCTATTATAACAAGGATATCCTGAATCAGAAATGTACACGCCTTAGTAAATCAATATGAAATGCACATTCTTCTCTTTCTAAATGCAACTGGTTTGTAGACTAGACCAGTGGAGCACCAAATTAAAGATGAAAATCAAAGTAACATTGTGAAAGTGCAACATATTTTTGTGTTTGGAGTAATTTTACCCACTGAGAGTAACATATATTGGAAGAGCTAAACAGTGACTGGACATGCTGTAAAGGTGAGTTGAATATTTAGAATGTATAGAATGTTTATTTATTTGATGTTAATGTTTTGTACTAATTTTTATTTTTTGTTTGACCCATAGGTTAGTGATCTGAAGCAACATCTTAAAGGTAAGTGGTCTTAATTTATTGATTTTAGCTTAGAATTAGGGTCTGTGTATGTAGTTAGGACTGTAATTATTTTAGTTTAGTTTAGAATAAGGGTCTGTGTATGTAGTTAGGATTTTTTGTATATTAGATAGATAGGGGGATGTATTTGATATAGTTAGGATTTATTTTAAATTAAATAGATTGTATGTTAGATAGATAGGGGGTATTTGATTAGGACTATATGTAATATATTATATGTAATATATTATATGTAATATATTATATTTAATATATTATATGTAATGTATGTAATGTCATGTATTGTATGTAATGTATGTAATGTATTATATGTAATATATTATATGTAATATATTATATGTAATGTATGTAATGTCATGTATTGTATGTAATGTATGTAATGTATTATATGTAATATATTATATGTAATATATTATATGTAATGTATGTAATGTCATGTATTGTATGTAATGTATGTAATGTATTATATGTAATATATTATATGTAATATATTATATGTAATGTATGTAATGTCATGTATTGTATGTAATGTATGTAATGTATTATATGTATGTATTGTATTGTGTTTATCTGTCTTTCCTTTTCAGGTGTGTAATTTTTTTATTTTCTGTAGTGGGGGGTGGGGTTGTAATGTATTTTTTTGTTTTCTGTAGTGGGGGGTGGGGTTGTAAATTTTTTTTTTTCTGTACTGTAGGTTTTTTGGGTTTCTGTACTGTAGGTTTTTTGTTTTCTGTGCTGTAGGTTTTTTGTTTTTTGTAATTAGAGTGTTGGGGAGGTTTATTAGGGGGTAGGTAGTGTAGGTAGGTAGTGTAAGTGTTAATAGATTAGTGTAGAGGGGGGTTAGTTTAGATTAAATGGTTTATTGGGGGTTATAGTGTAGTGTTTGTAGTTAGTGTCATGATGGTCCTTGAGGACCATCATGGCACTTATGTGGTTAATGTTGGGTTGTAACAGGCCCATAATGGTAATAATATACCCTTATGGGACTGATGGGGTTAAATAGAGCCTTATGGTGGTCTGTATTGACAACCATGAGTTAATGGGTTAATTTAGGCCTTATGGTGGTCTGGATTGACCATCATGAGTTAATGGGTTAATTTAGGCCTTATGGTGGTCTGGATTGACCATCATGAGTTAATGGGTTAATTTAGGCCTTATGGTGGTCTGGATTGACCATCATGAGTTAATGGGGTAATTATAGTTGCCTGGGGTTAATATTTTTAGTGCGAGTCCTTTCAGGACCTTTACGGTCCTTTGAGGACCCGCGAGGCGGGAAATTTAAAATTGAATTGCAGCAGGGTCACGATCGGTGCCGATCGGGGCCCCCCGCTGCAGGGGGTTTATATGGGGACACTTCGGGGGTCCCGATGGGGACCCCCAGCATAGAGGGGGGTTAATTTTAAGTGCCGCGGCCGGGATTGGGTAATAGTGTGCCGCGGTCCCTTTAAGGAGCCGCGGCGGGGAATTTAAAAGTTTTAAATGCAGCGGGGGGCCTGATCTATGCAGATCGGGGACCCCCGCTGCAATGGGTTAATGTGGGGGTGCTGCAGAGGTCCTGATAGAGACCCCTGCAGCATGGGGATGTGTATAGGGTGCAGGGGGGAGCCTCACACTGCTGTCTCGGGCTGTTCCGAGGCAGCACGTAGAGGCTTTCGGATCCCTTGCGTGGACTTTTTGTCCACGTAGGGATTCTTACGATATGCGAGACTCGTGCATAGATTTAAGGCTACGTAGCTCTCTCGGAGCCTATTCTCGGCCATTTTCTCGCAGTCATATCGTAAAGCAGGCTGCGAGAGATTCGGTTCTCGCAAACAGCAGGAAAACTGCCTTTTGCGAGCACCGAGAGAACTACGAAGGATAATTTAATAGGGCCCTTAATACGTAATATTTGGATACCAGTTATATTCTATAGGCCAGTGTATCAGCCCAAGCAGTTTGTCGCAACATCTAAGACCCTTCTTATTCAGCCTTAAACTTTTCTGGTGATCACTGTCTAGTTCAGTGCTGCCTAGGCAGGGATGGACTACTATTAAGACTTAAACAGATGAACAGCCTCGAGGAGGTGGTGTAATCCTAAGAGCAAGGCTTTTTCCTCCAGTGCGGAGGTGCAGAGAAAGGGGAAATTAAGAAACAAATATTATAATGAGGAAGAAGGAAGTGTAGAGGATAGGACAACAGTCGATTGAAAAGAGCAGTTAGACATATAGAGAGGAATAGGTTAGTGAGAGAGTGTTAAAATGAAGATTGAGATTGGGATATGGAATGAAGATAGAGATTAGGGTATGGAAAGATGGAGAATGAGTTACGCAATTAAGATAGATAATGGGGTATGGAACAGAGATAGAGAATTAGGTAGTGAAAGGAGAATTTGATGTGGGGCCGAGATATAGAATGAGGTATGGAAAGTAGATGTAGAATGTGATATAGAGATGGAGAATGGGGCATGGAATGGAGAATTGGTGGAGATATAGAATCAGGTATGGGATAGAGATGGAGAATGGGGCATGGCATGGAGAATTGGTGGAGATATAGAATCTGGTATAGGATAGAGATGGAGAATGGGGTTTGGGACATAGAATGAAGTATGGGGAGGAAATGGAGAATGGGTTATGGGACAGAGATATAGAATGAGGTATGGTATGTTTGTTAGAATAATTTAGAGGTTGCTGCAATCTTCATAATTAGGAGGTCAAATAAAAAATGGATATAATAAAAAGAGTAGTCTGGTATCATAATCTTACACTCAGAAAGGTGTTAGTTACTTGCTGAACCTTCATGTATGCCAGGTTATTGAAGTCATTTAGTTTATAACTTAATACAATATTGAATGTAATGAAAAAATGTTTATTTCATGCTGTGCAGATACTGGATTATACCAATATCTGAATAACAGTCATGGAACTCACCAAAACCTACCTATTCCATCAGAAAGACACTTAAAAACCATGTGTGAAAGCAACTTACAATCGGCTGCATATACAATGTGGAAAGATTCTTGTCCACAAAACAAATTAGCTACTTATCGCGGACTGCCAAATAAGGTAATAAATCTTGTCTTGGTTGAGTCAGATCCTTGGAAACAAAAGCTGCTGCAGGGTCAAGCAATCAGAACATGCTTTGTATCCTGCATCAGCTACAAGAGAGTGTGAGGTGTAGAGACTCTGAGCATGCTTTTATCAGTGTGCCAGGTTTGGCATCATCAAGTTGATGGACTCATTGGCATGCTTTATTCTGTATTTGAACAATCAATTACTTGTCCTGGAAGTGAGAGCTTACGATTAAGATTGATTGCAAAAAGTTATAGAGTGTAGAAGTGGCATACTTAGGTTTTATGCTGCCGTGTGTCCATGCAGGTGTGTGCACCTTCTAGATGTATTACTGTTCCTCCTTTCTTTTTGCTATATTTCAAAGGTGTAGCTGTGTTTATGCATATATACAGTATATCAGAAAACATTAGGTATGCTTACAGACTGAAGTGTCATAGCAAATACATTTTTCTGTGTACAGTGCCTTGCAAAAGTATTCACCCCCCTTGACTTTTTACCTATTTTGTTACATTACAGCCTTAAGTTCAATATTTTGTTAATCTGAATTTTATGTGATGGATCAGAACACAATAGTTTAAGTTGGTGAAGTGAAATGAAAAAAATATATACATAAAGCTATCTTTTAGAAATAGAAAACAGAAAATAGGCATGTGCGTATATATTCACCCCCTTTGTTATGAAGCCCATAAAAAGCTCTGGTGCAACCGATGACCTTCAGAAGTCACATAATTAGTTAAATGATGTCCAACTGTGTGCAATCTAAGTGTCACATGATCTGTCATTACATATACACACCTTTTTTGAAAGGCCCCAGAGGCTGCAACACCTAAGCAAGAGGCACCACTAACCAAACACTGTCATGAACACCAAGGAACTCTCCAAACAAGTAAGGGACAATGTTGTTGAGAAGTACAAGACAGGGTTAGGTTATAAAAAAATATCCAAATCGTTGATGATTCCCAGGAGCACCATCAAGTCTATCATAACAAATGGAAAGAACATGGCACAACAGCAAACATGCCAAGAGACGGCTGCCCAACAAACTCACGGACCGGAGGGCATTAATCAGAGAGGCAGCTCAGAGACCCAAGGTAACCCTGGAGGAGCTGCAGAGTTCCACAGCAGAGACTAGAGTATCTGTACATAGGATGACAATAAGCTGTACGCTCCATAGAGTTGTGCTTTATGGCAGGGTGGCCAGAAGAAAGCCATTACTTTCAGCAAAAAACAAAATGGCACATTTTAAATTTTCAAAAAGGCATGTGGGAGACTCCCAAAATGTATGGAGGAAGGTGCTCTGGTCTGATGAGACTAAAATTGAACTTTTTGGCCAAAGAAAACGCTATGTCTGGCGCAAACCCAACACATCACATCACCCAAAGAACACCATCCTCACAGTGAAACATGGTGCTGGCAGCATCATGCTGTGTGGGTGATTTTCAGCAGCCGGGACTGGGAAACTGGTCAGAGTTGAGGGAAAGATGGATGGTGCTAAATACAGGGATATTCTTGAGCAAAACCTGTACCACTCTGTGTGTGATTTGAGGCTAGGATGGAGGTTCACCTTCCAGCAGGACAACGACCCCAAAACACACCGCTAAAGCAATACCTGAGTGGTTTAAGGGGAAACATGTAAATGTGTTGGAATGGTCTAGTCAAAGCCCAGACCTCAATCCAATAGAACATCTGTGGTCAGACTTAAAGATTGCTGTTCACAAGCGCAAACCATCCAACTTGAAGGAGCTGGAGCAGTTTTGCAAGGATGAATGGGCAAAAATCCCAGTGGTAAGATGTGGCAAGCTCGTAGAGACTATCATAGACTTATCCAAAGCGACTTGGAGCTGTGATTGCCACAATGGTGGCTCTACAATTATTCACTTTAGGGGGTGAATAGTTATGCACAATTACTTTTTCTGTTATTTTGTCCTATTTGTTGTTTGATTCACAATAAGAAAAAAAAAAAAAAAAACTTTAAAGTTGTGGGCATGTTCTGTAAATTAAATGATGCAAATCCTCAAACAATCCATGCTAATTCCAGGTTGTGAGGCATCAAAACACGAAAAATGCCAAGGGGGGTGAATACTTTTGCAAGGCACTGTATATGCACACACTGTTTCATGGAACTGTATGCCCTAGGCCTAGGCATTATGGGCCTAGGGAGAAACAAACCACTGCCGTGTAACATGTACGGTTCTTGAAAAGCAAGCCACACAGCACCAGGACCCTGAACTACATCATCATAGCCCTGCATAGGAGGTTCCAGTACCTTAGCTGATGAAGACTCATTATGTATACATACATTCAACCGGGTATTCAAACACTGCAATCTAACTCCATCACATCCAAAAAAAGTAATGTTCAATTTCTAGTTCTATTAATTTTCTTTCTATGCATAGAGCAAGACTGGTGACTTCCATGTCCATTTTGTCAAAGCCATGCAGGAGTTTTATAGTTAGGTAATAATTTATTGCTATGCATTTTGCTGGGAAGGGGTTGGTTCATTTGCAGTGTCATAGAAAGAGCTGTCTATTTTCTGATTTCTTCCCATTTCCCCTAACAACCATTTCGTCGACAGTCCGTATCCCCACTCTCTCCATAAAAATACATAACACTGTTAAAAAATTTATTTTCATAGAAAAGGCAGAAAAAAATTACAATCAGACACAATTCCTGAGGTTCCATTGTTCCCCTTTTGAATAAGTGACAAATGGGGATTCTTTGGTTACAGTATGGTGCTGCACAGACACTTGTCTTACCCATCTTTTGATGTAATTTTTAAGGTATTAATGTCCACCTTGAGGTCCAAATGTTTCCCCTCTGTCTGCCCAAGTACTGGCTCATTGGTAAAGTCAGACATTATTGTCCCCCTTGTGTCATGCGAAAGAAAGATATCACCACTTTCATTAAGGCACTTATATCCTCTCTGAATCTAGGAACAGGGCCCCTCATATTGCCCTCCCCCAATTTGCTGAAAAATGCCCTTTCACATGCTGCGTACTCTTCCATCCAGCTTCCGTAGTTCTTCATTGATTTGAGGAGGTAGGTCATCAGGCACTTGTTCTGAAAAATATTTACCAACTTCTCGTACCTCTTGCTCCCAGAACCCTTTGGGGAGAGAGAACAACTGATCAGTGTCCACTCCTCCAACTCCCTCTAGATTTAGGGCTCCTTGTGCAGGAAGGTATCCAATAGCGCTAGGCCTGGCACTCTCCTCTCCTTCAACCCTGCGGAAGATCCAGTCCAATACACGTGAGTTTTCGCCAAATCCAGGCCACAAGAACTGTCCCTTCTCATCCTTCCTAAACCAGTTGACATGGAAGATTTTGGGAAGCACCAAGCCATCTCTGTGCTGTAGGCTCAACCAGTGAGAGAGGTAGTGACCGAAATTATAACCAAAGAATGGTCGCATTGCAAATGGATCATGCATGATAACTTTACCTGCAAAGAAGAAGGGGAAAATTGAGAAGTTGGCAAGAAAAGGGTACCAAAATATTTTTGGATAAAAACAAATTACAGATAGGATTGTATTCTAGTTCTGAAAATAGGTATTCCACTTATCTATCACTATTTCTATACATTAGAACCACCGCAAGGTACCCATAAATATTCTATTCATCCAACATCAAATCTTGGCCTCTTGTTCTTTCATTTTTATTTTGGTAGCTTTCCAGTTGAAGTGGTTGGAGAAACACTGTAAAGGAACTCAAATATGTCTGTACGATGTACGATGGAAGTGAGGGCTGAACATATGATAGATAGAAGACAATATTGAGTTACCGGAAATGTGAGAGCGTAAGAAAGAGAGAGAAAGGCGAGTACAAAGAAGAATGAAAGAAGAATGAGAAAGATGATGATTAGAACAGTTAGGACTGTTGTCATGTTCTACGGGTATTATTAGAGGCTCCACAAGGGCAAGTCAAATCAACCAGATTCTGGTGCAACTTGTTGATGTTTGACAGTATGCACTCAGTAACCTGGAAATTATGTATACTGAATTGTTGATTAATCCGTGATATTTTGGTGGAAGTGTATGTGTGTAAGAGGGACATTTCCATTCTTGGGAGCAGTTCTTGCATCTATTGTTTTAATTAACATCCTGAATATATGAATGGGCCAGTAAGGGGGAAGGGGTGTGATGTCAATTCCAGTCTTATCCAATCTATCTACTGACCATTCCTTTTTCCCTCCTCCCCCACTCACTGTTCTATACAGAAAAACTCCATCATCATCCAGCTCTCAAGTAGTGAGGTAACACAACATAACATGGATTCCTGCACTCAAACAGAAGGTTCAACATTTCAAAATGGCTCTAAAAATGTTTTATGTCCATGGCTTATAGAGCTGCTAATGTTGTTAGTTTATTACGTACATCACAAAGAAGAACCTTTATTTATTGAATCATAGTGGTCCCTTAATAAAAAAGATATACAATGTATAGAAGGACCATATAAGTGTAACATATTAAGCAAGTACAGTGACACCATCAGTTTTGCATCATGGCTATGAAAGTAATCCGATACTAAGTGCTCTCCAACAATGAAAGTAATCTGATACTAAGTGCTCTCTAACAACAGGAAATACTTTCCAGTTCCTAGTCTTGGTCTGTGTATCTATCTCACTCTCCCCCCAAGTTAAAGCTATGTCTCTTAGTACATAAAAAGTACTTGCTTTTGTTCCCCAGTAGCACAAATACACAGCTAAATTACAGTATTAGGTGAAGAAAAACAATGCATGGGTAAGGAACATAAGCAGGTATTATATTGAAATGTTTGCTGGATCAGGGTTTATCATGTCTTCTCACCTTTGTGCTCTGCAGCTGCTGTTGCTTCTGATCTCATAGATGCTCCAACGAAAACCCCATGATTCCAGTTAAAGCTCTCGTAGACCAGGGGTACACCTGAATAGAATTCAGTAAATATACCAAAAACATGTTAAAACACTCTACAGTGTAATTGTTCACCAACATCTCATGAAGCATACACACATTCAATGTGTATATATAGGGCTGGTTTTGATAAAGAATAGGGAAAAAAAAGTTAAAGAATGCTTTTGACATTATTTTGTATATTCAGCTGTCTAGCATGCCTAAAATCTGTTGCTTACAGAATACTTATGCCTCCCCAACAGTTAAATGTGGTATCACAATTAATATATGCGGTGTAATCATGCACCAAAGAAGCACAGTAGGGGTCCCTGGTCCTGTGACTCGTTCCATTCAGTAGAGTTGACGGTGACGGACCAGAGGACTTATATTACTTGTATTACTAGAGGCTCCACTAGGGCATGCTGGACTGCAAGACTAATCAGGCAGATTCTGGTTCAGCTTGTTGGTGTTTGTGTGTATAAAATTTTGCTTTTGACATGCTCTCAATAACCTTGAAAATAATATGTCCTGAACAGTTGGCTAATATCAATTTAGCAAGGAGAGCCACGTGAGTGCAATTTGTCATGCAAGTTGTTATGATACAGCAGTATTAGGAAACCAGCAATTCTGCACCAGAGCAATCAAGGTAACCCGATATTGGGTGCTTACCAGTATAAAAAAACAGCAGACGTTAGACATTAGCTTCCAGTGCCCGGCCTTGGTCTGTCTGTCTATCTCATTCTTACTCTCCCCCAGTTCCAGCTATGTGACTGGGTGACTCGCTGTGAATATTTGCACATAGCGGTGTACTTAATGTTGCAATATGTACTCTTTCTTTTAGCATTTTTCACCACACAGAGATACTTTAGAGTATTAGAAGAATAATGTCAGTGAGTGTGTAAGCATCACATGCTGCTGTGTGGCTTTATGACGTTGTCATTGTGTGCTTAATTTAACGCACAGTCATGGGTTCGAATATAGATCTTGATGGCTGAAATCTGACTCCTTCACTCAATAGGGTGTCATGTAAAACATGTGTTTTCTAGCTTTAGTATCTATAATGTAAATGTATTATTTCCGATGAAAGTATCCTGTTACCAATGTATGCCAAACACGGTTGTATTGTTGCAACATCTAGTGGTCACATGAGCACACTGCATATTTGGTGCTACACTTCTTCTGGTCATTACTTTAAATTTAATTATAATTAATTAATAATAATTTGTTAACAAGCATATTATACATAAATTGTGAGTAAAAGCCCATTATGCATTATTATCAAACTGCTTATCATTCTCCATGGTCTTTTTAACACTAAAATCAATAAATGGTAAATATACATTAACTTTTGTTATTTAGCTGTAGGTTTCCTTTTAGATTTTTTTTACGGGGTGCTGTGACAACAGTCTTTTGCCAAAATTGTATTGCTTTAATAGCTTACTTTTAATATATATATATATATATATATATATATATATATATATATATATATATATATATATATATAAATAAAAAGAAGAGAGTGACAGGCAAATGGAGACAGCTAAGAGCATGGAGAGGGATTGTTATTAAAATACTAAAATGCTCTCTCAGACTCACCCTCAGGCCTTCGGCCTCCAAAGATGATGGCATCTATAGGGACACCTTCTGGAGATTCCCAGGCCTCGTCCATAATGGGGCACTGAGATGCAGGTGCGCAGAAACGAGAGTTTGGATGTGCACTTGGCTCTTTATCACCTATAAAGAAGAGACATGCTTTATGGTAGAACATGGTGTGGCAGGGAAGAGAATAAGTCACTGAAAAGAGGGGGATCTCTATAACCTAAAAAAGGTTTCTGTAGAGAAAACCAAGTGAGCATAATATGGTGTTGACAGAATAGGGACGTGGAAGACTGGTGTAACCCTAGACAAGAAGTGAATGTTTTCTGACCTTGCTTCCAGGGTTTTCCCAGCCAAGATGTGATGGTGACGCCTGGGGGCACTGGTTGATCAAGTCCCTCCCAGTATACTCCTCCATCACTCGTCTCTGCCACGTTAGTGAAGATGGTATTGCTTTCCACTGTGCGGAGGGCATTGGGGTTTGTCTTCACAGATGTCCCAGGAGCCACCCCAAAAAATCCATTTTCTGGGTTAATGGCACGGAGACGGCCTAGGAATTCAAAAGAATGGCATTGCAATGAAACCAAGCATTCCTCTAACCATTCTTTTCATTCTACTCAACAATTTATCCTCCTTTCATTCTGAAAATCTTGTCGTTGCACAAAGATCAGTTTCATCTTCTCTTCAAGTACCACACACAGTTCTCACCATCCCTCATTAACTTACAGATCTGTATCAACACAATTCCACCATTTTCTGCCAACGCTTTGACTTTTTCCCTCCCTCCTCTGCTCACTCATCATCATTTTCCAACTGATGGTCAAACCCTTTGTGCTTATGTTTGTCTTCCCTTGCATTGCTTCCCCTTTACTCTAGTCTCACCTTGACTATCAAATTTCATCCAGGCGATGTCATCTCCCACACACTGGACCTTCCAGCCGGGCAATGATGGACGCATCATTGCAAGATTAGTTTTCCCACAGGCACTTGGGAAGGCAGCTGCAATATATCTCTTACGCCCAGCAGGGTTTGTGATGCCCAAGATCTGAGAAAACAAAGAGACCTGATAAGTCCAGAGAAAACAGAATAAAGATACTTAGAATGGGAGCTGGGGAGGAGGCAGACCAGGTGGCAGGAGATAGGGTTGATGAATGGATATTCGTATTCTCTCTCACCAGCATGTGCTCAGCAAGCCAGCCCTCATCCTTGGCGATTCTCGAAGCGATACGCAGAGCAAAGCATTTTTTCCCCAGAAGGGAGTTCCCTCCATATCCACTGCCAAATGACACAATTTCTCGGGAGTCAGGAACATGGGCAATGAGGGTCTGCTCTGGGTTACAGGGCCATGAATTGACCAATGGGGCTACATCAAGGAAAAGGAAAGAAGCTTTTATACAGTGTATATATAGATTACACATGTCTAGAAATCATAAAAAAACGTAGACTGTAGTGCTGGGCAAGTGGCTTTTTTCTTTCTTTCTTTTTTTTTTTTTTAGAAAAAATTAGTAGTTCCTAAGATTACAGAGTTGCAAAGCTAAAATGTTTATAAAATATATTTTAAAAGCTTGCTTTATTATTTATAAAGATTTTTTTTCAATAATTTAAAAAGTTTCACCTGCTAAAACTAACTTATCTGTATGTATACATCCAATACAACTACAGTTTAGCAGATGTTTATTAGTGATTTTTCTCAAGCTATACTTGGGTTAGGATCTGATACCTTTAAGAGGGAGGGGACGTCCAACGGAGTGCAGACATTTCACAAACTCTCCATCCCCAATGGCGTCTACGACCTGTGAACCCATACGTGTCATTATACGCATGCTGGCAACTACGTAGGGGGAGTCTGTTAGCTGAACTCCATACTTAGAAAGCGGGGATCCTACTGGGCCCATACTGAATGGAAGAACATACATAGTACGACCTGTGAAATTGAGAAAAAGACTCATGAGGAACATGTAGAGTGGAAATAAGATATAAGAGAAACGTACAAAGCAAGACTTCAAATTTAAGTTGGTATTAAGTGAGAGAGAGACAACCAGGCCCAGAATAGAGAAATATAGAGATAACTGACTGAGATAGTGAAAGGTAGTGCTCACAGAGTGTTACCTACCTTTCATACAGCCAGGGAAACGCTCGCCCTTTGCATGCTCAAACTCTTGGGGTGACATCCAGTTGCCAAGCTGACCCTTTACTCCTGACACAGGGATTGGTATTGTGTCCCTCTGATTGTCTGTCACAATCACGGTCTTACTCTCAACACGTGCCACATCCTTTGGGTCAGTCCGAGCTAGCCAGCTGTGGGTCGGGAAGGAGAAAAAAAGAGATAAAATGAACAACAGGAGAGGAGACAATTGTGCAAGAAAAGGTTTATTGAGAAGAGGATTTTTTATGGGAATATTTAACGCCCTCTTACCAGTTGGGGGACTTATTTAGTTTTTTCAGCATCCCCTCTTGCTGCAGTACTGTCAAGATGGTGTCATTCTCTGCGGCAGTCCCGTCACAGATGTGAATGTTTTGGGGGTCACACAGCTCAGCTCCTTTAATCACAAACTCTCTCATAGCTGGAGGAAGACGTTCCATCTGCGCATTCAGAGCTCGAACTGCGTGTGCCCCCCGGGACCTCACCCGCTGGGCCTCCACCCATCCTCTTACTGCTCGGGAGCATGGCCTGCCAAATAAAGACAGAACAATATATATCCCCATTTGGAGAACAGACACATATACAGGGGAGACCTACCAACACTGAGCAGGTGCTCTGCCCTAAACCAAAAACACAGATATGATGGCATGTAAGAACTACACATTATTGATGTTCGGCCAATACATAAGCATAGAGCATATTTTTTTACAGAAGTTTTTAGTTAGTGAAGACCTTGCTTTTGGATAAAAGTTCACTAAGTAAAAACTTCTGTAATAAAATAAGCTCTTTGCTTATATAGAGCCCTATTCAATTGGCCAAATCACAATTTAATAAGGCTGTTAGTCTGCATAATGTGGAAAACCTTACTCAGGAAAAGTCTAACAAGTAGCTCTCCAGGTGCTCCATCCTCACTGGTATCAAGAATTATTTAATGAAGGACTACACTTCTATTAGAGAATGTTTCGGTCCCTCTTTTATGGTATACAATTGTATTACATGCCCTTATACAGCACCATCCAAAAAGGTAGAATTGCATTGGCCCAAATATCCCCAAGAGGTAACAGGTAGATCTTGCAGTGACAGGGCATTCATCTAACACTTACTACAAGTTGAGATAAAAGCTAGAGGCACACATATGTTGTTTGAATGTAATTATGTAAGGCAGTTGCCAGTCTGGTGGTATATCTGGTTAGTAAGACTTCAGAAAATGTAGATCCCAATTAACTTGAATTTCTTAACTCTCATTAAAGAAAAGGATGGATATATACATACTCACTCCTGTGCAACATATTTATCAAATCTCCGTTCACCCTATACCATTGTTAGTCGGAAATTAAACATTGTAAAACTCCATCTCATCTTATAATTTAATTACTTTATAAGAGGTCATTTCATAATTATAGATGTTTTTTTACTTCATAAAAACGCTGATGCAGCATGATAAAGCAAAACAAAAATGTAAGCTTACTTACAAGTGAATGCATGAGCCACACCTTGAAATGAAAGTGTTAACAGTATGGCATACGTGACTTGAACAGAATAAACTGTATATGTATTTAAAGCTGCTACTAATAATAGTACCAAGATTTTGCATAACTAGGATAACTATCTTTACATTAAACAATGTGGTATATAAAAGTGTGCACTGTGTGTATATACTATAAAACGTGGCAAAATCCTTTAAAATATTGTATGATTTGTATTCAGCAGAGCTTGAATATCTGAATACCTTTTAGCATCATGTTTTTTAATATATGTAGACATTCGCTATATTAAGTTAAGCCCTAGTTAATATGCCACACACCCAATACTTAATGCATTTTAACCCAATGGAAATGACATAATTTATGGTGCTCAATATAGAATGGTGCATTATTGGTGCATATAAAGTGATCTGTAAGCTGTAATGTGGTATTCATTATTTTATTAGGTCCAGCAAATGGAAATTAGTGTATCATTACACTATGAAAATTCCAACTACCGACACTTGAGGAATCCTAACTGCTCACCAACATGCACATTAAGTGAGGCAATAGGTGAAACATGATTAAAACAGATGTAGATGGTTTAGTAATGCAGGAGGTAGCACAGCCAGTTCATCTTGTTTTCCTAAACTTAGTAGTTACCCTCCCCCAGCCTGGTGACCTTTAACCTTAACACCAGATAAACAGCACGTACCTAGAACTAAGGTCATAAACATGATCTACAGATACAAAAAGGTACACAGGGATATATACTGGAAGACACAAACATGCATGAATACACATAAGGAGGTCACCTAAGCCTGTCCAAACCTGTCCTGAAAAGTTGCAGTCTGCAGGTCACTTACTTTAGATAAACACAGCAATGTCTGAGCCTGTACTGGTTATGTTCAATTCAGAGACCATGGTCTGCAGTCAAGGCACTCTACCTTACATAGAAACCAGTACAGACTGGGCACATCTGGATAATCTGCCGTCAGGAAGCTATCCAATATTTCATTTGAACTCAGCCCTGTTTAATATTGCCATGATTATTGTAACCAACCCATATAAACCCAGCACAGTCTGAGATGGTAATGATAATGTGCATTCAGGAGTATAAGTCAGTGGTAAAATGAATCCATGATTTCAAAATAGACGGCAGAAGATGTAGGATTTTTTATCTTTTTTAAAGATTTATAGATAAGAGGAACCACCTTCCATTGAAGGTGGTAGAGGCGAGTACAGAAAATGAATCATTTAGATTTAGACCCAGCACTGTTTTGAGGGTGTCCTGATAACATTCAGTGAGGCTGCCACACTACTTTACAATGAAAAACAGCACTGTATAAGCCAGTATTGATATTCTGCAGTCAGGAGGTCACCTTACATTAGAAATAAAGCAAACACTGTCTGAATGTATCACTTAGTCACCCAAAATTAAATATATGTATAGCACTCCTTGAGACTGTCCTGATAACCTGTAGTCTGGAGGTCACTATTCACTAGAATGAAAAGCAATAATCTATGAGAATGTCCTGATAATCTGAAGCCAGGAGGTCTTTATTCATTAGATTTGAAAGTAAGCCTGTCATGATATTCTGTAGGCAGGTGGTGATCCTACGTCTCAGGAAAAAACACCACTATAAAAATCTGTCCCCACAGACTGCAATCAGAAGGTCATCCTGTAGTAAATATAAAGTCAGCACTGTCTAGACCAGTTCTAATTATCTGGAGTCAGGAGTTCACCCTACATTAAATACAAAAAGCACCATCCAAAAAGGTAAAACTGCATCTAACACTTACTGCAGGTGTGAGATAGAAGCTAGAGGCACACATATTGTATGTTGTTTGAATGTAAATATGTACGACAGTTGCTAGTCTGGTGGTAGAAAAATCTCACCCTACATGAGATCTCAAGTAATGGTGCAATCAGGGGCCACCCTACTTGAGATCCCAAGTCATGGTGCAATCAGGGGTTGACCCTACATGAGATCTCTAATCACAGTGTAATTAGGGGTGACTGCACTGTGACTTGAGATCGGGGGGTGACCCTACATGGGATATGCAGTCATTGTGCAGTCAGAGGGTGACCCTACATTAAATCTCCATTATCTATGTAATCAGGGGGTCACTCTACATGGCATCTCCAGTCATTGTGCAGCCAGAAGGTGACCTTACATGAGATCTCCAGGCACTGTGCAGGCAGTGACTCTACATGAGATCTCCAGTCACTGTGCAGTCAGGGGGTGACCCTATATGAGATCTCCAGTCACTGTGCAGTCAAGGGGTGACCCTACATGAGATCTCCAGTCACTGTGCAGTCAGGGGGTGACCCTACATTAGATGTCCAGTCGCTGGGCAGTCAGGGGGTGACCGTGCATGAGATCTCCAGTCACTGGGCAGTCAGGGGGTGACCCTACATGAGATCTCCAGTCACTGGGCAGTCAGTGGGTGACCCTACATGAGATCTCCAGTCACTGGGCAGTCAGGGGGTGACCCTACATTAGATGACCAGTCACTGTGCACTCAGGGGGTGACACTACATTAGATCTCCAGTCACTGAGCAGTCAGGGGGTGATCCTACATGAGATCTCCATTCACTGGGCAGTCAGGGGGTGACCCTACATTAGATGACCAGTCACTGGGAACTCAGGGGGTGACCCTACATTAGATCTCCAGTCACTGGGCAGTCAGGGGGTGACCCTACATGAGATCTCCAGTCACTGGGCAGTCAGGGGGTGACCCTACATGAGATCTCCAGTCACTGGGCAGTCAGGGGGTGACCCTACATGAGATCTCCAGTCACTGGGCAGTCAGGGGGTGACCCTACATGAGATCTCCAGTCACTGTGCAGTCAGGGGGTGATCCTACATGAGATCTCCAGTCACTGTGCAGTCAGGGGGTGATCCTACATGAAATCTCCAGTCACTGTGCAGTCAGGGGGTGACCCTATATGAGATCTCCAGTCTCTGGGCAGTCCGAGGGTGACCCTACATTAGATGTCCAGTCGCTGGGCAGTCAGGGGGTGACCGTGCATGAGATCTCCAGTCACTGGGCAGTCAGGGGGTGACCGTGCATGAGATCTCCAGTCACTGGGCAGTCAGGGGGTGACCCTACATGAGATCTCCAGTCACTGGGCAGTCAGGGGGTGACCCTACATGAGATCTCCAGTCACTGGGCAGTCAGGGGGTGACCCTACATGAGATCTCCATTCACTGGGCAGTCAGGGGGTGACCCTACATTAGATGACCAGTCACTGGGCACTCAGGGGGTGACCCTACATTAGATCTCCAGTCACTGGGCAGTCAGGGGGTGACCCTACATGAGATCTCCAGTCACTGTGCAGTCAGGGGGTGATCCTACATGAAATCTCCAGTCGCTGTGCAGTCAGTGGGTGACCCTGTATGAGATCTCCAGTCACTGTGCAGTCAGGGGGTGACCCTACATGAGATCTCCAGTCACTGGGCAGTCAGGGGGTGACCCTACATTAGATGACCAGTCACTGGGCACTCAGGGGGTGACCCTACATTAGATGACCAGTCACTGGGCACTCAGGGGGTGACCCTACATTAGATCTCCAGTCACTGGGCAGTCAGGGGGTGACCCTACATGAGATCTCCAGTCACTGGGCAGTCAGGGGGTGACCCTACATGAGATCTCCAGTCACTGGGCAGTCAGGGGGTGACCCTACATGAGATCTCCAGTCACTGTGCAGTCAGGGGGTGATCCTACATGAGATCTCCAGTCACTGTGCAGTCAGGGGGTGATCCTACATGAAATCTCCAGTCGCTGTGCAGTCAGGGGGTGACCCTGTATGAGATCTCCAGTCACTGTGCAGTCAGGGGGTGACCCTACATGAGATCTCCAGTCACTGTGCAGTCAGGGGGTGACCCTACATGAGATCTCCAGTCACTGTGCAGTCAGGGGGTGACCCTACATGAGATCTCCAGTCACTGGGCAGTCAGGGGGTGACCCTACATGAGATCTCCAGTCACTGTGCAGTCAGGGGGTGATCCTACATGAAATTTCCAGTCACTGTGAAGTCAGGGGGTGACCCTATATGAGATCTCCAGTCACTGTGCAGTCAAGGGGTGACCTTATATGAGATCTCCAGTCACTGGGCAGTCAGGGGGTGACCCTACATTAGATGTCCAGTCGCTGGGCAGTCAGGGGGTGACCGTGCATGAGATCTCCAGTCACTGGGCAGTCAGGGGGTGACCGTGCATGAGATCTCCAGTCACTGGGCAGTCAGGGGGTGACCGTGCATGAGATCTCCAGTCACTGGGCAGTCAGGGGGTGACCGTGCATGAGATCTCCAGTCACTGGGCAGTCAGGGGGTGACCCTACATGAGATCTCCAGTCACTGGGCAGTCAGGGGGTGACCCTACATGAGATCTCCAGTCACTGGGCAGTCAGGGGGTGACCCGACATGAGATCTCCAGTCACTGGGCAGTCAGGGGGTGACCCTACATTCGATGACCAGTCACTGGGCACTCAGGGGGTGACCCTACATTAGATCTCCAGTCACTGGGCAGTCAGGGGGTGACCCTACATGAGATCTCTAGTCACTGGGCAGTCAGGGGGTGACCCTACATGAGATCTCCAGTCACTGTGCAGTCAGGGGGTGATCCTACATGAAATCTCCAGTCGCTGTGCAGTCAGGGGGTGACCCTGTATGAGATCTCCAGTCACTGTGCAGTCAGGGGGTGACCCTACATGAGATATCCAGTCACTGTGCAGTCAGGGGGTGACCCTACATGAGATCTCCAGTCACTGTGCAGTCAGGGGATGACCCTACATGAGATCTCCAGTCACTGTGCAGTCAGGGGATGACCCTACATGAGATCTCCAGTCACTGGGCAGTCAGGGGGTGATCCTACATGAGATCTCCATTCACTGGGCAGTCAGGGGGTGACCCTACATTAGATGACCAGTCACTGGGCACTCAGGGGGTGACCCTACATTAGATCTCCAGTCACTGGGCAGTCAGGGGGTGACCCTACATGAGATCTCCAGTCACTGTGCAGTCAATGGGTGATCCTACATGAGATCTCCAGTCACTGTGCAGTTAATGGGTGATCCTACATGAGATCTCCAGTCACTGTGCAGTCAGGAAGTGACCCTACATGAGATCTCCAGTCACTGGGCAGTCAGGAAGTGACCCTACATGAGATCTCCAGTCACTGGGCAGTCAGGGGGTGATCCTAAATGAGATCTCCAGTCACTGAGCAGTCAGGGGGTGACCCTACATGAGATGTCCAGTCACTGTGCAGTCAGGGGGTGACCCTACATGAGATCTCCAGTCACTGTGCAGTCAATGGGTGATCCTACATGAGATCTCCAGTCACTGTGCAGTCAGGAAGTGACCCTACATGATATCTCCAGTCACTGTGCAGTCAGGAAGTGACCCTACATGATATCTCCAGTCACTGGGCAGTCAGGGGGTGACCCTACATGAGATCTCCAGTCACTGTGCAGTCAGGGGGTGACCCTACATGAGATCTCCAGTCACTGGGCAGTCAGGGGGTGACCCTACATTAGATGACCAGTCACTGGGCACTCAGGGGGTGACCCTACATTAGATCTCCAGTCACTGGGCAGTCAGGGGGTGACCCTACATGAGATCTCCAGTCACTGTGCAGTCAATGGGTGATCCTACATGAGATCTCCAGTCACTGTGCAGTCAATGGGTGATCCTACATGAGATCTCCAGTCACTGTGCAGTTAATGGGTGATCCTACATGAGATTTCCAGTCACTGTGCAGTCAGGAAGTGACCCTACATGAGATCTCCAGTCACTGGGCAGTCAGGAAGTGACCCTACATGAGATCTCCAGTCACTGGGCAGTCAGGGGGTGATCCTAAATGAGATCTCCAGTCACTGTGCAGTCAGGGGGTGACCCTACATGAGATGTCCAGTCACTGTGCAGTCAGGGGGTGACCCTACATGAGATCTCCAGTCACTGTGCAGTCAATGGGTGATCCTACATGAGATCTCCAGTCACTGTGCAGTCAGGAAGTGACCCTACATGATATCTCCAGTCACTGTGCAGTCAGGAAGTGACCCTACATGATATCTCCAGTCACTGGGCAGTCAGGGAGTGACCCTACATGAGATCTCCAGTCACTGTGCAGTCAGGGGGTGACCCTACATGAGATCTCCAGTCACTGTGCAGTCAGAGGGTGACCCTACATGAGATCTCCAGTCACTGTGCAGTCAGGGGGAGACCCTACAGGAGATCTCCAGTCACTGTGCAGTCAGGGGGTGACCCTACAGGAGATCTCCAGTCACTGTGCAGTCAGGGGGTGACCCAACACGAGATCTCCAGTCACTGTGCAGTCAGGGGGTGACCCTACATGAGATCTCCAGTCAGGGGTCACATGTCCAGTCACTGTGTAATTAGTGGTCAGTGCCTGTGCAGGGTCTCAGATTCCCCACGTGTCTTATCACTGGGCAGTCAGTGGTCACTGTGGAGGGTCTCAGACATCCCCACATGTCCTCCCTCTGTATCACTGTGCAGGGTCTCAGACATCCCCACATGTCCTCCCTCTGTATCACTGTGCAGGGTCTCAGACATGCCCTCCATGCCCTCCCTCTGTATCACTCTGCAGGGTCTCAGACATGCCCACATGCCCTCCCTCTGTATCACTCTGCAGGGTCTCAGACATGCCCACATGCCCTCCCTCTGTATCACTCTGCAGGGTCTCAGACATGCCCACATGCCCTCCCTCTGTATCACTGTGCAGGGTCTCAGACATGCCCACATGCCCTCCCTCTGTATCACTGTGCAGGGTCTCAGACATCCCCACATGCCCTCCCTCTGTATCACTGTGCAGGGTCTCAGACATCCCCACATGCCCTCCCTCTGTATCACTGTGCAGGGTCTCAGACATCCCCACATGCCCTCCCTCTGTATCACTGTGCAGGGTCTCAGACATCCCCACATGCCCTCCCTCTGTATCACTGTGCAGGGTCTCATGCATCCCCACATGTCCTCCCTCTGTATCACTGTGCAGGGTCTCAGACATCCCCACATGCCCTCCCTCTATATCACTGTGCAGGGTCTCAGACATCCCCACATGCCCTCCCTCTGTATCACTGTGCAGGGTCTTAGACATGCCCACATGCCCTCCCTCTGTATCACTGTGCAGGGTCTCAGACATGCCCACATGCCCTCCCTCTGTATCACTGTGCAGGGTCTCATGCATCCCCACATGCCCTCCCTCTGTATCACTGTGCATGGTCTCAGACATCCCCACATGTCCTCCCTCTGTATCACTGTGCAGGGTCTCAGACATCCCCACATGCCCTCCCTCTGTATCACTCTGCAGGGTCTCAGACATCCCCACATGCCCTCCCTCTGTATCACTCTGCAGGGTCTCAGACATCCCCACATGCCCTCCCTCTGTATCACTCTGCAGGGTCTCAGACATCCCCACATGCCCTCCCCCTGTATCACTGTGCAGGGTCTCAGACATCCCCACATGCCCTCCCCCTGTATCACTGTGCAGGGTCTCAGACATCCCCACATGCCCTCCCCCTGTATCACTGTGCAGGGTCTCAGACATCCCCACATGCCCTCCCCCTGTATCACTGTGCAGGGTCTCAGACATCCCCACATGCCCTCCCCCTGTATCACTGTGCAGGGTCTCAGACATCCCCACATGCCCTCCCTCTGTATCACTGTGCAGGGTCTCAGACATCCCCACATGCCCTCCCTCTGTATCACTGTGCAGGGTCTCAGACATCCCCACATGCCCTCCCTCTGTATCACTGTGCAGGGTCTCAGACATCCCCACATGCCCTCCCTCTGTATCACTGTGCAGGGTCTCAGACATCCCCACATGCCCTCCCTCTGTATCACTGTGCAGGGTCTCAGACATGACCACATGCCCTCCCTCTGTATCACTCTGCAGGGTCTCAGACATGCCCACATGCCCTCCCTCTGTATCACTCTGCAGGGTCTCAGACATCCCCACATGCCCTCCCTCTGTATCACTCTGCAGGGTCTCAGACATCCCCACATGCCCTCCCTCTGTATCACTGTGCAGGGTCTCAGACATGCCCACATGCCCTCCCTCTGTATCACTGTGCAGGGTCTCAGACATGCCCACATGCCCTCCCTCTGTATCACTGTGCAGGGTCTCAGACATCCCCACATGCCCTCCCTCTGTATCACTGTGCAGAGTCTCAAGCATCCCCACATGCCCTCCCTCTGTATCACTGTGCAGGGTCTCAGGCATCCCCACATGCCCTCCCTCTGTATCACTGTGCAGGGTCTCAGACATCTCCCATGCCCTCCCTCTGTATCACTGTGCAGGGTCTCCCCCTCCCCAGGTGCCTGGCCCTTGCAGCTCACACTCACCCCACAGCCCGCACTGAGAAGGACGGCATGACAGCAGCAGCAGCAGCAGGAGACAGACTGGACTGTGAGAGGGATCCTGCAGGGGATGAGGAGCAGGGGGAGGTGCAGAGATACAGAGTCCAGGGAGGAGAGGGGGGCTGGAGAGGGGCAGGGCGCAGGGAGTCGGGTAGGGGTGTGAGGAACTGGGTTAAAGGTCTAAAGTTGTTTGTCTGTACGTGTGTTACATCCTGTATCATAGAGTGACAGTGCACACACCCCTTGTCACACGTCTGTCCCCTCCCCCCTCCGGCCTACCCTGTCCTGTCCTACACTTCCTAGAATAGCCGGTACTTTCCTCTCTACCCATTGGCTGCTGGGAATCAAGCCCCCAACCCTGGCCCCGCCCACACCTTGCTAAAGTCTCACTGCCAAATACTTCCCCCAAAAGTCTGCCCTCTGGACTTGCCTGGCTCCGCCCCCAAATGAGCTGATGTAAGAATGCATGGGTCTTAGGAGAGACCCTCTGGTGTGCACATACACAGTATGCATTAAAACCTATCTATACATTTTACTAGTTTTTTTTAAATACAGTCATTATATCCTGAGATATTCAGCATTTATTGTGTGGCTCATTACTGCTATAATGTGTCTCAATATGCTAATGTGCATCTCAGAGTGCTTAATAGGGGTCATGGAGGGAATCTCACTGCATGGTAAGCTTAGTTCGTTTAGTCGTTCAGTTGTGTCCGACTCTCCTTGACCCTATGGACCGCAGCTCACCAGGCACATATTTGGCCGACTGTGCTAACCCATACAGTTTTCTTGGCATGGATACTGGAGTGGGTTGTCAGTTCCTTCTCCAGTAGACTGCAATTTGTCTGACCTCTCTGCTATAACCTGCCCGTCTTGGGTGACCCTACATGGTATACCTCACAGAAAGGGGATAAGCAGACTGTAATACTAATTAAGACATCAAATCAGTTAATCAGTAGTCAAGAGACACTTATTTGTATGAGAATACAGCAGAAAATAAACAGATTAATTCAGGAATGCTTCCCTTTAGAATAAAGTGGCTATTACAGTGCATATACAGTTTCTCATACCCTTTATCAACATAATAAAAACAACTTGATTTTGGTGTGTGTACCTAATATTCGTCATTACTTGTAAACACGTTTCTCTGGTTCTTTAACCATTCTTTATTGCATATTCATGGAAATATGCATATACACAGCATAAGTTCCAAATATGGTATCATTTAAACAGGTAACAATACTATATACACTGAATGATATTCAAAATATATCTCTTACAGTAATATTACATTGTAGTTTTCAATATTTATCCATCAGCCATTATCTCTGATATTTTCTGCATCTCTTGACAAACCATAACAAATAAATTGCAGGTTACCCCCTCGGTCCTTGATATGTTGCCTACAGTGTCTTAATAATTTACTTATACTTAGGAATCTCTGGAATTTTGTGGAATACAACAGATTAACCTGAAAAAGAGGGGAGGGGGCATGATTAGGCTGGAAAAGAAGAATCTGTGCTTAAATGTGGGACTATCCCTTTAAAGGAGAGATATTTAGGGGCATTGGAAGGCAGGGGGTTCCCTTGATAAAGTAACGGTGCCTCCAAAAGAGGAACACCTGGTATAAGAGGCACTCACTATAGATCTCAGCAAGATGTGCTGGTGGACGCCCTGGTAGAGGTTTCTGTTGATGATTGCAACACTCGGCCTGGAGGATACGTAGAACATGTGTTTTATAGTGAACATATGGAGGCATTAAACAGCCACTAGAAGGGTCCGGCTTTCATAGCCTTTATGTAGAAAAAGATCTGTATAAATAACTTTTCAGTTTTACTCTAAAGGTGGCTTGAAAACCAGCTATTTTCAGTGTAAGTTTTCTCACCATTGATCACTTATACAGAAACATAGATTTTGATGACATATAAGAACCAAAATGGGCCATCTGCCCATTATATCTACCTAGGATAGCCTTATAGTCATCCCAGGCCATTTCTTAACTGTGTTTATCTCTATCACTTCATCTAAGAGTTGGTTCCATGTATCTAATGTAGTAGAACTTTCTTATATTACCCCTAAATCTTCCACCTTCCACCTTCAAATCATGACCTCTTGGTCTTGTATTTTTTCTCTCAAATGTGCCTCTCTCTAGATCTTTATTAAATTCTTTGATATATTTAAAGGTCTCTATCTATATCAGCCCTCTCCCTGCTGTCTTCTAACCTATATATATTCAGGTCATTAAGGTTATACTTATAAGTTTTGTCTTTTATATTGTGCACCATCTTAGTATACCTTCTTTGAAGTGTTTCTAGTTAATTAACATACATTTGAAGATAAAAGATCTGGAGACAGTGTATTAAGGTGATGGTTGACACTAATTTAGAGGGCCCATCAGAAATTATGAATCAATTCCTACACAATCTATAGATTTTTTGCGTTGTTCTGTCGTTTCCGTCTCTCTGTGACTTCATAAACCATAACACATCACGCACATCTTTATGGTCTTGGTCATGCTGATCCACTTTTATTTCATGGCAGGGATGCTGGAGTGGGTTGTAATTTCCTTCTCCAGTGGGCCAAAGCAAACAGTTCCTGGTATTCCTAGGTGATCTCCCATTCAAGTACTGACCAGACCCAACTCTGCATGGTACTGACCAAGCCCAACGTTGCTTGGCTTCAGGGTGGTGTGACCTCTTGGTTCCCTGACTTGGATCGAGCCCAGGTCACAGTCGGGAGTACCACTCTTTTTCTGCTATTAATTTATCTACCAATACATCTCATAACAATATTCTGATCTTTTTTATTTTAAAAGTTCTGAAATCTAAACCATTACACTGCTGTGTCGGGCTTATTAAATACCAATTAGCCTGAAGCTTTTATCCATGGAGCCATGTTTCAAATCTAGCCTGCCTTGTGTGTACTACAGTCATCTTGAAATTATATATTATAATTATATCATTGAGAAGGTCCTATTTATAGGACTGAGACGCCAATTGTTTTTTTCTGCACAATAACCTGCAGATCAAGTACTTGATGTACCAGGTCTTTTGTTTCTTGCTGAGCACTGGGTGAAATTGCAATATTGTCATTGGTGCGTCTGCGCTGATCCAATTGGTGATTGTCCAACAATACGCTGTCACGAGCCAAGAACGTGGCACTGAACACAAGAATGTAGGCAAGAGCCTGGCTTCATGTAACTAAGACACAGGGCAGGCCTTTCCTCAAATGCTTTATTTATGGTTTACACACTATATACTCACAAATCTCAAAAAGCCCTTTCTTTCTTCTGAGTTTGAACGAAAAACACCTTTTAATGACGTGTGAGTAGGCATTTGAGAGTATTATAATAGAAAAGTTACAAATGTGGCTGCACTATTTTTCTGCTTTGTCTTCTTTGTGTAAAATTTTTCACACAAGAATATTTAAGTTTAAAAACAATGCAAAAACAGATTCGATATTACAGAAGAGATACATTTAAGAGTGTTTATTGTTTTTTATACTTTTGTATAAAAACCCTTCATATAAGAAACTCAATTTGCATGTTTGTATTATTTGTAGATTTAAACAATTTGAAATAAGTGATTGTTTTTATGTTACAGTCAATAATTAAGTTCTCACTCAAAGGGTCTTTGTTACCGTAACAGGAAGCTGATTTCATTTTTAAGAACATTAAACACAATATTGCTCTACAGTAAATCATTTCTTCTTTACACTATATGTGGCTCAGAGCGCTTGATAAAGGTAGGAGAGGGGTCCAACTGCCAGGGAACTTTGGGGTCTTTATTTAACTACTGCAGACAAACAGACTGTAATCCTAATTATTACATGAAAGCAGCTAATTAATATACATGAGCTGCTCATTTGGATATAAATGCAGCAAAAACATCATGGGATGTCTCAAGATGTAATAAGCTGTTTGAATCTGCTCTAAGTCAGTGCAGAGTTTGTCTGCATTAATCAGTGTACAGGTGAGAGTGGGTGTGGCTTGGCCTGTGTAGTTATATCTGGGTGAATTTGTGTGAGTTTCTGTTTGAATCTGCTCTAAGTCAGTGCAGAGTTTGTCTGCATTAATCAGTGTACAGGTGAGAGTGGGTGTGGCTTGGCCTGTGTAGTTATATCTGGGTGAATTTGTGTGAGTTTCTGTTTGAATCTGCTCTAAGTCAGTGCACAGTTTGTCTGCATTAATCAGTGTACAGGTGAGAGTGGGTGTGGCTTGGTCTGTGTAGTTATATCTGGGTGCATTTGTGTGAGGTCTGGTTTGAATCCGCTTTGTAAGTCCGTGCACAGTTTTTTGTCTGTTGCATTAATCAAAGTACAGGTGATAGTGGGTGTGGCTTGGCCTGTGTAGTTATATCTGGGTGAATTTGTGTGTGTTCTGTTTGAATCTGCTCTAAGTCAGTGCAGAGTTTTCTGTCTGTTGCATTAATCAGAGTACAGGTGAGTGTGGGTGTGGCTTGGGCTGTGTAAGTTATATCTGTGTGTATTTTGTTGTTTTCTGTTGAATCGGTTCTGTGGGGCAGGACCGTGTTTTCTATCCTGTGCTCTTTTATCATTGTACAGGCAAGTAGGCGGGGTCTATTTTAACAAGGGAAGGGAGAGCTTGGGAGCTTGCAATCTTTTCTAGTATAAGTGTAGTTGGTGTGTAGGAGATTAAATAAAAGGAGGAAATCCAAATAAGGGGTATTCTAAGAAAAAACAGAAAACAAACATACATATTGTTTCTGTTTTGTTTGGTTTAAGGTGTGGAAAATAAATCTTTATACAAATACATTGATTTGTTTTCTCACTGTATTTTTGTAACTGATAATCATGAGTCAGTCCAGTGGAAACCTCACTCAGTGTACATCCTGCCAAATGTATGCACTACTGGAACAGATGATCCAGGGTCCATACCTCTGTGACAGGTGTGAGCATGCTGCCTCTTTGGAAGCTCAAATTGAAGATCTGGAGAGGAGAATTGCAGCACTTAGTGATATTGCTCCACTGGAAAGGGAGTTGGTGCTCACGGAGCACAGTTTAGCTGGGCCTAGTATGGAGGGAGGAGCTGGGGCTAGTGAGGATGGCCAGGGAGGTAGCTGGGTTACAGTTAGAAGGGGAATCAGGGGGTACAGGAGGAGGCAGGCCAGTTCTGAGTTGGCAAACACCAACAGATTTGCGAGATTGAGTGAAACTGTTGGGGATGTCCATTCAGGAATGGCAATGCCAGATAGAGCTGTTCCCTCTAACAGCCGGGAGAACAGTTCTACTGGAGGAGAGGGAGGGCAGAATAGGCAGAGCAACAGACATGTTTTGGTGGTAGGGGACTCTATTATTAGGAAGGTAGACAGGGTAATTTGTCACCCAGATCCCAGCAATCGAACAGTTTGCTGTCTCCCGGGTGCTCGGGTTCGGCATGTTGTGGATCGGGTGGATAAATTATTGGGAGGGGCTGGTAATGAACCGGCGGTCTTGGTACACATTGGTACCAATGACAAAGTTAGTGGAAGATGGAGCGTCCTAAAGAATGATTTTAGAGAATTAGGGAATAAGCTTAAAGCAAGGACCTCCAAGGTAGTATTTTCTGAGATACTACCAGTGCCACGTGCTAGCCCAGGGAGGCAGAAGGAGCTTAGGGAGGTTAATGCGTGGCTAAAAAAGTGGTGCAGTGCAGAGGGTTTTGGGTTTTTAGAGCACTGGGCTGACTTCTCACTTGGGTACAATCTCTATAGCAGGGATGGATTGCACCTTAATGATGAGGGCGCTTTTGTGCTAGGGGATAGGATGGTAGAACGGCTGGGGGAGTTTTTAAACTTGTAGGTGGGGGGGAGGGACTATATAGAAGTATTGGGGTAAATAGGGTAGAGAGGGAAAGGGATGAATTATTTACCCATGGGGGAGGAGAAGGGGGGAGGGTTACAATAGAAAGTAGGGAGGTAGTAATAGGGGCCTCAAATACAGTGGCAGGCACTTCACAACAGCAGAGCCATAGCAACATAAAGTGTATGATTGCAAACGCAAGAAGTTTGCCTGGGAAAATGGATGAGCTAGAAATATTAGCAGTACAAGAAAAATGGGGCTTAATAGGCATTACGGAAACATGGTGGGATGAATCTCATGACTGGACTGTTAATCTGGATGGTTATAACCTGTTTAGGAAAGATAGGGGAAATGGTAAAAGAGGAGGAGGGATCTGTCTTTATGTTAAGCCTGAATTTAAGCCTATAGTTAGAGAAGATATTTATGCTGGCACTAACGGCATCATTGAATCCTTGTGGGTTGAGCTAAATAGTGGAGGAGCTAATTCTAAACGCATATTGGTGGGAGTATGCTATAAACCCCCAAATATAGCTGAAAGTGAGGAAATACAATTATTGTTACAGATTGGAAATGCAGCTAAGCATGGGCAAGTTCTAATAATGGGAGACTTTAATTACCCTGATATAAACTGGATAAACGAGACCAGCAGCTCAGCTAAGGGGAGCAGGTTCTTGAGTACACTCAGGGATCATTATCTGGCCCAGGTAATACAAGAACCTACTAGAAATGGGGCCATCTTGGATTTAGTCATCACAAGTAATATTGATATAATATCAAATGTAAAAATAGGGGAACCCTTGGGGAACAGTGATCACAACACAGTCTCATTTGAGATTGAATACAAAAAACAGAGTTGTAAGGGGCCAACAAAAACTCTAAATTTTAAAAGGGCTAACTTTAATGGGCTACGGGCAGCAATACAACATATAGACTGGGACAAAGAACTTACAGGGAAGAATACTGAAAATAAATGGACAACATTCAAATCCTTACTAAATAAACATACTCATCAGCATGTACCATGTGGAAATAAAATGAATAGGAGTAAATCACATCCCATGTGGCTTAACAATGACTTAAAGATCATGATGAGGAAAAAGAAATATGCATTTAAATTATACAAGAAGGAGGGAACAGAGGCAGCTTTATGTGACTATAAGGAAATCAACAAGGCTTGCAAAAGGGCTATTAGACTGGCTAAAATAGAAAATGAGAAGTCAGTTGCAATGGAAAGTAAGACTAACCCTAAAATATTTTATAAATATATTAATGGGAAGAAGGCCAGGAAGGAATCGATAGGACCATTACAATGTGACACAGGCCATCTGATAATTAGTGACCAGGAAAAGGCAGATGAGCTAAATAGGTTCTTTTCGTCGGTTTACACAAGGGAGGTACCAGTGGTTGGGACACTGCAACATAATGGGGCTACACTACCTTCACTAAATAATTGGTTAACGCAGGAAGAAATACAAAAGAGGTTGGAGAAAATAAATGTTAATAAAGCCCCAGGTCCTGATGGAATACATCCAAGGGTACTGAGGGAGCTGGGTTCTGTAATAGCCAAACCATTATATCTAATCTTTAAAGACTCACTCACTACAGGGTCTCTACCAGATGACTGGAGAAAAGCAGAGGTGATACCTATATTTAAGAAGGGATCTAGAGCAAATCCGGGGAATTATAGACCAGTGAGCCTCACTTCTGTAGTTGGGAAGCTTTTAGAAGGGTTAATAAGGGACAGAATACAAGAATATGTCTATTTGAACAGGATCATAGGTAGCAGTCAACATGGATTTATGAAGGAAAGGTCGTGTCAGACCAATCTAATTAGTTTTTATGAGGAGGTTAGTAGGAACTTGGATCAGGGCAACTCAGTGGATGTAGTCTTTTTAGATTTTTCAAAGGCATTTGATACAGTGCCACATGGAAGAATAGTGAGCAAATTAAGGGATACAGGAATTGCAGTAAATATCTGCTCATGGATCGAGAGCTGGCTAAAAGACAGGAAGCAAAGGGTTGTTGTAAATGGAACATACTCCGATTGGTCTAAGGTGATAAGTGGGGTTCCTCAGGGCTCAGTATTGGGTCCTCTCCTTTTTAACATATTTATTAATGACATTGAAGTAGGACTCGAATGTAGTGTCTCCATTTTTGCTGATGACACTAAGTTGTGCAAGGTAATAAAATCAGATAATGATGTACCTTCCCTACAAAAGGATTTGCATAAATTAGAGAAATGGGCGGCTAAATGGCAGATGAGATTTAATACAAATAAATGTAAGGTTATGCATTTGGGAAGGAACAATAGCCAAGCAATCTATAATCTTAATGGAGCAAATCTAGGGGTATCAGATATTGAAAGGGATTTGGGAGTTCTTGTGGACAACCACCTAGGTAACAGCGCTCAAAGCCAAGCAGCGGCTGCAAAGGCAAATAAAATATTAGCATGTATTAGGAAGGGTATAGAAGCCAGGGAAGCAAGTATAATTCTGCCACTATACAAATCTCTAGTACGCCCTCATTTGGAATATGGAGTACAATTTTGGGCACCACCTCATAAAAAAGACATTTTAGAGCTGGAAAAAGTACAGAGAAGGGCTACAAAACTAATAAGGGGAATGGAGGGGCTAAGTTATGAAGAAAGACTAACAAAATTAAACTTATTTTCGCTAGAAAAAAGGCGTCTAAGAGGAGATATGATTACCTTATATAAATACATCCAGGGTCAATATAAGGCTTTGTCAAGTGAACTTTTTGTAGCAAGAGATTTTCAACTGACAAGAGGACATCCGTTGAGGTTAGAGGAAAAAAGATTTCACCTTAAACAAAGAAAAGGGTTCTTCACAGTTAGGGTGGTTAAACTGTGGAATTCTCTACCAAAGGAGGTGGTGACAGCGAATTCGATAGACAACTTCAAAAAGGGGTTAGATATATTTCTGAATAAAGAGGGCATTCAAGGCTATCCTAGATAACTAGCAAGGAATATTGATCCAGGAAGAAATTTGATCGCCAGTTTCTGGGGTCAGGAAGGAATTTTGCTTTTTTTCCCCCTTATGAGACAATTGGCAAAGTTTCAATGGGGTTTTTTTTTATGTTTGCCTTCCTCTGGATCAATTATGAATAATAATAAATAGTCCAAATTAAAAAGATCAATAGAGATCTAAAAAGGTTGAACTTGATGGACTAACTCTATTCATCCTCCAATACTATACTATTAATAATTATTTAATCAATAATTTAATTAATAACTAATCCGCATATTGCAAATCAGAGGAGATCTTAACAGGTTGAACTTGATGGACTGAAAGTCTTTTTTCAACCTTAATTACTATGTAACTATGTACTATGTAACTATTATTTATTATCTATCTATAATTTCCTTATGGCCCCCAGCCTATTCATACACAGTCCATTATGTCTCTCTTAAACTAGCAAATCATACTGGATTGTACTCATAAATATTTTATCTCGTTATCTATAACTATTTCTTTCCTTTCTTATAGCACTTTTAACATTCTGCTTTTAGGAGAAAAGTTTCAAGTATTGTGAGGCCCTTATAAGGATTCACAGGCCACATATAAGGCCTTTCACATAAAATAGATTGCCCGTCACTGCATTATAGGTCAGAATGACCATATCTCTTGTTCTTCTCATACTTCCTGCTCCAATACATCTGTTAATTGGTGGCATTAACCCCATCCTGTCCTCACAGTAAGCAGACACCATACCTCCTAGCATTACAAGTGTCAAAGATTATCGGCTACAGACACACTATTGACAGCAGTCCGAGCAACATGTCTGCATTTTGGAAAGATTTGTTTTTAATATGTACACATTGCTCAATATACAGGTATATACTACAGAACAGACATACTCCTGGACTTTGACTTTCTCTTGAAATTGGATATGTTGAAAGAGGGGCATAATAAGCAACATCTGGTGAACACAGTGAACAATAAATCACCAAAATGAAAGAAAAAAAACATGTTTGTGGATGTGACAGCGGTGTGAGCTAGCGAAAAGAAAATTATATATATAAAGTTAATAGGAAAAACACAGTGCTGCATGACACAGTATGATAAACAAAGGAGACAGTCTGGGTAAACAAAGGTGTATCAGTAAAAGATAATGGTGGTAATCACTTGCACTATGTGATATTAGAGCTGGTGTACAGTAATTAAATTCTGTATATTAATTGATTTATCCAGCAATATCATAATGAATGAAGATAAATAAAGTAAAGCTGGTCCCTCCAAGGATAAACAGTAAAGTCAATAATCTGAGCTCTTTCCTTATATACGGCAACAAGTGATGTTCAGGAGAGTTTTGCCAGATGCCAACAACAATTTGGAAGCTCCCAATTAAGACACGCATTATTTTGACATCAGGCATGAAGTGACCTGCTATCTTTAAGGGACTGACATCTGAAAAAAAATCATTTTAATCAATATTCCACTTTATACATTTTTTCTCATGTCAACATATTATTGAAATAACACTACAGACTCACCATTTAGGCTTTCAAACTTATACTATGGGAGCAGCCATTCTCTCTTGAAGCAGAGCAATACCTCTTTCTAATGCAGACGTTGCATATGAATATACAACACAGGGTCATGTGTGCACACTCCTGTATATTTCACTTGGTCATGTGAAACACACATGACATATACATGACCTACCTACTGTCAATAAAGGTCTACCTACCCACCCATATGTCTAACCACAGAGACACATTATTATTATTATTATAATCTTCATTTATATCGCGCCAACATATTCCGTAGCTCTGTACAGGGGTTGAGTACATGGCAAAAAACAAACTTAACACCTTAAAGAATGGAGGGTCCTGTTTTTGAGCATATAATCAAATGTACATAGTGCTTGTTTCCAAAACACGGACACACAATTGAAAACTCGCAAACTTATAATCTAAGGGTTTAGGTGTGATACAAGAGGGTGACAAATACAAAATGGCAACGTGAATGCAATTTGTTTAAACACCAGCTTGGATTTTTAGGAGGCCACAGATGACAATTCTTTTAACTTAAAACATATTGAACAACAACATGGCTTAACTCAAAATAATAAATAGGTTCTAGCCCCACTGTATTCTGTTCCTATCTGTGAGCATTACAACCATGTCCCAGGTTTGCATCCCTTCAACCAACCAACAAATATTAATTTCAGCCCTGACACAGCACTGAAGCCATAAATGAACCAAAGCCTCTGACATGCTGTTTCCAACAACTACTGCAGTAAAATGATTGTCTTAAATAGCCACAACTGGTGGACCCTTCCCCACCCTAAAGGGTACACCGTTCAGGGGTATGGAGATGGTCCAGTGGACCAGGGAGACTTACTGATGCCAAAGAACAATGGGGAATCAGTTAAAAAAGGGTTGGTAAGATGAGATTGGCCTTTATTGACCTCACCATTCACTTAAAGGGACAATTACATGTTTAGGGCTAGCTGTAGATGGTCCCATACGCAGTAAGTCAAAGTGTCACCACCACTGGTGGTGGAAGGCTTGGAACAAAGAGAGGATTACTCAGCCAAGCTCCAGGCCTGCAGGGGGTGATGAGGTGACTTCCCTTGATGGACAGCTTACCCCATGTGGCCAGGGTATGGGCTATGGGGATTGGTTAAACTTTTTATATTGATCTAAGGTTGTGTCTTGTTATGATTAGTTGCTGTTTTCCATAAATGTACTGTCCTGTTCCCATTAAAGTGATGTTCTTGACCCTACATAAACATGGTGTCGGTGTCGTTCGAGAGGCAAGGCTTTTTGTTATCTTATTGAGCTAATCACTTGGGCCCTCATTCAATTGCGATTTGGTCAATTGAATAGGGCTCTAAATAAGCACATAGCATATTTTTTTAAAATAAATTTTTAGGTAGTAAAAATCTTGCTTTTGGATAGATGCTTACTAGCTAAAAACTTCTTTAAAAAAATATGTTATGTGCTTATTTAGAGGCCTATTCAATTGGCCAAATTGCAATTGAATGAGGGCCTAGGTATCCGCATTCCCTGATGAGTCCGATCTTAAAGGGACCAACATCTGCTCCTGTGTTCCTGTCATCGGATGACTGCTGTTCTTTAACTAGAGAAGCAAGCTGGGTGCTGAGATATCCAAACCCATCATAATCTAAGGGGTGGTCCTGTAAGCTGGAAGCAGGAAAGTTTTGGGGTGTACCTAGTCCCCTCACCTCTGGGTGATGGCAATGGTGATTAGACCTGCCTTCTAATTTCTTGATAAAAGAAGACATAGCCATGTTAACCTTCATTCTACAGAATTCCAACTATAAAGGGTCACAAGCTGCCTTCCTTTGTCAGCGCTTAATCATCTCAGACCAAATAATCTTAGAGGAGGGGCAATGAGCAACCACCTTATCTAAATCTGACTGCATCCATTTAAGCAGAACTTTCATTAGCACTCTACTTTTAGATGTAAGCCAAAAACTCCCTCAGCAATGAACTAGGGAATGCACTACCCTCAATTGGGTAAATAAATTAATAGTTTCTCCTGGCTTGTTGGACAATTTTTGATTTACTAATATTAGTAGAAAAATGGTAATCCTTATACAACAAACCCCAAACCCTTGACTTATGCAAATATCAGGAAACAAAGTCAGGGCAAAAGCTGTCTGACACAAAAATTGTTCAAACGCGTCAATGTAAATTGCGTCCATGAACTTTAATAACATATTACATGACATGGGCCTTTTGGGGTCAAAAGTAACCATCCTCTATTTTAGGCTCTTCACTGTTTGTTTAATTAAAACACTTTTGTAATATCTTCCTGTCTTTGTAGTTTAAAGAAGAAGGAAAAAGTTGTTAGGTATTTGTCTAAAGCAGATCTTCAAAAGATTAGTTTCCCTGCATGGCAAGACAAAATACAGCATCATGCCAAGTATCTTATCAGAAGACACCGGACACCCAATGACACCTAATGGAATATAACAATTATACAGGAGCTTATTAAATTGGAGTTAATAAATAACAAATATTGGATACTAGCAAAAAATAGTTAAATTATAATCTTTCCATAAAGTTTTGTATTCAATTAGCAGTTCAATTTTGAATAATTTTATTTCCTCATCATATACAAAATAAATAGTCAAATTTTAAATGAAACATTGCTTTTCTTTCATATTAGGTTTTCTACAAGTCAGGTTAAAGGATCACTTTGAGTCTAAGAGCATAATTTAGCAGGAAAAAGTCATACACTTATCTTTTAATAATAAAAAAAAATAGTTTTGAAGCCTCTGCCGGACTCTAGAGGGATACATGATACTTTTGGTGAAAGTTGTGTGTGAGAGATTGTTTATATTACTAGAGAGCTATGGGTCCATCATTTAATGCAATGTGCTTCTTCTGAGCCAATGAAAGGGAAGTGGTGTGGTGTGAATCCAAAAGACCAGTGATCAAAGTCTCTTGACTTCTGTCTGTTCGCTCTCCCTGCAATCTCCCTACAGTGATAACTACAAACATGCTCTCGTCATCCAACTTTCAGGATCTGATATAACAAAAGCAAAATGGATACCTATACTCAAAAAAAAAAAAAAGTTGTTTTTGTCCATCCCTTACACAGCTGCTAATATTGTTTGGTAAATGCTTGACAAACAAGTGTATTTTTTCTTGAATTGAAAGGGGTCCTTTAAAGAACCACTCTATTCTTAAAACGATATGGAAGTTTTCTGGATTTTACTAGGTATGTAATATATCTATGAATTTAGCTACTTTTGTGTACTTTGTTTTATTAAGGAGCAATTAAAAGCTCTGTTTTAATGCAAATGATCAAACACATAGTGCCTCTATGAGTCTACCCACTGCAGACTTTGTAGGGCTTGATGTGCAGAGTAGTGTCCTAACCTATCAGGGACCATGTCTCAGCAGCATGATGTCTGAGACACGGTCCCTGATAGAAGGCTTATTTTTTTATATTTGGAACACTTTCTACAGGGAATAGAGATGCAGTTGTGTTCTTGTAAGCGGATTTTAATGTCTTGGGGCCTCATTCTATTATCGGCCGCAGCCGTTGCGGGGCCGCAAGGACCGTCCGCAAGCTATTCAGCTATTCTATTCCCTTCCGGCCGGGGCTCCGGCAGGCTTGCGGCCGGTGCCTTGCTATCTCTTGCGGCCGAGGAAAGCCTTTGATCTAAAACGTCCGCAAGAGTTTCGGCCGTAAGAAATTCCTATTTGCAATTCAATTGCTCCGGGAACCCTCTCTGCAAGGCTAAAAACGAGCCGCAGCTTACTTGCAGGAAAGAGGTCCCGCTAGCACCAATTAAGCACATAAAATAGCTCAAATAAAGCCATCCTGCACTTTGAGAAGACTATAAAGGGATTTTAGGTGTTAGAAAAAATAGCACATAATTATCCTATACTCAAATCCGTAAAATATTTTATTTTTAATATCCGTAAAATATTCATGTAAAAAGTCCAGAGTGCTTGGAGCACTTCAGACCCGCCCACGCCGCAGCCGGAAAATAAACAGTTAATTTGAACTCGGGTTTGGGCTGATGTGCAAGCTTGAGAGTGGGTTCCTTTTAATCCTCATGTCCCCCAATATGATCCCTAGCATTTACAGAGCTGTACAGTGCAGGCTTGAATTTATTTTTGCGTTTTTAGATTTCAGAGCTTACGGACGGTTTCAAGATATGCGGCCGGCCGTAAGAGGAGATCCTTGCGGGGCCGTATAATAGAATCGCGAGTTAACAGAACCCCCGCAAGGAATCGCAGCCTTACGGCCGCTAATAGAATGAGGCCCTTGGTGTTTTTCGGAGCGGGGAGGGATCTTGTTTTTATCGGTAGGTGTTAGGAGGATCTATTGAACCTTTTTTAGTATTGTGGATCCATCAAAACAAATGGTTAAAAAATATTTGTCTCAATTAAGTTTGTAAAACACTGAACTAAATTATTACACATCTTCTTCAATTTCTGACATATTTGTAGGGTTTACTCACCTTTGTATCTATGCCAGTGGGTTAAGGACAATAGTTTGTTTTCCTGTACCTTGCACTCTTTTTCTTCCTGTTTTCATATTACCTTTATCAGAGTTCTGTGTAATAATATTGTCCACATTTAGTCCTCCACGTTACCAGTATGAACCTTTTGGCAACCTTTTAACCAATGTGTTTACATTTTTTAAGTACATCAATAAAAGTTACTTTTTAACTTTTCTTTTGAGTTGACAATATATTTGACCTAGCCTTAAAGATAAACAATAGAGCCCAAAACTATTATTTATGTTACTGCGTGTTTGAGTAGGGATAGGACATGTTAACACATTGATACTTTTAGCCTCCGAAAATGAGAACATGACATAAACATGAAAAGAAAACCATTGTGAATAAAAAATGTCATGTAGTAATAGAAAAAAAAGCTTTGAATTTTACTATAATTTGGCTGTTACTCAGCTCATGAAAGCATTCCACGGACCAGTTTTGTTTTCATTATCTAATGTTCTTCATTATTGATTACCATTTTCCTTTTGCAGGTGAATTTTGTATTTAGCTTTTCTTTATTAGTTTTAGAAGACATTACAAAATATACAAATCATCCTAAGTGAACATGCTATCCAGAAAAGTCTGGCATCAGGACCTTCGGCGCTCATCGAAGGCTTGCGCTGAGCGCCTTCGTTGCTCATCGCATGCCTCACAATGAGCGCCTTCGGCGCTCTTTGCGAGCCTCTCCTTACGTGTACTTTTGGTCCTCTGAGAGAGATATATATTTCTATGTATATGTAGTTAAGTAATAATTAATGATTTATTCAATACATTAATATACTTTAATTATTTATATTTGATATATGGAGCGAGCAATAGGCTGAAGAGCTAACAATCTGTTTGTATTTTGCATCTGCATAGAATATAGGTTTTTAGTGTTAGTGCCCTGCTTATAAAGTGTAATGAATGTTTGAACTGTGCATTGTAAATAGGCTGCGTGCGCGAGGTAAAGCCGTTGGTTTATTGTGTAAAGTGGCATTGTATAGTCGTAATGTTATTAATGTGTTAAGCGTCTAGTGAGCATTTTCCGACTTTTGTAATAGTGTATTTTGTAGGTCATAGTGTGATGTGTAAAGTGCTACACGTTGTGCAGTGTTTTGCGCGGCCCAGGGTCGTGTAGCCTCGTTTAAATTTTTTTCGCCGCCCATTTTTTTTCTTGCTTAATCGATTTTCGAGTTGCGAAAATCGGCTAAATCAAGTTTAATTTGCGTTCCACCTCACTCACAGACATCCTGGCTGTTGCCCCATGCTGTCTGTGATGGTTTTGTATTTTTTTATGTGTAGTTAGTGTTTTTTTAGGGCTTTTGGTTCGGCCGCTAATCTCGTAATTTTTTGCGTCTCATCTTTTTTTTTTTCTAAGTCTCGCGTCTTGTATTTTTTTTCTAAGTCCCGTGTGGCTCGCCGGCAATGAACGCCTTTTGGCGCTCATTGCCAAAGTGCTCCGAGTTTAACGGCTCACCTCGCTATGCGAGGCTCGTCAGGTGCTCATCGCGCTCCGAGTTTAATGGCTCGCCGCACCTTTGGCGCTCATTGCCTTAGTGCTCCGAGTTTAACGGCTCACCTCGCTATGCAAGGCTCGCCGGCGATGAGCACCTGTGGCGTTAATCGCTATGTCGTATGCACCACGCAAACAGCGTGATGACATCTTGTAGTTGGACAATTATAATATGTGATAGATTTTATATTCTCAGTTAATGATTTAATACTTTTGAGGCTGTTTGTTATAGTTTGCATTTGTTTCTTGTTATAAAGGGATGTCTCAAAGAATTTTCTTCGCACTTTTAGATTATAAGCAGAATTCTAAATTGCAGTAAAAAACGTATTAAAGAACAGCCAATTCTCTTTTGGAATCTCATATTCTTTACAAATATATTCAAAGGTCTTAAAACCTTCTCTTAAGTATAAGTCATTAAAAACTTTTATACCCCATTTGGACCAATCTACTTTTAAAAAAGGTAGTAATTCCAATCTAATTTTCTGTATTGGTGTAACAGGAGATGGAAATTCAATCACATTCACTTTTTTATTCAATATATACCATAGCGTCAGTAGAGATCTTGGAACCAATGGTAGCTTTTTTATTTTTTTTATTATATCCTTTATCCCATATCATGTATTCAAGGTCCACATTAGAAGATTTATCACTAGTATTCCGTTAAGGATTTCTCTATCACTAGTATTCCGTTAAGGATTTTTGGGGGTTTGTAACGGTAATAACTAAATTGTCTGCAAAGGCAGTAACCTTATTATTTAATACCCTCTTTAGATTTGTTTTTCCTAATTGTTTCAATCAAGGGTTCAATCACATATATAGTTGTGAGCGTACGATTTGTTGCTAACGCTTGCGGGCTCGCGTAGCGAGCCGTGGCCCTCGCTGAAGGCGCTCCTTGACAGCAACTGCGACCCTCGCTAACTTTACGTCGCAACGCAAACAACACGACACACCAACTACAACCCTCGCAAACTTTACCTTGCAACGCAAACAACATACGAGACACGTTACCACACATTACGACCTCGCAACAATCGGACGCAACTCGCGAACATGACAAAATTCAAAACACAATTAATACACACAGTACATACATAAAAAGCTTACCTACAGCAAGAGGAAGCATCCAGGACCTCAAAAAACAACTTACACCTTCATTTAAATAAAAATAAAAGCGTTTGGACACTAAAAAATTTGCAAAGCAAGAGAAAAAATGGCCGCCGAACAAAATGAAAACGAGGCTACTGCAGTGTAAACACGCAAAACACCACAAGAAACTCGCATATTACCATAAACGACCTACGGATATTCCGCTAAGACGCATACCACACATTACCCACCATTTTATGACAATGCGGAAGTACACAACTATGCTAACGGTTTGGTCTCGCGCACGCACACTATTACACTGCACACATTCAGCACGCTTACACAGCAGCTCCACACCACTCATGCTGCAGCAACATCAAAACACATTGACAGCTCATCAACACAATGCTTCAAAATAGATAAAGTATATTCATTTATTAATTGTATTATATATTTCATTATTATACACCAAACACCATTAGCTACCTTACAATTTCATTGCCGTCATTTTTTGACGGGCAATTCGCTAGTAATTAATATAAATATCAAAGGGGAAAGCAGCCTTGTCTGGTTCCATTGATTATTTTAAAATGATTTGTTTTAAAGTCCACTCCCTTAACAAAAGCATTGACATTCGTATACAGGGCTTTTACTGTAAGTGAGCCAAATAAACCAAGACCATATTTATCTAGAACCAAATTCCCAGTTCATCCTATCAAATGCTTTCTCTGCATCCATTGATAGGGCTACTAAGGGCAGTTTCTGAGTTTTTGCATGGTCAATAATATCTATTAATTTGCGGGTATTGTCTGTAGTTTGTCTGTCCTTTATGAACCCAATTTGATCTAAATTGACCAGTTCCTTCATCAGAGGACTGAGTCTACTAGCAAAATTACTGGAATAGATTTTAATATACGTATTTAAGAAAGATGTAGGTCGATGGTTTTGGCATTTGAGGTGTGAGTCTGTGAACAGCCATCTTCTATTCTTATCAAAGAAGTAACCTGCAAAAGGAAGAAATTAATTAATTAATGAGCCGATTAGATAATGAAAACAAGACCACTCTGGTGGGAGGATACATCCAATTGTTACTGGGACATCTGCTGTAGCCCTTTAAAAAGTAAATTGCTAGTGCAATGTTTATCCAGTTTTTAATGCTCTTTAAAAAAAGAATTCACTGTGGGGCCTCTAGACCCCACACTTAATCCATGGCAATCAGAATCCACTGATGAGACAACCGCCAAACTCACCCATCTAACCTTGGAAGTGTAATCTATCTACTGTATCTATCTATCTATCTATCTATCTTATTCTAATACATCTGCCATATGTAGAATTCTCTGCTATTATAATAATATTTCATAAATGGCATATAATCCTTTTGTAATGCTGTGGTGACACTATGTGAGTAGAGAATCCATATTAACAAATGCACATTGAAGTAAACAGAATAGGTTATAGTGAACAAAAGCTATCACAAACTGAAGAACAAAATCACGTAAACAGAATTCTGATGATTGCCTGTCTTTAATTTATTGTACTTGTACAGTAATTACATTTATATCAAGGTGGTGGAGGAATATGAGATGACAATTTACCTTATAATGAAAGTTCTGAGTTCAGTGTGCGCGATTAAGGGGGAGAGGGAGATGGGAATAGGGAGATATCAGGAGGGTTTGTTACATAACTGGATGTGACCGAATCGATGCTGTTTTCAATAGATGCAAGCATTGCTCTAAAGAAAATGTAAATGCCATGTTGGAATTCCAAAATATCATGGATACCTCCAGGGTACAGCTGACGCATTCCTTTTTTTTTCTAATTGATAACTAGCTTTTTACAATCAGATTGAGTGCCCATCCATTTTAAACTCCCTTAAAATTTGGAAATAATAGGAGAGAAACACAAATTAATATCAATCCTTTCTCCATTAACTCAAATTCTTCAAAATAAATAAAGCTATTTCTCCAGGCCTCTATTCAAAAAAAGAATGTCTTTTCAGGAACTGTAATAGAATTATCATCAATCTATTCACAATTACTTTAGACAGATAAAAAATGTTCAGGTTGCCTCCAGAAAGAAAGAGCCATTGACCCATAGTTTTCCTTACTTTCTAAACAAGAGTAATAATGTTTAAAATCTCCCAAACAATTTGGGCAGCCTTTACGTGGTCTGAAACCAACCGATTCCTCGATCACAAACTAAAGGAATGCAGAACATTACTTGAAATGAAAAAAACTTGCAGCTTTAGTGAAATCCAATTTTGTCCCTTGATAGAAAAGCGGGTCAAACTGGAATCTGGATCATAATTTTATCTCCAGATGCTGTATCACTCATTTAAGAGCAAACTACCTTTTCATAGGTTATGCTCAAATATGAGCTTTTATGAATATATGGAACCTATTTTATTAAGGTAATTCAAATTTGTAATGAAGGATTGCTTACTATTTGTGAAACTGGAAAGTACTTACGGTATATCAAGATGTCTATTAAAATTCCATTTCTCTTACCCCATTTTCCCTTTACAGTTGTTCTATCTCACCAGTCCCCCTTCCATCCCCTTATAAATTTTACTTTGATTGCATAAAAGAGAGTACTCTAAACGAAAAGTTGTTTTTTTTGGGGTTCTGAAAACTAAATGCATGTATAATTAGTAAAATTGGAAATAAAGCAGACTCTTTTTATGGTTTGCAGCCTTCGCTAAATGAGTGGACAAGCATCATTACTCGTAGACCATTTTGTGTTGGTCCAGTATGAACTTGTCAGAAGTTGTTCATCCAGTTTCAGGAGGTCGTTTTGGCATTCCTTTGGCAGAAGACAATTCAAAGGATGCTTCCAATATGAGTTAGGAGTTTAAAAATAGCTTGTGGCTATAATATGTTGTTGTTCACATGTCTAGCTTGAGGCTGACAGTAACCCTGGTAAGATGCAATAGATGAGCTCAGTTTAGAGCCTGAGGCAGTGGGACAGAGGCCTTCAAGATTAAATAGATGAGGATAATTTCCGTGAGAGTCTGAGGAATTGTGTCAGAGGTTTAATTGTGTTGGGGCTACTGGATGAGTTGGTTCAATGACACGGATGAGGCAAAGGGTACTTTGGGAACTACCTGTAAGTCTAGTCAGGATACACAATATTTTGAGTGATATATTTTATAGAGCAACCAACTGAATTCAAAGAAGACATGACATGCTTATGACACATGGAAATTATTTTGCATTGCACCACTATAATGTCACGTGGATGAGAGAGGCAAGGGTGTTGGAAAACGGAGAGGGAGAGAGATAAAGAATAAAGAAAAGTAAACGTTCCTGTGAACAAAGATGAAACAGATGAGATGAAGATGTGAGAGATTTAAAAGGGAAATTGAAATCTGAAAAAGTTGACCGGCAAAACGTCTTACCCTCTGGAGGAGATACAGCACAAAGCAGAAGACGTCTCAGTGATTTCAAGCCTATCAAGCCCTGTTCTAGGTCTGCCAAAACTACTTGCCTTCTTTGTTCACTGACCTCCAGCAGCTTCTGAGTAACATAATTTTGAAAAACTCCCTTTAGCAAAGATAGATGGACATGGCTATTCGAGGATGTGTGTGATACCTGGTAATATAATCTCTTAAATTCTACTCGTGAAAGCAGTTAAGAATCAGTAGATTCTTGTGAGCAATTGTTTCAAAATCACAGATGGACATAGCTTTAAAGAGTAATCTATGATATTTGCCTTACTGTTAAACACTCATTGCACCCTTAAATTTACCATATAACGCAGCCAGACGCAAAACCTACGATCATATAATAGCTTGAGTCCTGATTGGACATCAGAAGATGCTATAACAAGGTATGATGGAAGCGTCTATCCTATAAACTAATAAATATATTGAAATGGTTAAAAATGCAGGTGTCAATAGCCATTATGTGAGTGATTACAAATTAAGTCAAGGTCCTCTGGGCCAACTTTACAACCAAGAGGCCAATGGGGAAGTTCACTACAAATAAACAGTTACAGAGATGGCTAATAAAGTTTTAATACAGAATGGTACAGCATTTGAGATTCATTGATAGCAATTAGATATAATTAAAGGTTGTTTGTGTTTAGCAATTTAATGGTAACACATCAAAAGCACACTGCCAGCTTTTCAGGCATTATACCCGAGTGCTAGTAAGTTATAATTTTGTTTTGTTTAAAGGAAAATAATAGCGATAAAGAGAGCAGTAAGGAGCTGGAGATATGAGCAGTCTGTATGGGCTCGTCTGATCAATTATGAGATAGAATTCTTCATTCCAATGTGATATATTCTATCCAAGGTTGACAAATCTTGTTAAAGGGAGTTCTAGTATGGTGTAAGTCATCCATGAAGTAGATTTCTCTTAATCCATATGTTTATTTTTACATTTCTAAAATGGTACAGTGTGTGGATGCAATAATTTGTTCAGTTTCTGAATGTGTTTAGGTACATCATCTATAGGCATGACCATATCCACCTTTTTGGAGCCCCTAGGCAGTGAAGTGGAGGAGCCCCTGCGAGTGAGTATTCAAGGTATGCATGGACCCATTTTTGCCTTTTCTTTACGTGTAAGTTCCCTTTCCTGTTGTAACTCGCTTGTTCTAGGTGGTTACCCCATAGTAGCCAGTCTATGAACTGCCACATTTCATTTTTTTTAAGCCAGGAACCAATTTTTTTTTAAAGAAATGGCGCCCCTCACAGAGAAGCGCCCCTGAGTTGGCCTAATGGGTCATAAAGCCATGTCTATAGGTAGTGAAAACAGGATTGTCATGGGGTGTTTGTGTAGTGAGATGGAAGTGATTGTTTTGGTAAGAACAATGATTTCCTCTCATAATTTTGGTTGTTAATAGGCATGCCCAAAAGATATGGAAAATAGTACAGGTTTTATTATAAGCTCTATGAAGGATGTCATCATTACTGGAATTTTTATCATCATCATTATGATTATTAAAAATAGCATGAATGTATATCTGTTCTTATATTTAAGAACATTTTAATTTTGTTTAGTTAAATGGTGAATCTCTACCAATGCCATATCTATGTATCCAACTCCCTATACTTTGACTAGCATCTCTTTGCCCCAAACCCAGGTCTATTTCCTCCTTATCTCTGCTCTCACCATATCCCTCCACTGACTATATCTCTCCCGTCTCTGCCACATTCTGTTCTTCACTTTCTCTCTTGCTTTTCTCTCCCTCTAACACCAAACCTCTCCCTCTTACATAAGCCATTTTAACTGTACCTGGCCTTTGCCAGAGTGTGGTAACTTGAAGGAGGAACCACCCAGAAATATGTTTATTTTGAGCAGCCATATAAAATCTATTTATGGGTGCTATCAAGAAGTACCATCTAAAACAGTTGAGATTGGATTTTCTTTAATTTAATCCCTCACTTTCATATATTCAGAGAAGTGCACTATCTGAATAATATGTTTTTAAGCTGGATTAGCTAACCACGATAATTTAACTTTTGAATATTTACTAATAGCACCTTCTCTTTGATTCATAGTTACAGTGGGAAGCTGCTGTAGATCCAGCTTTACAGCCAAAGCAAAAGATAATTGTTCATTTATGTTAGGTTTCAGATCAATAATTTAATGTCTCATTTAGATCCCCATATATATCAGTGGTCATTTGACAGCTATAGGATTTGTGATTTACTGGAAGCCATTGGAAGTCACAAGTTAAAACCCCATACCCTATCTATCAATTCTAATTTTCTCTGAGTGGTGTGTTTTAATCTTATGTCAATAAAAGTTATGTTTTAGAATTAAACACAGTGTCTGTTAGTGGAAAGGACTGCAGACTTTGGCAGGCTTCTTTTCATTATGAAGAAAAATGTATACACTCTGTATATGGGAATTTCATTTCCAGTCCTTCAAGCTAATTAATCAGTGGATTTATTTAAGTTTCCATAATTAAAGAACACAAGTGGAGATAGTGGGCATCCCTGTCTAGTATCATTGCTTAATGGAAATTAAGTAGGTTTTCCACATAGTAGGCAAGTGGACAAAGAAGGTGACTGGTCTTGTAGTCCAAATTTGGTGAGTGTTGCTGACATATAGCCCCAGCCGTCTGTATCAAATACTTTTTCTACATCTAAACCAATGAGACGGAGTCCACTGAGATATATTGAGCTTGCTGTATCAAATTAATTATTTTTGAATATTGTCTTCAGCTTGTCTACCCAAGACATCTTTAGGGATGAGAGTAAGAAGAGATGGTAACATGGAAGGAGAGAAGAGATTGCCATTAATAATTTTGTGTTGATTTATTTGATATGTTTTATCAGTCATTTAATTTTAAACTTCCAAACTGATCACTGGAGAAAAAAGCAATAGAAATATTTCAATAATACTAAATGGCTAGAAAGAAAACTATAAATATTATTGTGTAATAGAAAATGATTTACACGTGAAAATTACTTCAATAGAATAGGGATAAATATTATTGATACAGATAATACCACAAAATATTTAAATTAAGAAACAGTACACAATATATTTTGGAGAAAGCAAACAGGAAAAGTCCATCTGGTTCATGCTACTTTGAGTACTAGTATTCTGGCCAGATTCATCTATAGAATAAGAGAGGGTAAGGCACAAACAATTATGTGAGCCAGTAGAAACTTTTAGGATCACTTAAAAAAAAATGTGTTGCTCTTAATTTTTTAAAAGGGTATATATCTATTTCCTTACCTGCCAGATGCTGGTACTCCAATTCCTGGGGTGAGGAGGGGCCTCAGCAGGCCAGAGGGGGGGCGCACGGGGCTGCGGAGGCCGTGGCAGCGTGAGCAAAGGGGCCCTTAATGGAGCAGGACCCCAGTGCTGTAGCTCCGCCACTGAAATGGAGGGCCCACATTCATTTTAGGTATACCTGCAAATATCTAATATATTCTCAGCCAATCAGGTGGCAGCAACTCAATGCATAAAATGCTGCAGACATGGTCAAGAGGTTCATTTGTTTTTTAGACAAAACATCACAATGGAGAAGAAATGAGATTTAAGTTACTTTAGCCATGGAACGAATGTTCTTGCTAGATAGTAATTTGAGTAGTTTGAGCATCTCAGAAACTGTTAATCTTCCGGGTATTTTCACGCACAACAGTATATAGCGTTTACAGAGTATGTTGTGAAAAACATTGTGTTTGTTAATACTCTTTATTAATGTTCAGAGGAGAGTGGTCAGACTGGTTCAAGCTGGTGGTGATGGTATAATGGTGAGGGGTATGTTTTCTTGGCATACATTAGGCCTGTTAATACATCTCTTTATACCCACAGTCTACCCTTTTACTAAAAGCTACTTTCAGCAGTATAACACAGCTTGTTACAAAGCACATATCTTCTCAAGCTGGTTCCATAAACATGGCAAGGAGTTTATTGTACTCGAGTGGCCGATGCATTCGTCATATCTGAATCTAGGGATGTGTTGGAATGGGAGATTCGCAGCATGAATGTGCAGCTGACACGTCTGCCCCAACTTTGTGATGTTATCATGTCAATATGGACTCAGATCTCTAAGAAATGTTTCCATGCCACAAATAATTCAGGCTGTTCAGGGGGAAAAGGGGGGTCCTACCCAGAACTAGAAAGGGGCGCTTAATAAAGTGGCCACTGAGTGTGTATAAACATATAAAATATGGTAGATCCCATGGTGGCCAATACCAAATATATATTTATTTTTTTATATGTATATAAGTTCATCTGTTTCTTTTTAGTTTATTGTTTTGCAACACTACATGAAAAACACAGTTTTTTTTTGCTCCATAGATGACATCAGAAACTAGTTAATGCATTAAAAAGGTTTATGTACATCTCTGTACTAAGAAGCATCTCTAAGTCTTTGAAGAGGACTTAAAATAATTCCAACAGTTACAAAGGCTGAGAAATCAATCCATACCAGGCCTTAGTACAAGCATGTTAAGCCATAATATGTACAACACCTTGGTCCCTAAAGCAATATCCAGTGAACCCCTGACTGACCAGGATTTAGGGATAATAATACTGAATACAGATTATGCAATTCGAAATACCATTATCTTTTTAATAATTGCATCCCTTGAATTCAAACTTTGCAGTGTCAGGGCTTCCCTGAGGGAACCACTGGTCTAACAGTTTACCTTATCTTCAGAGGTCACACATGTTAAATATAGGCTTATAACAAACTACTCTTTATTGCCTCAGTACCATATCTGTGACCTTTCTTAAACAAATTATTCCTGCCCCAACCACATTTTTGCCTTGACTAAGCATTGGAAGTTGGATCTAACTATTGTTACTATGCCTAGGACCTGAATCTCAGGCCAGTGTTTATATATTCACTTCCCCTCTTTGCCCTTAGGCATTGTCTCTTGGACAGGTACTGGTAGGTTTGTCTCCTAGGCAGGTACTAGTAGTGTAAAGCCACATGTTTACATAGATAAATTACATAGCATGTGTCTAAACTCACAGCTGATGTGGTACTTGCCATGTTGTATGTAAGTAACTTTACTCACATATATCTTTTTTTCTTCAGACGTCATGAAAAAATTTAAAATTATATATCAATCTTTTTTTAACTAGATTTGGATTTTCTCTTAATAAAATGATAGCATTAAAAATATGAGCCTCTCAGGACTAATCTGGCTCGGGGTCATGTTATTCTGGCACTAAACAGTACCCAGTGACATGAAAATGTACCAGATGCAGTCTCCTATTAATGTAGTGCAACTATGGTTACTAAAATGCTTTCCCTTAAAATAATTTTGAAACCCAAGTGGCATAAGTGTAGGATTTCAGACAGTCATATCACAGGGACAGACAGTGAGACAGGCATCCTAGGATCCAGGTGTATGTATTCCTTTAGTTAGAAGCAGTTAGAAGAAGCCATACATCTCAGCAGGTTTCCACTTTTAATTTGGAAATCCTAGGTTAAATATATAAGTTTATACACACAATTGTTCTTGCTTCTGAAAGATTTGAATATGTTTCAGAGTGTGTTTTATTTTTAAAAAGAGACCTCAGATTTCAGAATAAACTGCTATCAACACAATTGCCCAGGAGTTGTACCCAATCATCTGATAAGAACTAATCGAACTGCACGAATCATCAGCTTCAGCAGTGTGGGATGTTTCTTTCAAGTTTCTTAAACAGAAATAAAACACTTGTAATATTTAAAACATGCTCTTTTAAATCATATTGCATTTCCCTTTCCTTTTTAGAGTCCATTGATTACCATATAACGACCCGAGCAAGTACGAATATGCATCAAGATGTACTTCGAGATACCTTTGCTTGCACTGGTAATTTGGGATTATGTATCAGGTTATCAGATCACAGCTTAACAGTTTCCATAATATCTGACTAAAAGTAGTGATAGCATAATAGTAATAAAAAGCATATATACCCATGTACATATGACACACTAGCTGATTACTAACCATGTAGGCTGAACAGTTCAATGTTAACTGATAATAACGGCTGTATTTCACCATGATAACAGGTATTATAAGTCACATATTTGTAATATATCATATATATTCTTAAAGACCCAAGGCATTCTTTACCAGTCCAATAATTGTTTGTTTCGACAATTGTGTTATACGGGTGTAAAATGAAATAGTAGTTGACTGTTATTTCTGTTTTGTGACTGACTGAATTTATATGCCTGTGATTAATTTCCAAAATACCTGTGAAGCACCAGGATGCTAGGTGAGAGATGCTCCTGCAGCTTAACATTAAGAAGTAAACAAGTAAGTACTGTAGGGCTTAGAAGTTAAGATGCCCAGGGTAAAGAAGCTTTTTTTAACTTATATATATATTTTTTGTCTATTTTTCAATAAAGTAAATAATTGCATAAATGTAAGTAAAAAATCAACATGAATAATAATAAGACAGAGGACCATTCTCGCAAGTAGCCATCATGACGGGTTAAGACAGGCCTTGACCAGAACCAGAAGAAATTAGTGATACCCAGTATTCACCAAGAATAGCACAACTGGAGTGAGACTGATGCGAGAAGCGGGAAAGAATAAGAGCTGCAGCATCTTGTTACTGGTCTTCTTGGGCAAAGTTTTGTGAGAACTCCCAGAGGACTGTGAGAAAAAAAGGAAATACTTGTGAAGCACCAGGATGCTAGGTGAGAGATGCTCCTGCAGCTTAATATTAAGAAGTAAACAAGTAAGTACTGTAGAACTTAGAGGTTAAGATGCCCAGGGTAAAGGAGCTTTTTAAAACTTATATTTTATTTTTATTTTGTTTGTATATTTTTGTTACATTCAGATCATAAACATAAACAAATAAAAAACTAAAAATAAAACAACACAAAAAAAGTTGAATGTTCCATTGCATTAACTTACACAGTCATGCCTATTATACTTTTTTTTTCGATTTCCTTAGCCTATTCTCTAGATCTTTATTTTAATCTTACATAAGGGAAGATTGTAACCAAAATATTGTTAAATCTAAATGATTATACCCTTCCATGGTTTCCAAATACTGTGAAAATGGTCCTCCTGCTCCAACATACCATAAGACATTTTCTTGATTCTGAATATTTGAAATGTTTTCCTCTAATCAGTTAATGCTTGGTGTTTGTATTGATTATATGGTTATTTGTATATTAATTATGTTTGCAATGCAAACAGGCAAAGTTAGGAGTCTTTGTCCCTATTGATAACCTTATGGAATTCCTTAACAGAAGAACTCTAAGAACTAAATGAGGGAGTTTAAAAAAATATAATTTGGTCTTTGGTTATAATATAATATTTACATATAACGGTACTTGTTTCCTATGTTCTGTGAGTAAATTTAGACCTGGTCTCTAGGAAGAGACCTTTTGTTTCTCAAGCCAAGCCTACAATAGGGAGTGGACCTAATATTTTTTTGGACTGAATATCTTTTATCCCAGACTTGTATGTGCTCATTATAATGGAATGATACCAGGAATATAAAAACATTACAGAATCAGTAGGATCTTCTCTCCTCTAAAATGAACAGTAAAGACTCTAATGCTATAAAGGGGAAACCGAAAGAGAAAAAACCTGCCTCGAAGTCTACAACTAAATTGTTCTCACATACGGACCCCCATCATGGTAATCTAAAGTATAATAATGAGATTCCTATGGACCCCATGGCACATAATATTACCTCCTGTACCATATGAGGTCATCAACAAACTCCCATGGCACTCTTCCTACCACCACATGGGTTCATATTGGACACCCATAAACCGTAACTCCCCCATGGGTGTCCATAAGGACTTCCATAGTTCACACTACATACAGAAAATAAAAAAAAATATTATTGAAAATAAAAACACAAACCTGTAAAAAAAAAATGCATTACCTTTAACACCCTCCAGTTAAGATCAACGTAGCCCATTGTATAGGTGTTAATGTTAGGTGTTATAGGTGTCCAGGAGGACCCCACGGATATAGCTTAGTATACTAAGGGGTCCATTTAGACCTCCATAGTATAGGAGTTAATGTTATGTGTCATGGGCATCTGTTGACACACCTATGGTATAGGTGTTAACTTTAGGTGCCATGGGGTACCACAGAGATCCTTCTGGTTATACTTTAATTTAGGATCCCTTGGCTCATAGGGACTAGCACATATGATGGGGAATCCCGGGAGAGACCCAGGCTCAAAGAAAATAGCAGATATTGAGATTGGATCCTGGGGATCCTCTGTCTCTTAGGGGGTAGTGGGTATGAAGGGGAAATCCCGGGGGATCACTGTGCTCCTAGAAGTATAGAGAGTATTGAAGGGGATACTGGGGATCCTCTGATTCATAGGAAGTAGCAATATTAATCCCTTAATCGTGTTGAATTGAGCAATCCTCAGGACTCAAATCCAACACAATGTAGGTGTCAGTTTCTTTATAGTGACATATTTAAAGCATCCAGGCTTATCCAATGCTTTTTTGTGCCTTTATGGGGGGGAGGGATTTCTAAGTACCGTAGGCTTTTTAAAATTTCTGACAGTTGGAAACACCTCCAAGTAAACCTCAGCGAGATTGGATATCGTTACAGGAGGTAACAGGTTCTTTACATTCCACAGGGCCTGATACTCTGCAAGATGACCATTTCAAAATGTCCAAAATAAAAAAAAATACTGGCTGATTTTCAAACCTCTCTAAGATCAGAGGTTAAATAGGACATTTAAGATATTCTAAAGGGATAAAGTGCTTACATATAACAACTTGCCTGTTTTTCTCTAGCCTCACCAGAGATGCAGTGTGACAATAAAGTGGACAGGATCCATAGGATACCTCTTCGTCTTTAAAAGAAATGTTATCATAAGATTGTAGTTATTTTCCTTATAAAGAAGCTGTTATAAGAGCTGCCTTTGTTACAAAAAAAACTTTGACTCTCCCCTTGATTAGCCAAGTATTTTCTCGGCCATTTCCACAGGTGCGCTGGTCAAATGGAAAGAGTTTTTAGGTATAACTAAGGCCTTAAGGAAAGAGAACGTGATTTACAAATGGGAGTTTCCCTCAAAATGTTTTATTCAAATAGACAGCAAGAGATTTATTGGCAATGCAGTTGGAGAAGTTATTAAAGGAGGGGAACATTTATTTTGAGAGGTTCTCTTCAGATGGTTAAGCCAAAGCTTCTTTAGAAAGTCATGAAGATAAGGATGTTTAAAGCTACTTATTATGTGAAAAGCCGAATTCTAGAAATTAGTAAATGTGAAATATTATTTAATCCACCTGACACTTTATAGGTGTGTTTTAGTATTTATATAGATATAAAGGTAATAGTATTTTTTGACACTTCTGTAGAATTTATTTTTTTCGTTGATGCTTAAAATTATTTAAAGTTACAGAGAAATGACTATTTATGCACTAGGCACCTTAATTGCACTTAGGCCCTTATATGATTTGCACACAATACTTTATAATACCTTATACATAGTATATCATTACTTAATAGATTAATGTTGACTAGTTCTCACTTACACTTTGGATATTTATATTGCTTGAATGAAATGTCTTTTCACTATTAGCACTAGTGGATCATATATAATTTTATAGAGGTTATTAAGTTATCAGTACAATGGTTTACTGATATTGTCTTGTTTACTTATATATTTGTTCCCATTTAGAAAGTATGTTGTGATTATATGAGAATAATATGTTAATATAATATCACTATTATGTTAGCACCATTATGACATGAATTGTTTTTTTTTTAAATCTAATTTGATTTGTGGGACAGGTAAGATCATTTTAAGTCTGGCTACCCCAGGGTCCAAAGGGTCAGGTGTTTACTTCTGCTATGTTTTAAGAGATGATAGTGATATGTTTAATCTCTGGGATGTTTTGTATGTTTGTATTTGTTTGGAAGGGAAGTTAAAATGGATTTACTTAGAGAGTGGAAACTTGTTTTAATTTTTTTTGTTGTTGATACAAGCTAGTTAGGTTTTAAATTGATAGATCAAAACACAGAGTACATGAATAGCCCACATCATTTGTTTGCAAGAAAAAAAGATAAAGCCCCTAGTTTCACTAAAAGAATGTATACAAATATGATCAGTGTGATTTATAAGTTTAAGTCCAGAGGTGTTTCACTTATGCTCAATAACAAGATAGCAGTGGTTGAAGAATATAGGGAGATTGATGATAATGGTAGTTATGTAATTTGGATATTTACCTAGAATAATGAAAGGTATATGATTGTTAATTTATATGCTTACAATTTAAAACAACAAAATATATTTATTGGTGGATTGTTGGGGTGATTATTTAAAATGTGGAATTGGTTAATACAGTAGATATAGAGTAAATAAGTTGTGCTGACAATTCAATAATACACATGGAACTAAAATATGACAGATCATTTAAGAAAAAAAAACTTAGAGGGTGGATGTGTTTCTTTTTAGGTCATTAGCTAAAGTTGACCAGTTGAAAAGAGAAATACAAAGATTTTTTGGAGATCAATGAACAATCAGTTATTTTCTGGTGTGCTCACATAGCATGTATTAGGAGTTTGTTAGGTCAGCTCAACTTCTCAACTTAAAATAGAGAGAGGAAAACCATTTACACAATTGTATATACAATTATACACGTTAGAAAGAACCAATAGATTAGCACCTAATGTAAAGTATGTAAGACAAATTTTGCCCTTTCAAGCCCACATAAAGAAGATGTGCAGGTCCAGACAGATAACTTTATTTGGAAATTTCAAGTATCATCTAGACAGTAAAGTTGGTAAAAGGATTTCTAATAATTGAAACCATCAATCAATGCAGACATGTGTTGCCAATTTAATAGGTGAAGAGCAGATAATTATCAGTGACCTTCCCACATGTTGCAGCATGTTTCTGAGACTTTGCCCCTGATTGGCTAGTATGAAACACAGCTCAGCCAGTACTACAGAGTACAGTATGTTTTTATGAACTTCAGAAGGCAGACCCAAGCAGGTACTATGCTAAACAAAGCTTATAAGCACTTCTTAATAAGATAAAGCATGTACACTTAGTAAAAACCAGAAACCTTCCATGTCTCTTTAATGTCCAATAACAATGAAGCTTCCGATCAGATGGGTTTTATGAGTTGTAGACAAAGTCCTGATAACACTAGGAGAATAATTAATGTAATCCCCTCTGTGACAGGATCAGATGGAATTTTATATATCTTGTTTTACAAAAATTCAGATTTGGTAGCTTTGAATTGCTTACAATTAAATCATAATACTCCATCCATTCAGCATAAATTGAGGAGAAAGGCTTCAAAACAGAGAAGTATTACCGGTACTTTAAAAAACAGTATGCTTCAAATCCCCTTTCTCCTTTAATTTTTATTCTCAGAATTGAACCATTAGTACAATTAATTAGATGTTGTAATTGCATTGACGGAATATCTGTTGGTAAGCAATCCTATAAAATAATGCTCTCTTCGGTTTATTCACACAAAATGATATATATATATTTATTTATATTTATTTAGTGCATTTTCAAATTATACTCTTGCAGCCTTATTAAATTGCGATTCAGTAAATTTAAAAGGGCTCCAAATAAGCACACAGCATATTTTTTTTTTACAGAAGTTTTTAGTTAGTGACTAAAAACTTCTGTAAATAAAATATGCTGTGTGCTTAAATAGAGCCCCTTTAAATTTACCGAATTGCAATTTAATAAGGCTGTTAATATTTTAAAATCTTAAGTTATGATAGGTTTGAAGAATAATTAGAGCAATGACTTAAAAAAAATCCCACATTTTCTCCAAACTCAAATAATTTGTGCCTGTATTTATAGATATTACAAATCTTTGATCTTTATGAAATAAATATGAGTTATCATGGATGGGTAGAATATCTGTGGTGAAAATGTCTATCCTCCCTAAAATTACCACTGATATTGCCCACTTATGTATATATTAGTTTCCTATTAACAAGTTTTTATATAAAGGTAAGAGGTCTAAGATTAAATTAAAGATAGTTAAAAAACAATATATAAAAGGAGGTTTGGCATCTCCAAGCGTGAAGGACTATCATGATACAGTTATGATGGCATATTAATAGGGTGAAGCCCTGGTTCAGATATCCCTAGAAGTTTTAATGTCTCAGGTTCCTCTTCATCACATTTGAAATAAGTAATGTTTTTTAACTTTCCTTTAATAGTAAAATCATGCCTGGATTTTTGGTTTAAATGTAAGGGAGAATATGACCAATCAGATTTTCCATATTTTGCAGCCCAAAATACACATATTGGGAAATTTTCATACATTTGCTCAGTTAGACAACTGGGGAAATTTGATCATTAAACCTATTTCATGTTTATACAAGACACCTAATTTGAGTACCTTTATTAATCTGCAGAATTGCTATAATGTACCAGAAAATGCTTGGTTGGGTTTTATATCTGTACAGTCTGCCCTTTGGGCTTTGGAGTATAAACTAGATGGAATCAGGGATTTAACACAGTTTGAAATACCATATAATGTATATGAAATATACAATATATGAGTAATTTATATTAAAAGTCTATATAATATTTTGATCTTGAATTATGTTGTAATGTTTGATAACAACTGGACATTTGATGATATCTTTAATGTAGCTTGTATCTTAGCAAGAAAGCTCTTTTGAAACATGAAATACATTTCTCACCCAAAGGTTTCCCTTCTCAGATCATGGCTAAGCACATTTCCTCTTTTGGTTCGGCTAATCAAGTTAAGGAAAAACAAGAAACTGCTTTTCGCTAGATTAACCTTAATTTAGAATTAATTATAGGTTTCTGATACCCCACAGCCTTTTTGAGACAACTGTCCTTATTTCAACTTATTTAATATCTGGGTCATGTATTTATTTGTTTGCTGATGAGGTATGTAGGGTGAACTGTAGTTAATAAAGTATATCATACACTTCTACACCAAGTTTGAGCAAATTAGAGTGTCGTTTTAAAATGTGTGCAACTAATATTCTCACCAGAATATTAAACTTAATTTCAAACATAAATGAAGAAACCGCAAGTTGAGCCTTCTACCTGCACCCCTTATGAGGTCTTCAACGGATGGGAGTTGGTAGAGTCCTAAAATGTCAGACCAGACAGGAACAGATGCTGGAGACTTGCAGCCTTATTAAATTGCGATTCAGTAAATTTAAAAGGGCTCTTTTTAAGCACATAGCATATTTTATTTACAGAATTTTTTAGTTAATGAATACCTTGCTTTTGCTGTGTGCTTAAATAGTTCCCTTTTAAATTTACTGAATCGCAATTTAATAAGGCTGTTCATGTGTTAAGTTTGTATACCTTGAAATATATACCAGCTTGTTTATGACCATTTAGTACTGTTTCGCAGTCAAGTTTGTTCCCACCTGTTGATCTAATAAGTGGTGGAGAATAACAGTTCAACTGCCGTTTAGAAGTTTATGTTTGAAAATAAATTTAATATTGAATATTGTTTTTTTTTAAACCGTTGAATAGGAATTTTAATAGGGATCAATGCCTAATTAAAACATCAGGCTCCTATTGGGCATTACCGTGATCCTTTAACATAAAAAAGTACATACCGTATATACTCGAGTATAAGCCGACCCGAGTATAAGCCAAGGCACCTATTTTACCACAAAATACTGGGTAAAATGAGTGACTCGAGTATAAGCCGAGGGTGGGAAATGTGCTGTCCCCTGTGTCCCTCTTGTGCCCTCTGTGTCCCCCTCTCTCTCCGTGTCTCTTCTCCCCTTTCCCTTCCCTGTGTCTCTTCTCCCCTCTCCCTTCCCTGTGTCTCTTATAAACCTCTCCCTTCCCTGTGTCTCTTCCCCCTCCCTTATCACCCACCTCAACCCCACTCCTCAACCTCCATCCTCATCCTCAACCTCCCTCCTCATCCTCAACCTCCCTCCTCATCCTCCCTCCTCAACCTCCCTCCTCATCCTCCCTCCTCAACCCCCCCTTCCTCAACCCCCCTCCTCAACCCCCCATCCTCATCCTCTCTCCTCAACCCCCATCCTCAACCCCCCATCCTCAACCCCCCTCCTCAACCTCAACCCCCTCCTCAACTCCTCATCCTCAACCCCCCTCATCCAATCCTCAACCTCCCTCCTCATCCTCAACCTCCCTCCTCAACCCCCCCACCCTCAACCCCTTCCTCAACCTACCTCCTCAACCCCCCATCCTCAAGCCCCCATCCTCATCCTCCCTCCTCAAGCCCCATCCTCATCCTCAACCCCCTCCTCAACCTCAACCCCCCATCAACCTCAACCCCCCATCCTCAACCCCCCATCCTCATCCTCTCTTCTCAACCCCCTATCCTCAACCCCCCTCCTCAAACCCTCCTCCTCATCCTCAACCTCCCTCCTCATCTTCAACCTCCCTTCTCAACCCCCTCCTCAACCCCCCCATCCTCAACCCACCATCCTCATCCTCTCTCCTCAACCCCCCTCCTCATCCTCAACTCCCTCCTCAACCTCCCTCCTCATCCTCAACCCCCTCCTCAACCTCCCTCCTCAACCTCCCTCCTCATCCTCCCTCCTCAACCCCCCCCTTCCTCAACCCCCCTCCTCAACCCCTCATCCTCATCCTCTCTCCTCAACCCCCATCCTCAACCGCCATCCTCAACCCCCCTCCTCAACCTCAACCCCCTCCTCAACCCCTTCCTCAACCTCCCTCCTCAACCCCCCCATCCTCAAGCCCTCCCTCCTCATCTTCAACCTCCCTCCTCAACCCCCTCCTCAACTCCCCCATCCTCAACCCCCCTCCTCAACCCCCCATCCTCATCCTCTCTCCTCAACCCCCATCCTCAACCCCCCTCCTCAACCTCAACCCCCCTCAACCCCTCATCCTCAACCTCCCTGCTCAACCGCCTCTTCCTCAACCCCCCTCCTCAACCCCCCATCCTCATCCTCTGTCCTCAACCCCCCATCCTCAACCCCCCATCCTCAACCCCCCTCCTCAACCTCAACCCCCCTCCTCAACCCCTCATCCTCAACCCCCCTCCTCAACCCCTCATCCTCAACCTCCCTCTTCATCCTCAACCTCCCTGCTCAACCCCCCATCCTCAACCCCTTCCTCAACCTCCCTCCTCAACCCCCCCATCCTCAAGCCCCCATCCTCATCCTCCATCCTCAAGCCCCCTTCCTCATCCTCAACCCCCTCCTCAACCTCAACCCTCCTCAACCTCAACCCCCCATCCTTAACCCCCCATCCTCATCCTCTCTCCTTAACCCCCTATCCTCAACCCCCCTCCTCAACCCCTCCTTCTCATCCTCAACCTCCCTTCTCATTTTCAACCTCCCTCCTCAACCCCCTCCTCAACCCCCTATCCTCAAACCCCTCCTCAACCTTCCTCCTCAACCCCCTCCTCAACCCCCCATCCTCATCCTCAACCCCCCATCCTCAACCTCCCTCCTCATCCTCAACCTCCCTCCTCAACCTCAACCTCCCTTCAACCCCCTATCCTCAGCCCCCCTCCTCAACCCCTCATCCTCAACCTCCATCCTTATCTTCAACCTCCCTCCGCATCTTCAACCTCCCTCCTCAACCTCCCTCCTCAATCCCCCCATCCTCAACCCCCTCCTCAACCTTCCTCCTCAACCCCCCATCCTCAACCCCCCATCCTCAACCCCCTCCTCAACCCCTCATCCTCATCCTCAACCCCCCATCCTCAACCTCCCTCCTCAACCTCAACCCCCCCTCAACCTCAACCCCCCTCAACCCCAACGCACCTCCTCAACCTCCCCCCTCAATCCCCCTCAACCCCAACCCCCCTCCTCAACCCACCATCCTCAACCACCCTCCTCAACCCCTCCTCCTCAACCTCCCTCCTCATCCTCAACCTCCCTCCTCATCCTAAACCTCCGTCCTCAATCCCCCCATCCTCAACCCCCTCCTCAACCTTCCTCCTCAACCCCCCCATCCTCAACTCCCTCCTCAACCCCCCATCCTCATCCTCAACCCCCCATCCTCAACCTCCCTCCTCAACCTCAAGCCCCCTCCTCAACCTCAAACCCCCTCAACCCCAACCCACCTCCTCAACCTCCCCCTCAATCCCCAACCCCCCTCCTCAACCCCCCTCCTCAACCTAAACCCCCCTCAACCCCCCTCCTCCACCTAAACCCCCCTCAACCCCCCTCCTCCACCTAAACCAGCCTAAATACCTCCCCCCTTTCCCCTCACCTGCTTGTGCTCCGTCCTCCACTCCTTGTCCCGGCGCCGGCGTGCATGTGAGGTCACATGCGTGCCGCATCATTAGCATATACCGGGTGACACTACATTTTTGGACGTCTAGTGTATAGTGATATCTGGTTTGGCTATTATGGTTAATCTTATATTAAAGATAATTAATAAGTCAGTTGCTAATTTATAACTAATGATATAATTTACAAAATAATTTGTATCCATTTCCTACAGTAGCAGCTACTAAACTGAGACACCAGTGTGTGATCCAATGATGTCTTTAGGCCTAGACCCCCGAGGTCCGAGGTTCATGGGGTAGCAGGCTGTCTGAACATGGGCACTTTTCTAACTCCGGCAAAATCAATTACGAGTGCCATAGTGGCACAAAAAATTCTACCTAGCTGAATCATTGAGAGAACTGCTACTCACTGCGGCAAGCCTGAGTTGCAAATTACAGAGATCTTTTCCATTGACTTTTCACACTGACTATACATTACGAGTCACTCCGAGAGACTTTCACCCCCAAACCTTATGCTAATAAGATTTTATGGATAGCTCACAAATAAGGGTACTGCCGTAACTGCAAACAAGTGAACAAATTATTTCTGATACCAAAGACCACTCACAATGGCTTTTAAAAACATTGCAGACTGCCACAGCTGCTCATAAAGGGACTGGGAAACAATACAAAACAATAGAAAAGCATGCTAAATCACCACAAGTCACCTCTGCATACTATCTCTCATCAGGACCAGCATCTCTCCCATGGTGGTGTCCAAAGATGGGCCTGGGATGGAGGTTTTGATTGGGTGGGCATTGCTGTGGGAGGAGGCGGCAGTGGTGGCCAAATAGAGAGGTACTGAGAAGCGTAAGCATTTGTTAGTGGTTTTGAGCTGTGTGGTGGTGGTTGTCACGACATGACACTGGTGGGAGGATGAGCTAATGGTGGCATGGTTCTGTCATTAGTCCAAAAGCATCTATTCATGTCTAGACATAAGGCCTCCCAGTCAGAGTTGCTTCCACCACTTGATGCACTCATAAGGGGTGGAAACGTGTAACTCCACTGGAGGTTTTCGCTAGATTAAGCTTAATATTGAATATTGATTTTCTACATTACTGAATTACATTTTTATAAAACATCTATACAGTGATCCTTTAAACTAACCAATAGTGTTTTTACCTACAGAATAGGGTGAGATTCTGAGAGCACTTCCCTCCCTCTCTCCCTGCCCCTCACCCACTTGCCACTATTTAGATTCAATTTAAAGAGGCATGGAAATCACTTGACTTTCCTATTTGCAAATTATATTATCTTACCTCTAGATTGACTTATATCTACCCTTTCCTCTCCCACTAAATGAAACACTTTCTAACTTGCACTCCTTCCTACCTAAGCAAACTTTCACTTTCTTCCTGACCCCTGCTATTCCTTATCTGTTACTCTTCCCCAGGTTTCTGACTCTTCCATAACCTTTAGATTGTAAGTAGCAAGTTTCCAATCTTGTAGGGTGTTTTGGAAAAAAGCACTTTCTACATAGATTCTAAACTCAGAACAGGGCCCTCCATTTTCTGCGGTTTGTTAATATTGTATTTTTCCTTGTCCTTATCCCCTGTACAGTGCTATGGAATATGTTGGCGCGTTACAAATAAAAGTTAATAATAATAATAATAATAATAATAATAATAATAAATATCTGTGAAGCTCTCTGATGTTGAGCTTGGTTCATTCAGTATGACTATAAGGTGTTTCTGTTTCCTTTCTGTTTTCGGTTATTGTTTTACATCCTAAGGACCTCCCATTGCATCCACTTATTCCATGTATTTGTTATTTTAATATAAAATACATGTATACCATGGAACAGTAAAAGTGCAGATGATGAAATTTCAGGCTGTGCTGAGCCACTTTCCAGTGTCAGGGTGACCAGTTTGTATTACATTGTCTTATGTATATACTGCAATTAACAGTTTCTGCACTTGAATGTTGCAGTTCAACAAGTTTTTTATTCTGTAATCGGTGTGTTTATCCTTATTTGTTGCTTCTTAAAAGCAACCATTATTTTGTGTAATTAAAACACCAAAAATAAAAGTTGGGCTACTCCAGCAGTGTATTGTATAAAATAAAAATATATGATATAACCAGCAAGAAAGTATTTATTGCTTCTTTTTTATGATGACTCTGGTTCAAGTCTGATTCATGACATTATATTGATGTCCCTGTTTTGCTATGAGAATATCATTATGTTGCCTCTTGTGAATAGTCTGATCAGAGTTCTCTGGTCAAACATCCTAGACTGCCAATACATCGTCAGCATGATTAGGAAATTATCATTTCTAATTTTGGAATATCCTGGGCTTCTTTTAATGTGAGTTACAAAGTAAAACAATTAGGTATCTATAGTTTGCTTGTGTCCTTCTCCTCAATTCATTCCAATATTGCTGGAACGTATTGGTTTTGCAGGATGAGATGCAGTGGGTTGGGCCTGGAGCAGGGAGTATGGCTGGCCAGTAGACCGCTTGACAGTATCCAGAGGACATATACTGGTAACCTGATGAAAACATTCATGTGAATATGTGATTAGGGTAATTTTTTAATAATTGCTAGTAACTCTATTACCAATATTTTGGAAAGATCTATTTCCTGTCCTTTTTTTTACAATAGCATTGAACCACCTTCTTCGCAAACATAGATTCCCTATGTGAGAGTGGGCAGGCACACAGATTTGTATCCAACATTATTGAGTTTGTCAATAGAATTTTTATAAGGAAATAAAATATCATAAGATTTACCCTTATCTTTACTTTATTTTCATTTTATATTTAAAAAAAAGCACTGAGGAGCTTTAGGAGGCATGAGGAGTCCGGATGCTCCGAAAGATGTCATTGTCAGATTTTTGAGGCAGCAAGCTAGAGACACTCTACTCTCGGCTACAAGGAAGCTGCACGCTGTTAAGGGCCTGGACAACTCCCCTTTGCAGATCTATGCCGACCTGTCTCCTGACACCCTTAACAAAAGGAGGCTAATGAAACCGGCTCTTACAATTTTGCTTCACCACAAAATTCAGTACCGATGGAACTTTCCATTTGCCCTGTCCTTCAATTTTAAGGGCACGACTTACACTACGCGTACACTGGAGGACTGCTTATCGGTGCTACATCGCTTGCAGCTTTACTCTGGGGAAATGCAGGAAACACGGCAAGAGCAATCTCAACCGCCTATCCCTAGGAGACAATGGATGCTGGTGGCAGCCCAAGTCCACAGTAAACAAGTCTCTCCTCAGGGGGGAATGAAACTGACTCTGGACAGTGCAAGGGGTCAAGGTGCTGGACACAAGGCCTGCACAGGGGATGCTAGTCAAATGGCTGACCCAAGGGCGAGCTCACGTCCGGAATAGATCCTACCTAGAGCAGACTTTCATAACAAAATTTTTGATGCCAAATAGAATGTTAGATGTAAACCTATTTTTGCCTTAAGCCTTGATTCACAAGGTTGTGTAGTTTAGGATATAAGCTCATTATTGATTGTACAGCCTGCTGGATTGTGTTCCCACCTTAAGTGGACGATTTCTTCTCCTTGCTTAGAATGTTGGAGGAGGAGTACTAGTAAAAAGTGATTGTTATTTCATGTTTTTAGTTCAACAACTTCGTAGTTATAGCCTTAGAGAACAGCTAACTGTGAACTTGACACTGTTTATCTGCTTATTTAAATGTTTTTACCTTAATGGCCTAAAGCTAACCCTCTTCTCTTCTGCATTTAAATCTCTGTTTAATGGCAGGACGACAACCCAGACAACTGCTAACCGGCTCCCTTGGCAGAGGCTGGCTTTCCGGGCTCCCTTCCGCCTTGCTTCGTATGGCACCAGCTATCAGTTAACGACACACACAGCTAGGGTCTTACTCTTATCTTGCAATGGCTACCTCTAAATATACTCTGCTAACCCATAACGTGAAGGGATTTAACTCCCCCTTTAAGAGGAGGAAAGCCTTTACATTTTATAAAAAACACAAACCCGCAGTCATCTTCATGCAGGAAACTCACTTCTCCCAGGACAACAAGCCTACATTCTTGCACAAGGAATATCCCACCTATTTTCTGGCTACTCTCCCCACTAAGAGAGCGGGGTGTGCAATTCTGCTACATAAAAACTTTCCTTTTCAGGTAGAGAACACAAAGATAGATGGGGAGGGTAACTATGTTATGGTGACTGGCACGATTGGGGGGGTTAGAACTACACTAGTCTCCCTGTACTCTCCTACAACCTCTCCCTACGCGGTTCTGATCTCCTTATTGAAGAGAATTGAGTCTCAAGACCTGGGAAGACTGATAATTGGGGGGGATCTAAATCTTACTTTAGATCCGACTTTAGACAGGTCGGGGACCCCTGCTAGTTGTAGATTTTCCAACAAAATAAAAAGGACTAAGCTTCTACTTAACAGATTGGGGTTGGTTGATGCCTGGAGGGGGCTTCACCCAGGGGATAGAGAATATACATTTTTTTCTCCAACCCATTTGACTTACTCTCGGATCGACACTTTCCTTACTAGTTCATCTTTATACGACTCGATCTTAAAATCTGAAATTGTCCCCTGCCCCTGGTCGGATCACTCCCTGGTACTTATTGAGGTGGACTTGGGCCCTAATTTACGACTCCCCTATACTTGGAGAATGAATGAGTCCCTGTTATCCAACCCAAGTAGCAGGGAAACAATAGCCAAAGACTTAAGGGTCTTTTTTGAGACTGACATCTCCCCGGAGACTGGAGTCGGCTGGCTTTGGGTCACCCATAAGGCCTATATCAGGGGAACCTGTATTAAGCTGGCCTCCTCCCAGAGAAAAGCTCTTAGGCAGAAGGAGGCAGACTTAACGGCGACATTAAAGAGACTGGAGGGATCAAACCAACAAAATCCCTCTCCCACGGGACGTAAGCTAATAGATAAAACCAGGTTAGAGCTAGACGGCATACTGTCACATCGTACTGAGCAGGCGATGAGAAGGACAAAACATCTCTATTATTGGAAGGCAAATAAGCCAGACTCTCTTCTAGCTAGAAGGCTTAGCAATACATTTTCACAACATAGAACCACTCAGATTAGGATGGCTGATGGTCAAATCTCATATAGTCCTAATGACATTCAAAAGGCATTTCAAAATTTTTATCAACAAATTTACTCCTCCCAATCTCAATGCAGTGAGGCAGATATACACTCGTTTCTTAGCACTCAAGACCTTCCCGTGATATTAGATCACCATCTGGCTGACTTGAATGCGGAGGTTTCTCATGAGGAGGTTAGATCTACTATCCAAGGTCTTAAATTAGGTAAATCTCCAGGGCCGGATGGCCTCACAAACCTATATTACAAAAAATTTGAACACCTGCTTACCCCCTATTTAACGCTCCTCTTCAATGCCATATTGAATGGGGAATCTATGCCCCCTGAACTAAATCATGCTGATCTAGTCGTGTTTCCTAAAGAGGGTAGGGATAATCTAGAGAATAAAAACTATCGTCCTATTTCGCTGATTAATGGAGATGTCAAGATCTTAGCCAAAATTATGGCTAACCGTATATCTAAATTTTTACCAGACTTAATTCATAAGGATCAGGCGGGGTTTATCCCTTTCAGAGAAGCAGGGGACAATGTCAGGAGGGTCTTAAATTCTCAGTATATAGCACGTAAATCTCATACTCCAATGTGTCTTCTAGCTCTGGACATTGAAAAGGCTTTTGATACAGTTGAATGGCCGTATTTATACAAAATACTTGAGAAGTTTGGATTTAGGCGACGCTTCATTAACTTACTAAGGAGCTACTATAACTCCCCAACAGCCACCTTGAAGCTGCCAGGAGAGCGCAGGGCAAATATCCAAATTCAAAGAGGGACCAGGCAGGGGTGCCCACTCTCACCACTGCTATTCGCGCTTGCCATGGAACCTCTTGCACAGGCGATTAGATCTCATGCAGGCATATTTGGGATTCCAGTGGGCCACCAGCACTTTAAATGCTCTCTTTTTGCTGATGATATATTGTGCACCTTGACCAAGCCCCTTCAATCGATCCCAGCGCTTATGTCAACTATAACCGAATTTAGTAATATCTCAGGTCTTAAACTAAATGTAGAGAAAACGGAGGCGATGGGGTTGGGTATGGTACAATCGGAGATTGACTCTCTCAAATCTGACTATAATTTTGTCTGGCCCGCACGTCATGTAAAATATCTAGGAGTCAAACTTACATCTAATATAGCTGACCTATATAAGGCTAATTTCCCACCTATGTACAAATCTTTGACCGATGACATGCAGAGATGGACGAACTATAACATTTCTTGGACGGGTCGCATAGCGGCGGCTAAAATGAGCATTCTACCCAAAGTTCTGTATCTCTTTCGAACCATTCCCATCTCAATTTCACCTACAGACCTTGACAGGTTCCAGAATAATATGTTTAGGTTTATATGGGGAAATAAGCGCCCTCGTATCTCTAGACAGGTGATGTTTAGGCAGAAACATAGAGGTGGACTTGCTTGCCCAAATTTAAAGCTCTATCTTAAAGCCGCTCAATTGGCCCACCTTCCCAGGGCACACTCTAGAACACATCAACCAGCCTGGGTTTTTATGGAAAATCAGCAAATGTTCCCACACAGTTGGGATAAGCTGATATGGATCCCAAAAGAACTAGCCCCATTCACAACTCATCAAAATCCCATGATTTCACAAACCCTTCGTGCATGGGGGTGGGCCAATTCTAAATCCAGGTGGTTAATTCCTACAGGACTATCCCTGATGATGTCAGTCATGTCTTTCCCACAAATTTTGGCAGACTCGAATGACATCTCTAAATTCTGGTGGACCGCGTAGGGAGCTGGTTTCTGAACGATAGCTTGCTGACATACGACCAATTCTGTACAACCCACGACCTACCTGTCACAGAATTCTATAACTACTTGAAAATTAGGAGCTGGGTCAGTAAGAGTTCAAGAGAACTTGGGCATCCTAGGGCCTCCTGGATGTCCGTTATATGCAAAAGCCTACCCCTCACCAAGGGGATTCTGGGTTCACTATACGACACCTTTCTTAACTTCACAAGCGACAAAAAACCCAGGTATTTTGCACAGTGGGAGAGGGATCTTGGGGTGGAGTGGGACTGGGGTAGATGGTCAGAATCCTGTTCCAATCTCTCTAGAGGCTCTCTTAATTCGGCTTTATTGGAGACGTCCATCAAAGTTTTGCATAGAGTTTACTGTACACCTGACAAACAACAGAAATTTAAACCATCAGAAAGCAATAAATGCTTTAGGGGGTGCCAAAACATAGGGGATCATATACACACATGGTGGTCATGTCCATCCGCTCAGAACATTTGGGGGCAATTAGCCCAATTAGCCTCCATACTTTTCCACAAGGCAGTTACGCCCTCGATGGAATCTTGCCTGCTGGGGATTCGTGTTACGGATTTATCTAAAACGCAGAATAAACTACACCAATTAATGGCGGTAGCTACTAAGACACACATAGCCAGGAGTTGGAAGAAAGAGACTCTTAACTTTACGGAGGTGATTAGTAAGATCAATCACTTACTTATAAATGAGCGATTAACTTATATCATACTAGACGACATTACCCAATTTCAGGCAATTTGGGAACCCTGGTTGGCTTCCTCATTCAGTATTCCCTTAGTATGATAACATATTACATTATACAATCTCTACACTTTGGCAAAGGAAACCTGGTGGAGGAGCTGGAGGCGAGGGGGGGGGGGGGTCCGGAAATCTACCGGCGGAACGATGGAGGTAGGTGTCAGTTGCATTGGGATGTCTTTAACGAGGTACGTGTTGAGTGCTCTTAGGGGCGGATACACTGGATTAGCTCTGTACTTTATGCGAAGATAGCAGTGTAATGGTCTAGCTAATTAACTTGATAGTTGTAGCATTTTCTCTTTAATTTGTTCTTATTGGACGTTTTACCTTGCGTTGCTGTTCTTTTTCTCTTTTCTAATTTTTTATTTTTATTATTTCTTTCTTTTCTTTTCTTTTCTTTCTGTTATGTTATTTCAATTGAAATGTTAACTGTGACTCATGTTACCTTAATAACTAAAAAAGGAAAAATGGAAGGCCTAGTCAGTTTATGATGGGAAACTATTGTACTGTACATGTTAGCGTATCTTAACCGACTAAATACAGTTGTGTTAAAAGTTTTATTGTGCATTGCCTTCTAATAAAAGATTATTTAAAAAAAAAAAGCACTGAGAACAATGTAATTTTTTGTGAGGAAATTATTTACATGTATGCGTACAATTTATGTGTATATTTTAGAAGGGTAGTCAGCTATAGAAACTGTAAATTACCCAAGCAAACATGATAAGCTCAGGAAGAGCAGAAGAAGAAAATTTACTTTTCAAATACAAATATAATTAAGATGTGCAGTTTCAGAATATTGCAGCTAGCACTAATAGCAATTTAACCATTACTCTGTTAAGTTGCTTCAATATGTCCAAATTAATTTGTACACAATAAAAATAAAAAGAATGTGTGACTCAAGAAGATATCGTTTGTCACTGTTTTTTTTTTTTGTGAATAATGTTTTGCAAGTTTGTAACAAGAAAAAGTACAAAACAGTGAGACTAATGGCACCCTCTCTCATACACATTTTATTTTGGCAAGGAAGGAGTTAACCAAATCCATCTCACATTGGCACATTCCTCTGTACTACATATGTTCTGTCTTCTCTAGAGGGCTGCAGTATTTAATCGATTCAACTGCATATCAGTTTATTGTATGTACCCTGCTATAGCCAAATATCTATTTGTAGTCAAGTTTGGAGTTCATCATTCAGTACAATGGGTGTTGCATACAATTCTCCTCTGTCCACCCCAGGCCGTGACCTATATCACCTGGCTCTTAGGTAGGAATTTCAACTTTAAAGAGAAATATCTGACCACGTATGCATGGAATGGAGGCAAATAATAGGATTTATTTAAAAGTAAATTATATAGGCAAGGGCAGGTTAGGTTAAATGTATTTCAAATAACCAGGACTTATTTGGAGTTTATAGAATTTAAACACATACTCAAAAATAAAAACACACATGGCTTAACTAAAGTGGTAAAGAAGGCATATGCTGTTGCTTGAGCAAGATAAACTCAGTTGTATCCTGCAAAGTGATGAGAACTTAAAGCTTTCACTACCTGAGTTCATTTTCCATAGGAATCTAAATATGTAGCATAGAAATAAGAAAATAACCAAGTCTTTTATCTCATGTTGGACAGAGTATGTCTTCAGAGCTGTTTATGCTGTAAATTTCATTGGATTCCCATGTGTCCTTCAACTTCAGACTAAATTACAATTGTGCAGTGGAGACGCTTGGTTAAAGCTGGCAATATGCTAGAATAAATAATAAACATTATGATCCTTGAACCAAATGTATTACACTACTGTACAAAGGAGATTCTAAGTCAGTGTCTGCAACCAGTATTTAGTATAGGATAGTAAAGTGCCATTTCAAATATAAATAATTACAACTGGAAGTTATTGACAACTGTCATTTAGTATATAAAAAAAATCAGCGTTGAATTGACTAAATGTTGTCTGTCACGCAGCTGAAGAGATCCTCCCAACAGACCTTGTGTATTATATTATCACTGAAAAATCAAATCAAATCTGTGCTTACATGCATAACAGACTGCCCATATACTTTTGCATTACTGCAGCCAATCAAGTTGCAAGGGTGCGTGTCCCATTCAAGTCAATGGTAAGACAACTTATTTTTCCAGGATGAAGGGAACAGACCTTGTAATTGGTTATTTTTTTTACTTACTGCAGAAAAATCAGGTTTCAACTCTCTTGCCTCTCTAGAATTTGAGCAATGCTGAACAGCTCTGCCCGGGGTTACAGCTCCAGCTCTGTGTAGTGAGCAAAAGAAAAAACTAACCATTAGCAAATATAACTATGTAGTCATGGTATGCTAGACTCACCTAAACAGGATAGCTATGGGTTAACTGGTCAGTGCAGTGTAACCTGAGTCCAGCTGCTATCAATCACAACCTTCACCAGAGACTCATACACCAAGTGGTGGACTCAGCTATCTGTTATTACTTGTGTAACAGTCAGTAGGCAGGATACACTTGTATGCAAACATAGACTTAAAACTTTTGAGTTTTTAGCTGTTATTAGTGTAATTAAAAAATAGATAATTTTAACATACAATTTTGTGCTCTTGCACACAATCAAGAGTAAGGTAAATGTCCCTTTAAGGATTTGTTAATTGATTAGCATCTAAAGTTTAAACAATAAATAATAACTTTCCTAATTGAAAGGAAAAACAGGTCTTGTTATCAGTGCATAATAATCTCATTATTGATTAAAATAAGTCACTACCTTACACAAGACACAACTAAAATTTGAATACATTCTCTCATTATATCTCACCTCGACTACTGCAGTTCTCTCCTAGCTGGCCTTCCCATAACCTGCCTGTCCCCACTCCAATTCATATTGGAGGCATCGACTAGACTCATATAGCATACTCAATGCTCAGTCTGCAGCACCTCTCATTCATTCCCTCCACTGGCTTCCCATAGCATCCAGAATCAAATTTAAAATCATGACCCTAAAGTATAAAGCCCTCAACAACAGTGCACTCTCTTATATCTCTCATCTCTAAGTACACCCCCAACCGCCCTCATTGCTCTGCAGATGACCTTCTTCTCTCCTCCTCTCTTATCACTTCCTCTCACTCCTGCATTCAGGACTTTTCTCTTGCTGCCTCTATTCTTTGGAACCCCTTGCATGGCTCCACCAGACTACCCTCCTGCCTCAAACCTTCAAAACCTCACTAAAAACGCATATATTTAAAGAGAGTTATCCCCTTTAGTCTTAATATGCACAATGTATATATCACTCTCTTATACCTCACCCATACCCTTTAGAATGTAAGTTTCCGAGTTTTCAATCTTGTAAGGTGCTTTAGGGAAATAATTGTGCATGTTTGATGGAAAACTCAATAACAGAGCCCTCTATTCTTTTACAATGTGTTCAAATTGTTTTTGCCTTGTACATAACCCATGTATAGCGCTATGGAATATGTTGGCACATTACAAATACAGGATAATAATAATAATAATGAGATCTCTCTGTATCTCTTGGTTTGAAACATATCACTGGCTTATTTTTAAATACGATAGTAACTTTTATTTTAGTTACCATCTAAAACAGAAATCATATAGAAATTGTAGAGATTGTAGGGATGGTAAGACACATATATGGGAGTTATAATGCTTTTAAAATAATTATTTAAACCAAATAACAAAGAAAAAACAAACTCTAAGTAAGTTCTTCATCAATTGAAAAATGTAAATAATGTGTCCAGATTATTTTCACCCTTTATCTGATGGTGCAGAGTGCATATTGTGGCTTTAGTGCCCCTTTAAATTTGTTTTACATTGTACATTCAATGTTTTTTCTTTTTGTGGAAGGGTAGCCCTGAGGACCTTGAAGGTAAATTCACTACAATCTGCTGTAACACTTTCTATTTAATGCTAAGAATATCACCTTTCATAATGTCACTGTGATGAAACATCACAAGGTAACCACAGACATATACAGTACACCAAGATTACAGATAAGAGCATTATATTATCTTCCTGCTGTTACCAACCTAAGAGCGCTGTTATTGTGTTGTCCTACAGCAAATGATTAAGACTTTGCTTCAAAGCAGGAAATAATGTGAGATAACATTAAATGAAATGATTTACAAATGGGTGTAATATGTAATCTCCATAATTCAGATTTAACGATTCAAGATATGATATTCCCAATTACATCTATTGTAGTTAAATATTAGCACAAAGGAGACAGAATACATCCATATGGTTAAAATATAAATGTAATCATATCACACAATATTGGCTTAGTCAGTGCTTTCCTGGTACAAATATCTATCTTGAACGCTCATCTTTACACAGTGCTTTTCCCTGTACATTGATGGTAGCAGGTTTCTTGGCAATGAACACAGTAACAAAACCAAATGCACAAAGTGGTTAATAAAGTCTAAAGGTAGTAATGAATTAGCAGTAAGCAAGTTAACTTGTGTAGGAAAGACTTGTGTAATTATAGTTCACGTATTCAACCATGCCAACTTTTCATTCACATACAATAAAATGTATGCCCCCACGTAGGTATGTATCCCCCCAAAAAAATCATCTTCTTTCAGACCACCGGGAAAATGGGACTTGTATCTACAATGTATGGCTCATTGTTCTGTACCAATTTCAAGGATAATTATAGACAGAGTTGAGAGTGAGGCCTACACAGAGAAATTACAAAGTACTGACAAAGTACTGTTATGTGGATGTCATTCTACTAGAAAGGTAAACCGCATGGATCATAAAGAAAATCTGAATTGTTGGAAGGGTTGTGGTCAAGAGTAACATTGCCTCGTGCTTGGTGGACTTGTCCAAAGATTTCTGACCTTTACAGAGTGCTTTATGATCTGTTGGGAATATAATCCACAAAATAACCCATCTTCTTTACTTAAATATACAGACTTGAAAGATGGAAAATATCTTATGGAGCTTGGAATTCATATGGATACTGCAGCCATAAATGTTATTGCAGCCAATGTCTCCATCAGGCACCTTTTTAAAACACTAATCTCATTGCAGTTATGGACTATATGAGATGACAGTTGCATAATACCTCAGGGAAATATTTAAGGAAGGCGTGGGGAAAGTCTATCACGGCCCACAAAATCATGTAGTCTGGGCTTGCTTACAATGAAGGCGACAGACCCTTTATTATTGGAGTAATTAATTGTAACTGGCACCAGGCACGGCTGCCCCCTGTCAACTCTACAATTAATTAATGTAGCAATTCATAGGCATGCGTGGTGACAGATGATGAAATGCTGGGACGTGAGCAGACACAGGACAGAGAGGCAGCGAGAGAGGGAGGGAAAGACAGACAGACACAGGACAGAAAGAGCGGGAGGGAGAGAGAGAGAAACAGGAGAGAGACAGTCACAGGACCGGGAGACAGAGATACAAGAAAAGAAGAGACAGAACAGAGAGAGAGAAAAAGACAAGAGAGAGACTGAGAGGGAGAGACAGGAGAGTGAGATAAGAGAGAGAAAGGAGAGTGAGACAGGAGAGAGAGAGAGAGAGGAGAGCTAGAGAGACAGGAGAGAGATAGGAGAGAGATACAGTAGAGAGAGAGACAGATACAGGACAGAGAGAGAGGGACACAGAGAGGGAGAGACAGAAGATACAGGAGAAAGAGAGAGACAGGAGAGAGAGACAGGAGAGAGATAGAGGGAGAGACAGACACAGGACAGAGAGAGGAGGAGAGATAGTTATAAAAAAATTAAGTGGTGTGACATCCTACAAATGGCGACTACAAAGAAAAGCAGTTGCGATTAGCAACAACATCAATACCAGCTAACATCACACGCCTCACCAAAGAGAAGCAGTTCCAGTCATCACATCAGGGAAGAGTTAATTAAATGTTTGATCAAATATAGCAGGCTAATTTTTAAGTTGATAATTTTGTATGGCCAGCGAATTATGTTATAATTATCCAAATGGCCCTTGGCATAAAAAAGATTCCCCACCCCTGATTTAAAGGGACATTCCCTGAAATATTTTAGATTTTTTTGCAGTTCCTGTATGCTAATGTGGGACTCCGTATGATAAGGGTGGGAAAGGGATCTAACTCTCAGATAACATTGGAGGTCTTTATTTTGGCCACTACAGAGACAGGCAAGCAGACTGTCATCCTAATTAGCACATCAAAGCAGCTAATTAATATGTGTGAGACACTCATTTCCATTTACAGCAACAATAAAATTGAAAAAAATATTAATACAACACACAGCCATTTTTAATGCTCTTTACAAATAACAAAAAGCAAACAAATTGATTATGGAGTGACACAGTTGCTTTAAGGCTGGAAAAAAACAGGAAATTAGGAAATTAAGGTAGTATGCAACCTTAATATCCCCCCCCCCCCCCCTGTAAATATTTTTCTAATTACATCATTCATTACATCATCTATGATATTAGGTGACATCATTCATCATAACATATAAATAATGACTTCAGCGATGACTCATAGATATCACATATAAAATGCAAAATTTATTATCCATGATATTATTGATGACATCACACCCCTATGATATAACTCAAGACATTTAAATTCATACACTTACCTAAATTGTTAACTTTGGAGGTTTAAAATATTAAAATGAAACTCATTATCTAAATAAAGATTTAATGTTAATGCAAATGTTTGTCTTAAAGACATCATAGTTATTTGTAAAAGTGTATTTTTATATATCTGCTTGTTTAAAACTCATTAAACAAAGTAGCATTGTTGTAGTTGTTGCATACTTCTTAGCTCTACAGCTAATATCCTTTCATCAACTAATCAAATATAGATGTAAGACTGTGTTTCATATGGTATATACATTTAGTGCATTCTCTATAGTAGTGGTTCCAAAAAATCTTCTCAAAGCCCAACAGACAGATCAGGATTTAGGTTTAACATTGTGACAATGTAACTGAAACTATTCATATTCAACAGGCTGTAGAACATGCATTTGTCTCATTTGTATTTGCACAATGTGAAACCTAACTCATGTGGTGTCTGATCGGCCTTGAGGAGAGGGTTGTGAACCAATGTTCTGTGGCTTGAAGGTTAACATCATATTTACTTATTTCTATATTGTATAAGATACATTTCAAAATGCCTTCAACTTTTTATTCTTGGATATGGCACTTATGAATTGAGCATTATATTTTTTTCTTTTAAGAAGTCCTTAAAGGTATATCTAAGTTTCCCTGTTTTTATCTTTTTCTAATCTAACACATGCTGCTTATATCAGACACACACATTACACTGACCTATTCTATACACATACAGATTGTTTTTATATAAAAATAAAACTTGTTTCCCACACCCCAGAGCTGGCAGTGAACCTACCAATAGAAACACTGCATTTGGGTACAGGTTTTAACCCTTTACTAACCTTCAAGCCAGCAGCAACTCAATGCAGAGATCTGCAGATCAGTGTCTGACTCCACCTACAGGGAGACTACACATCCCATGATTCCTTCCTGCACAAACTGCCATCATTAATTGTTACATTATATTAAAGTGTATTAGCTGCCCGTGATTGGCCTAAACAAATTATGAACTTTATGCTAATTTTAGCTGTGATTTTCTGTGGTGTTAACTCACAAAAGCTGCTGCTTCCAAACTCAAGAGATTTAGCAAACATTGGGGAGAGTTTGTAAATGTTTATTTTGATATTTTTTCATGCAAAAAATGTTTTCATACACTACCGATTCTCCTCTATCAGATGCATTTATACCCAAGGAAACTTGATATGCCTTTAAATTGAAGTGTAAATATAAGATAGCAATGTTTGATGCAGACGATACCTTTTAATAGCTTACACAGTTCACTATTAATATGTACCAACTCCATCAAACTGATTTGACCCATGGACCGCAGCATGCCAGACACATCTGTCAGCCACTGCTCCCTGAAGCTCATGTCCAGTGCCTCAATTACCTCTTCTATCCATCTCCGCCTCTGTCGTTCCCTTCTTCTTGTGCCTTCAATCTTTCCCAGCATCAGAGTCTTCTCTATGGAATCCTGCCTGTTAATGATATGGTCACACTATTTGAGCTTCAGCCGCATGATCAAACCTTCCAGTGACTAGTTTGGCTTGAATTCCTGTTGTATGGATTGATTGTATCTTCTTGTAGTTCAAGGGAGTCTAAGCAGTTTTCTCCAACATCACAATTTGAAGGCGTTAAGAGCCTTCTTTATTTGCCAGCTCTCATATCTGTATGTTACTACTGGGAATACCATAGTTCTAAATATGCAGACCTTTGCTGATGGTTTATTATCTTTGCTATTAGAAAGCTTGTCCAGACTTGCCGTAGCTTTCCTCCCCAGAAGGAAACATCTTGGATAGATATTATTTTTTTACGTTTCAGCTATTGGGATATTGTTATTGTACCCATATGCCCAAAACAACTCACCTTTGATAAAAATGGACCTGTCTCTGTTGTGATTACCTGGACTTTCACATTTACCTTTTTGCTGTTCAGTAAAACATCTGAGTTGTTTTTAAACCTTTTGGCTCCAGATTAAATGTGCTAAAGGTTATTTAGCACATATAACACACCTTCTTCAATGTTAAATAAACAGGTACCGGAGCAGGAAGGGATCCTGTTCCTGGTTTGGTTTTGCACCATTACTTAATTCATATCATATTTTGGGCCATACAATATCTGTAACTTAGCTTTCTAGTGATTACAAATGAAACACTTATTTGCATGGAACAAATACTTACTGTCAGTGTTAAGTTTAGTGATATTACCATGGACGCCATAGAATATGACATGCCTCTGTGATCTGGCAGCCCTGTCTTTAAAGCATTGTAAAAATACTTTGGTCTCTGTTTATTACATTGGACATAAACAGATAGCGATTTAAGGTTGTATGCAATGTACTTTATGTGCTCCAACGTCATAGGCGCAGAACATTTGTATGTGTAAACTAAAGCAGATCTCACTGTTGAATTGGGGTTATAGGGTTTTGGGTTGGGGTTTAGGGTTAAGATTTAGGGTTAGGGTTTAGGTTTAAGGTTTTGGGTTAGGGTTTAGGTTAGGATTTAGGGTTAGGGTTTTGGGTTAGGGTTTTGACTTAGGGTTTGGGTTTTGGGTTAGGGGTTAGATTTATGGTTTAGGGTTAGGGTACTGGCAGAAACTAAGCTTTACACAGTGACAAGAAATTCACTAAAATGTTGCCGCACCACCTAGTGGCCGATGGATGCCACTGCGTGCTGCCAGCCAACAGGAAAGATTCTGAAAAAATTAAGAACTTCAATCTCAATCATGCCCTTACTACCTCAGCATTACTACCCCTCTCCCAATCTCTGTCAACACCATCTTTGCACTTTAAATCCACATGCTTTGCACATTTCATTTATATTAATAACTGTGCAATTACAGGCTGGGTTAGGGTTTTGACTTAGGGTTTGGGTTTTGGGTTAGATTTATGGTTTAGGGTTAGGGTACTGGCAGAAACTAAGCTTTACACAGTGACAAGAAATTCACTAAAATGTTGCCGCACCACCTAGTGGCCGATGGATGCCACTGCGTGCTGCCAGCCAACAGGAAAGATTCTGAAAAAATTAAGAACTTCAATCTCAATCATGCCCTTACTACCTCAGCATTACTACCCCTCTCCCAATCTCTGTCAACACCATCTTTGCACTTTAAATCCACATGCTTTGCACATTTCATTTATATTAATAACTGTGCAATTACAGGCTGGAGCCTTTGGGTTGCAGGGGATTCTCAGCTTGGCAACACCAGCTGGGGTGAAGTAATAAACTGCTGAGATAGGGTTTGAACTGGAAGCATAAGACACAAAGCTGAAAAGAAGTACTTGTAGCTACAAAAGCCACCTCATAGGGGATGTTTTATATTAAAGAGCATACTTTGAGACTGTTAACTATATCTATATAAAAGTAATGACATTTTTTAAGTTTGCCAGTTACTCCTCCATGTTTGTGGAGAATGGAAGCTGCCATTTTAAGTTTCCCATTTGTCCCTCACAATTAGAATGATGAGCTAATCGTATCAAATGTCCACTAGTCCTTTCAGGAGCCAATCAAGATGCAGCTGTGACCGCTGCATTCATTTCTTCTGTGTATTTCACAGCTTACATTACGTCAAATGCAGATGTCTTGTATCAATAAAAAGGAAGTGCTAAATGGTTATTGTATAGCACAACTTTATAAAGACGAAAGCAGGCTGGCAGTACAGCAGGTTTCCAGGCCTAGAGTCAGGCTCAAGCTTACAAAAGATGGCAGGCGGATGTGCTTCTAAACACAGTCTGCTATGGGGGATAAAGGAGGGAAGAGGCTCCCACAGCAGCCCTTGCATTAGAGAGGACATCTGCCTTGTACAGTGATGGAATTAGAGAATGGAGGGCCCCAGTGCAAGAAAAAAAAACTGCCCCCCCTCCTTTGTACTTTGCTGTGATCCAGCACTTGCTCTCTCTCACTTCTTGCCTGATACACATCCCCAGCACGCTGAACTGCTCCACACTTCCACCTCTTGGAGCTTCAGTAGAAATGTTCTACAGAAAAAAAAAAAATGTAAAAAACTGCACTGCACCCCCAGCACTACTAAATGTCTGATGTTTTTATTTGTTTGTTTTAAACCATGAAAGGAATTTACAAAGCATCTCAAGTGGAAATTACATCATCTCTTGATTTACTAAGCACTATTTCCAATAGGAAAACAAATAGCCCTTCTCACCTTTTGGCAAGGTATGTCTGTAGCTGTATATTGTTCCCTGTTCTCTTTCCCCTTTCTCTTTCATCTGTCTCTCTCAAGCTTTGTGTGTGTACTTTGAAATTTAGCTTTGTCCATCTTTGGGGGGAACCACCTGGCAGCCCTGATTGTGTCCTCAGTGTGTGTACTTGATCCTGTAAGCTTTGTGTTGGTATCAAGTGTATATTCAAAAATGACGGGAATAAAATTGTAAGGCTGGCAATGCTGTTTGCCACACAATGTGAGGCATTTGCTCCTCTGAGCACCATCGGCACTCATCGTGAGCCCCGCGCTGAGCGCCTTTGGCAATCATTGCGTGGCTCTCAATGAGCGCCTTCATGGCTCATTGTGAGCCTCTCCCCCCATGCACTTCAACTTTCCTGCTTTGCAATGATCACCTTTGGCGCTCATCGTGGGGCTCACAATGAGTGCCTTTGGTCGCTCATTGCAAGCCTCTCCCGCTCGCTTTGCTCATTGCGAGCCTTTATTCCCGCCTACTGTAGGGGCCGCTCATTGCAGGGTTCGTTAACCTGCAAGTTCTGTGCTTGGGAATGCCATGTGTCTCTTTCCAGCATCTCCCCCCTGTCCCTTCCCGGTGTGTTTCTCCTCTGTGTGTCTGCTGAAAGTCCCGCGTGCCTGGCATTGTTCATGTAAGTGTTACTGTCTTTGCCGTCGTGTATTTTCTAAGTCCCGCATGCCTGGTTCTCCACCATATTTTCATCCTGTTTAATTTTTTTAACGTTTTTTGTAATTTTTTTCTTTGCTTACCCAATTTTCGAGTGACGAAAATAGGCAAATATGGCTCAAAATCGCTTGCAACCTCACTCCCGGGCTTCCTGGCTCTCCCCTTGTGCTATCGGTGAGTATGTTTTTATCTTTTAATTATTTTCCTTGTTTTTTGGATTTTTACAGTTATGCGCTTGAACTAAGTTTGCCCGTTAAATTAGCAAACAACGTTTTTCGTTGGCATCCCGCTCATTCCAGCCTAAGTCCTGCGTGCTTCAACTGCTCGCCTCGCTTCGCAAGGCTCGTAGTGCCGAAGGCGCTCATTTCAGCCTAAGTCCTGCATGCTTCAACTGCTCGCACTTGCACTGCTTGCTCAACTGCTTGCAGTGCAATGAGCGCCTTTGGCGCTCATTGCAGCCTAAGTCCCGTAAGGCTCGCAGGTGGCTCTTGCTTTGCGAGGACCGAATGTGTGTTACCAACATCGCAAACATTCCGAACATTGTAAAGATCCACAACTATATATGTGATATATATATAGCAAATAAATAGTATTTTTTTGTTCACATTTGAACATCTAAAACAACTAAAAACTTGTTTTCTGCTCAGAATTCCAAATAATGCAAATATTGCTCTGCATTCTGGGAACCTGGGCAACAACATGCAAATGTGCTCACAATGGCGTTGCTCTTTAATCCAAATACAATTTCAAACATGGCTTCCTTTAAGTATATGCTTGCTTAATTATATAACTTTAAGCAAAGCCCAGGATGGATTGTGCACAAGCCAGAAAACCTACCCACAGATAGCACTGTTTCAAGGTTACTGCCTCTTATTAGTGTGGGGCTGGTTCTTGCCCTGTGTAGTACATTTTGTGGGGAGGTAGTTTACCACAACAATCATTTAATTTATGGTGGCTAAAAGCGTGATAGAAGCCTTCCACCGTACAGCAGTACAGTATTTAAATAGTGCATTTGTTTTCACATTCTCAGAATTCTGAGAATTATAGTTATATACACTATATATATATATATATATATATATATATATATATATATATATGTATATATATATATATATACTTGGTAGGTGTCAAATACCAACATTATCTGAATCATCTGTCGACAAATCAAATCCTCCTTCCACATCTCCTCCTCATAATTAGAATAAAAAATAGAGACACAAATCCCACAGGCTCCAAGCTAGCAGGAAGTGCTGAATATAAACAACATGAAGGCTTATATGCATAAAAAGCCTAGTAAATTAAGATTTTCTCTAAAACACTGTTATGCTAATGGCTTGCATAGCTTATATGTTTTTTTTATGTAATTGACAACAACGTGAGGTTTTCCCCAAATTACAATGGTCCTTTAAGTGCTAAATCAGTTGTGCAACTCCTTATATTACCCTCTTGTTTTCATACCCACGAATGCTTTGCCTTTGATATGGGAGTGGATTTGGCAAGCATGAAATCATTACCAGGGAATAGATGATTGATGACACCATAAATTGTTTATTACATCTCAGTGTAGATGGGGTCAACGATTTCAGCAGAGGTGCCATAAAATAATTTAACCATTTATTAGTCTGAGGGGATAATATACACGCAACATATACACAGTGTTTGACACATGTACAGACATTTGTGACACAACAAGAAAAAACAAAATGACACACATACAGACAATGCTTGACACGCATACACACACATAAAACACACAATGCTTTGCACACACACAAACAAACATACACACACATAAAACACACAATGTCTGACACATGTATACAGGGAATTGGAACACAAAGCTTGGCAGACACACAAATAAGACACAATACATATAAAAAACCAAAAAAATACAATTTTTGACTCGGAAACATAAATAAAAGGGGACATCGCTAAAATGGATGAATAATAACATTTTACTAGAGTTGGTATAGCATTATTATGTGATCTTCTTTATTTCAGGTCCTCTAGTGGCCTATGTATGACTTGCTTCTGACAGCAGAAGGTAACTAGTACTTTATCTGAGACATGTCAGACCTTTAAGTCTGGGCCCTTATCTGTCACACATCTACCTACTCAGGAAAAACAAGGTATTTTCCCCCAGCCTATGTAACCTGTCACCTTGTAGATCTAAGAGTAATACATGCCTAAAATAAATGCTGTGAACCATACTTAACTCTGGTCTCCTGAATGAGTTAATATCTGCCCCTGAATGCCAGTATAGGCAGGCAAGAGCATCATTAGATAATGTTTCATTTTGATATATTAAGGGATTTGATTATGTACTTCCTCCTTTTTCCCTTTCAAGTGGCTTGGCCTCGCATTTAAATTTATCATGATTATTTAATTATGATGCTGTTGTTACAATGTTCGGTATAAAAAATATTGTAAACTGTGTGAATTATTTTGACCCGGCAAGACCCAAAGTCCCTGACCCGCAAAAATGACACAACACAACTGTTGGAGGTAGAACTGGCCGCAGCGAGTTTTATTGTTATAATATGCAAATGGAATATGTAAATTCACTACAACGGTGGAGGAGCCCCGGGCTTGGCAGTAACCCCATCCCTTGAGCCCACGCTCAAGAGGTCAACCTCTGTGCCGTCGTCACACCTTCCCAGGGGTAGGGACGGCCCTTTCTCACCATTGGCCCGGGCAACTCCCCCACCCGCCACGGCGACTCCGGACGAAACCTCTACGGAGTCGCTCCCCCCCATCGCTAAGGCCCGCTGTACCCCTTCCTTAAACTTCAACCTAAGCAGCTCCAAGCCTATTTCCGTTAGATGTACTCCATCTTCCAAGAAAAATGCATCCGCATTAGATTCCTCCAGATCATGATGGCGCAGAGATATCCATCCCATCTTTCTAATGAAGCTTGACATCAGCTTGTTCACCTTCTGCCTGGCCCTGTCCAGGCTACCTGGGTCCCTTGCGTTTCTCCACGCCCTCCTTTTTACCATCTCTGACCATATAACGATTATTCCTGGGAACCTCTCTCTCCAGACACTGATGTCACGCTTCATGCAATGGCATGTCAAACTTAGTAAGCAACTGAAGCCGGTCGAATGTATAACTTGAAACGGCTCGATTGCCACCTTCCAATCCTCTTAAACACCTCATCCGGAAGACCCAAGCCCTCTGCTTCCGTTGCCGCCCCTTTGCGAAATGAGTGAGTTCCAAATTCAGACTCACATAATCCCAGTTTGATCAGACAACTTTTGAAAACCCTAGAGAATTGGAAGCGCGACAATGCGAGCCCGTCCAAGTGTATTAATAACGGCCCGGGCAAACCCGGCAGCCGCTGCAACAGTCGGTTTACACAGTCCACTGGGCAACAGTCAGTTCCTACCCGTCTCAGCATGATCTCTTTGCCATGACCCGCCTGGTCTGTTTTGGACCTCCTTAACCATAACACTACCCTGTCATCCTCCACCCATACGTCCTCCACTTGCATGCCTCCCGGGCTGTGCTTGCTAGCCGCAACCAGTTCGCCTAACCTGAATGCTCCAAAGAAGGCTAGCGAAAAGGCTGTACGGAACAGCAGTGCCTCGTAGGCCGTGTGGCAAACTTCCTCCAGTGCCACAGAGATACGCAACAACAGCAAAAATGTGACAGGGCGCCGCTTGTCCTTACCCGACTGACCCCTTGTCAGTCCCTTCAGGACCCTTCTTACCAGAAACTCCTTAGTCAAGTCTTTCTGCCCAGCTAGCTTGAATATAAAAGCTAACGCTGTTACTTGACTGGACACTGATGCCGTCGACATACCGGCATCCCTACATTGCAGTATGAACCACAGCAGTATGCTTAACCTCTGATCATCAGACTCCTCACCGCCAGCTGCCGCCACCAAGTCGGCCCACTTAAACCACACTTTCCTGTATGCCGACCATGTTGATGGCGCCAATGAATTCCTGATCAGCGACACTACCTCTCTGCTCCGAGCTCCCATAGCGTGAGCGGGAACTGCTCCCCCGTCGCTGCTGCTGGGGTGCCAGCTGTCTGAAGCGCCCCCACTGAAAATGAGACAGCGCATCAGCTATACTGTTATCTATGCCCGGAACATGCTTAGCTCTAAAACATATGTTCAAACACAGGCAGGCCAGAACGAAGTGTCGAAGCAACCTGATGACCGGTATTAATGATGACATGATGTTGTTTACCGCGTGGACCACTGCCATGTTGTCCGAGAAAAAAATGACATGCTTATTCTTCAGGTCTTCTCCCCACATACACACAGAGACAGGAAGGCTAGATTCTTGGTTAGGCCCGCCTCAATCCATTTTTTGGGCCATGCTGCTGCACACCATTTTTCACGGAAATATGCACCGAATCCGTGTGCACCCGATGCGTCGGTAAACAAAGCCAGCTGGATGTTAGACTGACTACCCATGTGGATCAATGCTTAACCATTGAAGGATTCCAAGAACGCCACCCACACCGTCGCGTCCTCTCTTATAGATGCCGTTATCCTAGCGAAGTGGTGCGGCTTGATACCAACTGTAGCTAACGCGATCCGACGACAAAAAATTCTTCCCATGGGAATGATTCTACACGCGAACGCGAGCTTCCCAAGAATAGACTGAAGCCGCTGAAGGGACACCCTCCTCGCACCTACAAGCGCCCCAACACCCACCCTTCGAACTATCTCTGTTGCAGAGTCAAATGACGTGTATGAAACTGACGACAGATTCTTGTCGATACCATTGTTGACTGATTGACCGTTCGGGTATGATAGGTGATGTATTAGCCTAAACTTTCCATGTTCTTTCTTCGGCACCACACCCAAAGGGGATATCCGTAAACAAGGTATAGGTGGTTCTGCAAACGGGCCTGCCATCCTGCCCAACTTAACTTCTTTTCCAATTTTTTCTTCTGCTACACCAGAAAACACCGCCACTGATTTTAGGTTTGCGGGCTGTGCGGTAAAACATTGATCCACCTTGGACGGAATTATAAAACCCTCACGAAAGCCTTGCTGCTTGCCCCTTTCCAGAGACCTTACCGTAGCGTCTTAGCCATGGCAGCATTGCGTCCAGTGATACCGGCGTCGTTCCCTTTTCCAGAGGGCTCACCCTGTCTGCCGGTTTCCTTTGGTTTTCCACATCTAAGCACTGAGTGCTCACCTCCGCCGCCGGAGCAAACGTGCCTATATCTACAGTTGGGCACCCACTTGCAAACCCCCTCATTGAAGGAGTAGCATGCTCGCCTGATTGCTCCACCCGGCGTGGCTGGATGTCTGGGCCCGCCCGCCCCACCTCGAAAGGGCGCCACAGCCCCATGGGGGTCATTTAATTCAGCCAGTGCCATCCCTGGTCTCGTGGCCATACACTGAAAGCTTTCGTCATACCTCCACCAAGCCATACCGCCATAGGTGTGGTACACCCCCTGTATCTCGTCGAGGTAAATGAATAGTGCTGAACACTGCTTTGGAAACATCTCGCAGATGACACATGCCAGGATCGAAAATGCCTGCAGTCAGTTCTCAAACGTCTTAGGAATCTTCCTGTAGCCTTTTCGCTCTGGCTCGCCCAACCCCCGGCCCTCTGTCTTGGGTATACGTGAATCTTGATGAGGGTAGCAATGAGAATATTTCGACAAATTCCCTCTTCCAAATCCGCTCCTTTACTTCAACCAGCAGATGAGACCCTAAGCTATCCAAGCCGCATAACACCATCGACCTAACTGAGCTGTCGGATATCTTGACTGCGCCTGGCGCTGCTACCGGGTCTGCTGGTGAAGGCGGTGAGACTAACCCTGAAGCACTAGCCGCCCGGGAGGCAAAACTCTTCTCTTTTGCTACAGTACCTTGTCCTCCCCAAGCCTGCCTTGCCAAACCCGACACCCATTCTCCTAAATCTTCATTGTTCAGGTTAACATCATGTGACTTTAAGAATCCCTTTAACCCAGCCAAAAATGTCTGTGACTGTACGTCCCTGCCACTACCAGTGTAGCACAAAGTGAGTGTCTCACCTGTATCATGCCTGGCTGGCTCTTGACGTGGCCTCTGTTTGGCTGGACTGTTCCTGTCTCGGGATCTCGGTCGCCTGCTCTTCATGCTAGTGGCACATGATTCCCTCTCCGAATTGGAGTCCGCCCTGACGCGGCGATAAGACCTGCGGCTATGAGAGCGAGATCTGCCCATTGATGATCTGTCAAGGCAAAAAGAACCATGTGAGGGCTGTCCTTGCCTGCCATACCTGCCGTCCCGCCTCCTGAACAGCTCTACCATCTTCTTTTGAAGCCCCTGTCAGTCCTCTGGTGTTACTAATTAGGTCATCTACGGCCGCGCCCCCCCCCCCCCCGGCTGGGTAACCAACCGTCAATGCTTTCCGCATTGGTGGCTGAGCGGCCTGCTTCTTTCCGACTCTGATGGAAGATAAAGAAAGAGGGCTGTACCTTGCTGTTGGCTTCCTTGTTCTCACGGGACGTGGGGATCGTCTTGCTTCATCTCTCCTCATGGTCTCCGCAACCATCTCTTTTTCTACTTCGTTTCTTTTCTTTCTCAACTGCGGCGATAGGGATGGCGGCAAGACCTGCAAATTCAAGGTTGGCACGTTAACACCACTCCCGCTTCCCTCTAGCCCAACTCCAGGTTGGGGTGTCGGAGCCCTGGTGGCACTCCTTTTAATGTTACCCCTCCGGTTCCTATGAACCCTAGACTCGCTCTGCGGTGGCCGCATGGATAAAGAATCCCCGCTAGAGTGCCGTGTGGATTCGTTCTGAGGGTCACCGGCTGGCCTTGAGCCACTGCCGGCTGCATGGCTGCGTCTGGATCTCCTTACCTCCTCTCTTGGCTGGTTCTGAGGCCTAGAAAGCCCCTGCGTGACTCTATGGGGACGAATGCCGCTCTCAATACCCTTGTGGGAAACAGCCACCACCGACTGCTCCCCCACAGATAACGGGGGTTCTTCTCCTTCAATAGAGTCCGCCGCAGGTGCTGCAGCAGCCTGTCCACAGCCCAGACGGTCTTCCAACCATCTCACCCCATGGCTGATGGCTCTGGACCGCACCTCCGCCAAGATACGCTCTAAACCCACTGACTCCACCACATCCATACCCACAGACATAACAGGACAATGTGAGGTGAAAATGAAAAACAGACAAACCAAGACAATGAGAGGTGAAAATGAAAACACAAAACACACACAGACACCACACTCCCGCAAGGCAAACACCTGGGAATGCCACAACAAAAGCACAACAGAAAAGATAATGAACAGATAAAAAGAAAAGAAACCCCCCTTTAAAGAGGAAGAAAGAAGACCCCACAACCTACAACCCTATTCTACACTACCCTACAGTGCATTTATGAATATGCACACAAAAAACCCAGCACTCTGTTAACCATCCGGCTGCTCCTCTCTCCTGCTGCTGCCTGGTTCCCTGCCTGCTGCGGAGTGAAGCTAAAATGGCGCCCGCTCTTCTTAAGGGGGCGGAGCCACCGCACCTCTGGTGCGAGGCCCGCCCCCAAGCTTCCACCGCCGGCACTTGGTCCCACCCTGTCAAGGGACCCCCACTGCAGATACCAGCACGCTGGTTCCGCCCCGGGGGTCCTTCAAAAAGGATAAAGAAGTTTTCACTAGGCATATAAAATACCAATGTATTTATTTACTTTTATGGACTTTATCTTATTAAGAAAAATTTATAAACTCTGTTTTTACTGCCTAAAATCAAACAAATAGTTCCTGCATGGGTCTGCCACTGCAGCATATGCAGACACAGAATACATATATATTTTAGAATGTAGTTGTGGAAAACAATACATAGGGCGCTCTTCATAAAAGAGTAGAAGATCATAATAGAAATATTAAAAACAGGCTTTTTAAACCATTCACTTTCAAAACACTTCACAGAATTCTAAATATCCTAAAGAAATTAAATTTATGGGAATTATAGAAGTTAAACAAGACTGGAGAGTGGGAGAAATAGTTAAAAAATATATATTCCATTGACATACTATGGCCCCAAAGGAATAAACTTAGATTTTTGCCTACATTGTTTCATTTGATATAATTGGCAATAAAACTGGGAGAGGAGTTGGGCTGCAGGGCATTTTCGTGGATTTTCTAGGTCCTGCATGCCTGGCGTTCTTCGTCTCTTTTCATCCTGTTTCAGAAATGAAAAAAGTTTTTTCGGCTGTCATTTTTTCCCCCACTTCTGTGATTTTCGATTGTTAAAAAAGACAAAATATGCCTCAAATGAACTTGCAACCTCACTCAAAGGCTCCCTGGCTCTCCCCCTGTGCTGTGTGTGCGTGTGTACATTTAATTGAGGCCTATTTGTGTGTTTTTGTCATCTTTTCCAGTTCTGTGGTTTGGCCGTGAAAGTCGTATTTTTGCGACCCTGCAGTCCATCATACAGGCCATAATTTTGCGTCCGTTGCAAAGTCCAGGGGTCTCGCAACGAGGCCTCATTGCAGCTAAGGCCCGCGTGTCCAACCCTGCAATGAGCGCATTTGGCGCTCATTGCAGTCGAAGTCCCGCGTGCCTCAACTGCTCGCCTTGCAAACGCCTTCGGTGACAACAACTATATATGTTATACATACACACGCACATATATATACCTATATATATATATATATATATATATATATATACACACACACAGGCAGGTAATGCTGTTTGCCACAGAAAGTAAGTGCTGAGCGAGCCTCTCGTTTGGTGTATTTTTTTCAGAGCCGCTTATGCGCACATTGTAAGGTCCGAGCTGATCTCTTTTGGTGCTCATTGCGAGCCTCTCCCATGGAGTACTTTGTGTCCACTGAGCACCGTTTGCGCTTCTTGTGAGGCGCGCAGTGAAGGCCTTTGTTGTTTATTGCGATCTTGTGGTGTGTGTGTTTTTTTTTTTCTGTATATGTATTTTTTAATGATAATTAATTAATTATTAAAATTATAAATGAATATACTTTACGTAATTGTAATTAATATATGCAGCAAGCAATGTGCTGAAGAGCTAACAATCTGTTTTGATGTTCCTGCAGCATACAATGTAGATTTGCACTGTTGTTGAGCTGAGGTGTGTCAGGAATGTGTGAAGTGTGTAGTGTAAATAGGCTGCGTGAGCGAGGGCAAACCATTTGTTTAGCTGTGTAATTCCGCATTTTGTAAGTTACTGTTGTAAAATGTCGGCGATTGTGTATGTGGTACGCGGGTGTGGATGATTTTGAGTCCTTGCTAATAGTGTATTTTGTAGATCGTACGGGTTTGTGTAAAAGTCGAATGTGCCTGGCGATGTTTTGCGGGTATAGGGGTCGTGTAGCCTCGTTCTCATTTGTTTCGGCGGCTATTTTTCCTCTCACTTAAATTTGCTTTCAACCTGACTCCCAGACCTCCTGGCTGTCCCCCCTTGCTGTGTGTAATGTGGTGAGGAGTACAAAGGATAAGTGTTTTTTTTTAGTTGTTTAAGTCCTGCGTCGTGGTTGTTTTTTTCCAAAGTCTTGCTTCTCTCCGTTTTTTTTAACCGCGAGTGAGGCGCCGTAGAGCCGCCACCTCCGCAAATGCGGCTCCTCGCTTCCCGAGGGTCCTCATTTGCGGCCCGAACTGCGTCTCGCAGTTTGTCAACTATTATATGTGATAAATATAGATCTTACACATACATTAAGATCTCCCCCAAATGTAAGTATACCCTTTCCTTATAAATACATATGGACATAGAGAGAGAGACTAAGATACAGGACCCCTTCTGGATCGCTACCTTGTCATGGTGAAGGGGGTTGTTACCTCAACGAAGCTGTGAGCTATATCATGAAGGGTCACCAAGATGGGTAGGTCATTTTAGAGAGGTCAGACAAAATTCAGTCCACTGGAGTAGGAACTGGCATGGCAACCCACTTCAGTATCTTTGCCATGAAAACCATATGGATAAGCACAACCAGAAACATAGACAGATGTACCTGGCGTGCTGCATCCATGTGATCACTGAGAGTCAGAAACGACTGAAGGACAGAACAGCAGCAAGAAACAGAGAGGGATATGGACTCACCTGAGCTCTGCAGCTGCTTCTATCTGGTATAGGCCGGGGTGGTGACAGACAGGTCACAAGCTTGGTGTGTGGAGCAGGGTAGTCAGAATCAACAAGACCATCCGAGTATTGAGAAAACTAAAGCTTTACACTCCGCTCTGTCTATCTGCATGCCCTGTTGATGCTGGATTTGACAGACTGGTTCAGTGCTGTTATAGCATAGTTTTTGAGACCCAAACAGTTTAGGCAAGTCACCAGTAGGAGGCTAGATGTGATAAGTCAGTGTGTTTAAATACAGCACAGAGGGTTTTGAAATTAAAGTGACAGCAGCAGCTTTTAAAAAAAACAGAATATTGCACATGATTGTCATGATTTAATTGTTTAAGGTAAAATGTTATATAGAACATATGTGGAATTGGTAAAATGCTCTTCATAGAAGTTAGCTGCAGATCATTGCACACTCACACATACAGACCTTGGGTCAAGACAGATGTATGTACTTCAAGTAGTACTAAGCAAACATTTGAGTTTAACATAAATGTTTTTCACTAGCCAGCTATAGATACCAAGGGAATTTGAGCTCAAGAACTTTGATAGCCCAAGGTTGCAAGCCAGATGGGCTGACATCACACATACACAAATGTACACAAGGGTGTGGTATTGGAGAGTATAAATTGGTTGTTTTGATCATTTAATAAAGGTTGAGAGATAGACTTGGGGAGTGGTCTTGCCATGGGCCATTAGTAACCCGTATCCAGTATTCTCTGCTTGTACCTTTTGGCCTTGCCCTCTTCTGATGCCATCTTTTGTGCCACAGAGAACAGGAACTACACGATTATGCTGGGGTAGGTTTGAACTAGGTTCATATCAAGCCCCCTTGAAGAAGAAGCAGATTGTGACAATGATGAAACATTTTTTTATTATATAAATTATACAATTGAAGATGGGGGAGGTTGTCAGTGCATTCATTTTGGGAGGGGGATTTCCCATTTGCTCCTATGCAGCAGCCACCCCTGAATTTGATGGTGGAACACAATACAAGAGGACTTGTTCCAAATGTTATTACAATTTTAGCCAGTGATTTAAAATATTAAACCAAAACAAATAGAAAATAACAGGCCTAGCTTCCATTGAAGCATAATAATAAACCAAAACAAATCAAAGAAAATAACAGGCCTAGCTTCCATTGAAGCACTACCTTATCTGATAACAGCTCCCTCACTAACCAGCTCTCATCCAGCTAAACCTGGATAAAGCAAAACAAAACAGTCCAATAGTTTGTTCACAATCACTGGCTTGTATTCTTCAGAACTCCAAGTCTCCACTCCAAATGATCATTAGCTGCTGTCTCTCTATGTGCTTTTCTCCAATACATATAATTGCACACAGTTCTCGCTGTGTGATCTCTTTCTTCAGTTCAGACAACTGCACAAACTTCTCTTCTCTCTGGGAGTCTTTTCTCCAGCTTCAGACAAACTTTTCACACTTCTGTTTATGCGTCTTTTCTCCAGCTGTAAATTAAAATAGGTTTAACCATCAATGCCTGTTAAACTGAGTCAACTGAACCCAACAAGGACATCCTAAAATCTTGGTCTATGACTCTCATGTAAGGACGAATATGGTCTAATGCCTACAACTGCCTTCATGAATACTGTAGTTGAGGGGATCTAATAGTGATGATATGAGTAAGTGATGTGAGGTATGTGGATTAAAATGTGACTTTGCAGAAAAAAGCTTACAATATATGGGGATGAAAGATATGAGCATGGGGCGTGGGGTGAGGGTTGTGAGATTGAATGCATGTTAGAAGTAGGGAGTGAAACTATTAAGGTCTTCAGGACCTCCGTTCGTGGCATAGCATTAATGTTAGATACCACAGAGGACCTTACAGGACCGCTTAGGGTTTAATTATAGGTGTCAAGAAAGTCCTTACAGGATTCTCTCCATAGAATATGGGTTAATATTACACAAAGAATACAGGACCTCCATGGCTTAGGGGTTAATAAAGGGGTAAATATTACCTAAAGAATACATAATGAAGATAATGGCTGCACCAGTAATTATTACTTAGCCTTTGTGATGTTATCTAATGTGATATATCCAGCTTTTATATTTGCTTTCCATATATTAAGTCACTTAATAGACTTGCGGGTAACTCTCTGGGGGTCCTGGAGAAGTTGTCAGTATAACTCTGATAGTCACTAAGACAACTCTCCTCATATAATTGCTCTCAAGTGATTACATATACAGGAAACAAATGGCAAAACTCACACATGCATTAAAGGTGGCAAAACTGTCCCTTTAATGGTAGACACCTCTAAAGAATACACATTACAGAGCTGCTTTAAACAAAGTGTATGTTTGCTATGACAATGAATGGTGAGGTTTGGCCACCTTAAGGTCCATATAGTAAAAAACAAATAAACTGAAGGAAGTTCAACACTCACCTCACAGATATTTTCTCACATATGTAATGGTTTCTTATTTATATTATTGAGAGGCTGATGCCATCTTCTGTAGAAAGATACAAGGGGTACAATAAATACGTGAGACTTACAACTATACAAATCTAAATCATTTTTGTTTTTTATTGTCCAACTCTCCATGACCCTTTGGACCACAGCAAGCCAGGCACACCTATTGCTATGTCTCTGGTCATATTTACCCATAAGGTTTTTCTCTAGTTCAAACAATTGGACACACTTTTTTCTGTCTTTTCCCCAGCTTCAGACAAACTTTCCACACTTCAGCAAGCCAGGCACACCTATTGCTATGTCTCTGAGATGCATACCCATAAGGATTTCTTGGCAAAGATTCTGTAGTGGGTTGCTAGTTCCTTCTCCAGTGGATCGTGATCTCTCTGCTACGACCTGCCCATCTTGGTAAAGCTTGCAGCTTCATTGAAGTACACAAGCCCCTTTCACCATGACATGGTATCGACCCAGAAGGGGAAACTAAAAAGTAGTACAAAGTTGCAAGAATTAAATACATTTTTGTCCCCCAATTGTTATACTGTACTTTATTTTGTCTGTCCAATTCACCTAATTACCAAATTATTAAACCATACCTTTCATTTATCTGTAAAATCTCTCCCTTTCCATGTTCAAGGTAGAGTTTCCTCCTTTAAGGCTTCCTATAGTTATGTTTAAAGGACAACAACACTTGGTTGTTCAGATGCTCATCTGTTGATCTCCTGAATTAAATGACTTTACCTCCCAACACAGCTCCTTTTATAGTGCTCTGGGCTCCGTGACATCATCTATTATGACACATCTCTGATGTCAGAAGTGTTTATTACCCATAGGGCCCAGCTCAGCCTTGTGATATCTGATTAATTAATAGGAAAGTATCTCTGTGCATCTACACTTTGTTTCTTTCTGTTTCCTTCCTTATTTACTTCATCCTGAAGTTTACCCTCCACTATATGAATGGAGGCTAGCTATATTCATAGACTGTTCAGTAAAAAGTATAAAGCAGTGCTCTTTAACTCCAGTCCTCAGGGCACACCAACAGTTCACATTTTAGGTATATCCCTGCTTGAGCACAGGTAGGCTAATCAGAGGCTCAGTACTTCTGTTTAACCACCTAGTCAAACATAATGTCTCTGGTCATACATACCAATAAGGTTTTCTTGGCAAAGATTCTGTAGTGGGTTGCTAGTTCCTTCTCCAGTGGACCGTGATCTCTCTGCTATTACCTGCCCATCTTGGTAAAGCTCACAGCTTCATTGAAGTACACAAGCCCCTTCACCATGACATGGTATTGATCCAGAAGGGGAAACTAAATAAAAAGTAGTACAAAGTCCTATAGTAATGTTTATAGGACACCAACACTTAGTTGTTCAGATGCTCATCTGTTGATCTCCTGAATTAAATGACTTTACCTCCCAATACAGCTCCTTATATAGTGCCCTGGGCTCTCTGACATCATCTATTATGACACATCTCTGATGTCAGAAGTGTTTATTACCCATAGGGCCCAGCTCAGCCTTGTGATATCTGCCATTAGACAGCTCACTATACAGTGCTTTAGAAATATCTCCATTTTCTCTAAAATATAATGTAGAACAGAGGTTCCTTTGCACACACGAGGATTCACAAAGACATCAAAACTTAGAAACCACAATCACATAGATAAATTATATACATTTATTAATTTATTACTTATTTATTTAATTAGCATAAAAAAATACATATACACAAAAAAAAACACTATCGCAATAAACGCAAAAGCCATTCACTTTGTGCCTCACAATGAGCGCCAACGCTGCTCATAGCACACAAACTACACCAGGGGACAGCCTTGCAATAAGCGCAAGAAAGCAGATCAGTGACGACCTTACAATGACAGCAAAAGCGCCAATGATAAAAAAAAATACAACAACCAAGAGCCCCGCAATGAGCGCTGAAGGATCTCAGACCACAAAAAAAATGTATGTCTGTGGCAAACAGCATTACCTGTCGGCTTATTAAAAGTACAACATTTAGCGCCATCAAAAAATCTATCTTTTTCTTTACCCGGTGCCATCGTTTATATGAATATTTAGTATACAAAAAAAGTAAAAAATACAAAATAGAGGCGCTCAATCAGAGAATGAACAAACCTTGATAGGTTAGTTCTATGAACATGATAATCCATTCAGAGAGCAGCTTTTAGCTCACTTGTGCCCTTCACAGGGAGAAATATCCTGTAGTATATCAGTCTGGTCTCTCCCCATAGAGTGATGCAACCCCGAAATACCAGGCAATTCTACCCTGAACAGGAGAAACAGCAAACCCCTTTTTTTTGTTTATTCAAATGACCTAAGGTATAAGTCTCCCTAAGCATCATAGGGGACTCCAGATGTGGACTCCTTGCTCACTGTGCCTTAGGGAGTTATCAGCTACACCTCACTGATGAGGCCCAATGAAGACCGAAATGTATGTCTGGGGTTTGCTGTTTCTCCTGTAGTATTTCTCCGGTTGGATTGCCTGGTATTTCGGGCCTGGAGAACAGACTGATATACCACATGATATTTCTTCAAGTGAAGGACACAAGTGGCTAAAAGAGTCTGCTCGCGGAGTGGGTTATTATGTCCATAGAACTAACCTATTAAGGTTAGTTCGTTCTCTGATTGAGCACCCCTAACTTTATTTTTTTGAATATTTAGTATAGCAACCTAATCCTTCCCATTCTTTTTTTGTGAGTTTAGCCATAATACGTTTTCTAATTATATTTATTTAGGATTTATATTTTGCTCAATGTCTAACCAGGTAGGTTTATCGTCTTTATTTATTTTTATTTTCAATCAGTTTTATTAATCAGTAAAGATGTCAACATACAGATGATGCGGCAATATACAATATAAATATTAATATTTAGATTTTAGCGTGAACTGGATCCCCAAATAAGCTTGCCAGAACACTAGAAAAAAATCCAAGACTCTATTTTAAATTTCTGTAGCAACAAACTAAAGAAAACTTTATTAATAAAAAAACAACAGTGGAATTAAAAAGATATATATAAATATTTACATATCTTACATTACAGGCTGATGAAAAGGTCCCCTGATGAATCCGTTCAAACTGTCACAGGGAAACATGCGTCGGGCATTGTAAGCAGGCTGATGGGGCAAGCTCTTCCCCTATAATACATATATAATTTTGTCTTTAGATAAATGGGATAACTGACCTGATGGGGAACTTTAGAAATCTGATATACTTTACCCATATAGTGGGGATTGAGAGCAGTATTTATATTTCTGCTTATCAAACTTGGTTTCTCTTTTTTTAATCTCTGTGTCCTGAATCTTATGGAAAAATATGCCTTATAAATGGATAATACATTTTGATAAATGCATGATAAATGCAGGATAAACAGAGACTCATTCATTAAATAATTACAAGCAACATCAGTCAGTTACCAGTTTTATCAACTAGACTGGTGCTGTCTCAATATATTATTATATGCATATATATATATTTTGATAGAATTGCTCCCATCTTAATACGAACGGGATGTTTCATATGAAGGGGTCATTTATAGTAGCTTGTACCCTTTTCATCAGCCTGTAATGTAAGATATGTAAATATTTATATATATATATTTTTAATTCCACTTTTGGTTTTCTATTAATAAAGTTTTCTTCAGTTTGTTGCTACATAAATTCAAAATAGTTTCTTGGATTTTTTCTAGTGTTCTGGTGAGCTTATTTGGGGATCCAGTCCACGCTAAAATCTAAATATTAATATTTATATTTATTTACTCTTATTCATTTAGGGATTCTTTTGGCTATTCTTATTTAATATAGGCAATATACAATAAAGTCGCCAATGAAATCCAAAAACAAAAGGAATTGAATAATTCAGCAACAAGTTCACCTGCATGGGGGGTCATGTAAAGATTGATAGTATATATTTTGCAATGGTTACCCCATCTAGATCATCATTTTGTATAGCATCTCCACTAAAATGTTTCCTTTTTTAGGATATAGTATATAGGATAAAAAACAATAATGGAGATTGATAAACATTTATATTAAAGATAATAAAATAAAAGAACAAAAAACAAAAACAGGAGAAAAAAAAAGAAGGGGAAAAAAACAATAAAAAAAAACAAAAACAGAAAAATAAATAAAAAGTATATCACAAGTATATATTGCCAGGGGAAACCAGACCTACCTCCCACCTCTGACTCCGGGGAGATCCTCAACCAGCCATGTCAAGATTAAAATTGTAAAACAGTAGGTTTGTTAGGGGATAGGGATACCATGAGGGGAAGCCAGCCCCGGTTTTATCTTCTTTAATATGCCATAACGTTATTTGACTAATTTGTGCTGCTTCGTAATATTTTAGCAAATTTGGTACTGATAAATCTCTATTAGCCTTGAGTTGAAAGATAGTTGTTGTTCAGTCGTTCAATCTAGTCCAACTCTCTGTGACTCTATGGACAGTTGGTGTCTGGGTGTGCCAATACATAAGGTTTTCATGGCAAAGATACTGCCAGTTCCTTCTCCAGTGAACCAAGATTTGTCTCACCTCTCTGCTATGACCTACCCATCTTGGGCGATCCTACATGGTATAACTCACAAGCTGCTTCACTACGACAAGGTAGCAATCCAGAAGGGGGTTGAAAGATTTTTAATTCTTGTTTTATTTTGTCCCCAAATAAATTAAAAAAATATTGTTTATAGATATTCTTTATCTGATTTAATGGTGCTGACTGGCAAAGTTTTGAAGAGATATAAAATATGAGGTAGTGAGGCCTACCTCTAAGAACTACAACTGAGGCCTACAACTAAGAAATAATTACCATTGGTTACTTAGTTGAAAGATTATATTTAAAAGAGAGCATCAAGATAAAAGAAGCAGAAAGTTTTTTAGGAGGATATGAACACAATTTTCTGGTGTAAGTGTCCATCAGAGCCAGGCTATTTATCTATCTATCTATTGAATGAGACAGTGTCAGAGCTAGTGAATGAGGGCCCCCGGTGAAAAAAAAAAAATGTGGGCCCTCTCAAGAGACACAGGGGAGGGAAGGAGAAAAGGGAGGGAGAGGGGGAGACTCAGGGGGGGGGGGGGGGGTGCGAGAGGGGAGACACAGGGGGGGAGAGAAAAGTCAAACATTATCCCATCATTTGTGACAGGCAATTGACTAGTATATATAAATATATTAATCTACATATATAGAAGCACACACACACATATATAAATATACAGTAGACTCTCAGTTATCCAGCACCCATGGGGATTGATAGATGCCGGATAAATGTAGTTTCTGGTTGCTTGAGAGTTACTATTAAAAGAGGCCTAGATTATCTGCACGTAGGATGCTCTGGTAAGTATATAGTCTGTGAGGGCTGTAGCTAGCAGTAGTTGGCATTTGTTAAGTCCTGTAATTTCTTAATTTTATTTAAAGTACAGTATTATTATTTTTTCTGGTTGCTTGAGAGTTCTGGTTGCTTCAGTTCCGGTTTTCTGGTATATATATATATATATATATATATAGATATATATATATATTTATATATATATATATATATATATTTATATATACAGTATCTTACAAAAGTGAGTAAACCCCTCACATTTTTGTTCATATTTTATTATATATTTTCATGTGACAACACTGAAGAAATGACACTCTGCTACAATGTAAAGTAGTAAATGTACAGCCTGTATAACAGTGTAAATTTGCTGCCCCCTCAAATTAACTCAACACACAGCCATTAATGTCTAAACTGTTGGCAACAAAAGTGAGTACACCCCTAAGTGGAAATGTCCAAATTGGGCCTAATAAGCCGTTTTCCCTCCCCGGTGTGATGTGACTCGTTAGTGTTGCAATGTCTCAGATGTGAATGGGAAGCAGGTGTGTTACATTTGGTGTTATCACTCTCACACTCTCTCATACTGGTCACTGGAATTCAACATGGCACCTCATGGCAAAGAACTCTCTAAAGATCTGAAAAAAATAATTGTTGCTCTACATAAAGATGGCCTAAGCTATAAGAAGATTGCCCTGAAAATGAGCTGCAGCATGCTGGGCAAGACCATACAGCGGTTTCATAGGACAGGTTCCCTCAAAGCAGGCCTCGCCATGGTCGACCAAAGTAGTTGAGTGCACGTGCTCAGCGTCATATAAAGAGATTGTATTTGGGAAATAGAGGTAGCAGTGCAGCCAGCTTTCCTGCAGAGGTTGTAGGGTTGGAAGTCAGCCTTTCAGTGCTCAGACCATACACCACACACATCATCAAATTGGTCTGCATGGCTGTGGTCCCAGAAGGAAGTTTCTTCTAAAGATGATGCACAAGAATGCCTGCAAAACAATTTGCTGAAGACAAGCAGACTAAGGTCATGGATTACTGGAACTATGTCCTGTGGTCCAATGAGACCAAGATAAACTTATTTGGTTCAGATGGTGTCAAGAGTGTGTGGCGGCAACCAAGTGAGGACTACAAAGACAAGTGTGTCTTGCCTACAGTCAAGCATGGTGGTGGGAGTGTCATGGTCTGGGCCTGCATGAGTGCTGGCGGCACTGGGGAGCTACAGTTCATTGAGGGAACCATGAATGCCAACATGTAATGTGACATAGTGAAGCAGAGCATGATCCCCTCCCTTTGGAGACTGGACTGCAGGGCAGTATTCCAACATAACAACCCCAAACACACCTCCAAGACGACCACTGCCTTGCTAAAAAAGCTGAAGGTAAAGGTGATGGACTGGACTAGCATGTCTCCAGACCTAAACCCTATTGTGCATCTGTTGGGCATCCTCAAACGGAAGGTGGGGGAGTGCAAGGTTTCTAACATCCACCAGCTCTGTCATGTCATCATGGAGGAGTGGAAGAGGACTCCAGTGGCAACCTGTGAAGCTCTGGTGAACTCCATGCCCATGAGGGTTAAGGCAGTGCTGGAAAATAATGGTGGCCACACAAAATATTTACACTTTGGGCCCAATTTGGACATTTACACTTAGGGGTGTACTCCCTTTGGTTGTCAACGGTTAACCCATTAATGGCTGTGTGTTGAGTTATTTTGAGGGGACAGCAAATTTACACTGTTATACAGGCTGTATACTTACTACTTTACATTGTAGCAATTAGAGTGTCAATTCTTCAGTGTTGTCACATGAAAAGATATAATAAAATATGTACAAAATTGTGAGGGGCATACTCACTTTTGTAAGATATTGTATATATATATATATATATGTATATATATATATATATACAGTAGACTCTCAGTAAACCAGAACTCAAGCAACCAGAACAAAAATGAATACTCTACTTTAAATAAAATAAAAAATGTACAGGACTCAACAAATGCCAAGACCCAGGTTGTATAAAATAATAAAATATTTACAAAAATGTGAGGGGTGTACTCACTTTTGTGAGATACTGTATTTATATATATATATATATATATATATATATATATATATATATATACTGTATATATATATATATATATATATATATATATGTAGAATATTGTTGTTGGTGTTTAGTCGTTCAGTCGTGTCCAACTGTCCGTGACTCTATGTACCACAGCACGCCAGGTGCATCTCTCACCACTGCCCCTCTGAGCTCCATCAAGTTCATATTCATTGCTTCAGTGACCTAATCTATCCATCTCCGCCTCTGTCGTCCCCTTCTTCTGGTGCCTTCAATCTTTCCCAGCATCAGAGTCTTTTCTAGGGAACACTGCTGTCTTATAATATGGCCGAAATATTTGAGCTTCAGCCGCATGATCATACCTTCTGGTGAACAGTTTGTCTTGATTTCCTGAAGTATTGATTTATTGGATCTTCTTGCAGTCCAAGGGACTCTAAGCAGTCTTCTCCAACACCACAATTTAAAGGCGTCAATACTATGGCGCTCAGATTTCTTTATGGTGCAGCTCTCACATCCGTATGTTACTACTGGGAATACCATAGTTCGAGAAGCAAAACATATTTTAATTTCATGACTACAGTCAACATCTGCAGAGATCTTGGATCCAAGGAAAATAAAATCTGTCACTGCCTCCACTTCTTTCCCGTCTATTTGCCAGGAAGTGAGATTGTCGTTTGCCATGATCTTCGTCTTTTTAACGTTGAGCAGCAGGCCAACCTTTGCACTCTCTTCTTTTACCCTCATAAATAAGTCCTTTAGTTCCTCCTCACTTTCAGCCATCAGAGTAGTATCATCGGCATATCTGAGGTTGTTGATATTCCTTCCAGCAATATTGATTATGGCTTTGGATTCATCTAGTCCAGCCTTACGCATGATGTACTCTGCATATAAGTTGAATAAATTAGGTGACAATATACAACCTTGTCGCACTCCTTTTCCGATCTTGAACCATTCTGTTGTCCCATGTTCGGTTCTGACTGTGGCTTCTTGGTCAACATACAGATTCTTTAGGAGGAGGATTAGATGATCTGGTCCTCCCATCTCTTTAAGGACATGCCACATGTTGTTGTGATCCACAAAGGCTTTAGAATAGTCTATGAAGCATTAGTAAAAAAAAATTTGGAACGCTCTTGCTTTCTCTATTATCCAGTGGGTATTGGCAATTTGATCTATTTTGCCTCTTCCTCTGCGGAACCCGGCTTGCACATCTGGTAGTTCCTGGTCCATATATTGTTGGAGTTGAGCATGTGGAATCTTAAGCATTACCTTGCTGGCATGTGAAATGAGTGCAGTTTTTCGATAATTGGAGCACTCTTTGACACTGCCTTTTTTTGGGATTGGGATGTAGACTGACCTTTTCCAGTCTATTGGCCATTGTGGAGTTTTCCAAACTCCAGGAATTCTGCGCTTCTCCTTCCCCAGGAAATGTAAATCGAGACAGCACATTCTATACATTCACTGTTACAGCATTGATGGAGTGAGCCCCTCAACAAGCACCTACAGTATATATCAGTGGGATGTGTCATTATCCACATAAGAAGTCCTTTCTGTGAAAACTTTTAGAATTGTTCCTATGCAAACAGGAAACAAGTCTGCTGTTCTGCTGAGGGATAACTTGCAATCATTCCCCATGTTCAATTTGCAGGTCTTTGTTTCATCAAAAACAACCGTGTATGAGAGATATTTTTTAAACTAATTTCACATGTAATTTTCCTTTGTCCTTGTTATCCAGCCATACTTACTATCACATATAATAGTTGTCAAACTACTAGACGTTGTCACGATTTCCGTGGTGCGTATGACTTAGCGATGAGAGCGTTAACTCGGAGCACTTAGGCGTAGTGAGGCAAGCCGTTAACTTGAAGCACTTAGGCGATAAGAGCCAAAGGTGCTCATCGCCTGCAAGCCTTGCGTTGCGAGGCGAGCCGTTAAGGTACTATAACTCGCAGCACAAAAGCGATGAGCGATAAAGGCGCTCATTGCCTGCGAGCCTCGCAAGGCGAGCAGTGAAGGCAATGAAACACGCGGTTCTTAGGCACAAAGGAGCGCCTATCACACATTTAAACACGGGGGACTTAGCCACAAAACACTTTGCAAATGCGGATCGACTTAGGCTGCAAGCAGAAGACCAACGCAAGACTTAAAAAAAAAAAAATGAGACGCAGGACTTAGAAAAAAAAAATACGACATAGGAAAAATACGAAGTTAACGGCTGAACCGTGCAAAGCAAAAAACACTAAAAACACACTAAATACAACAATAACATCACAGCACGGGGGAACAGCCAGGACATCTGGGTGTGAGAGTGAGATGGAACGCGAATTTAAGTCGAATTTCCTGAGTTTCGGCATTTGAAAATCGGTTAAGCGAGAAAAAAAAATGGTAGCCGAAAAAAATGAAAACGAGGCTACATGACCCTAAAGCTTGCAAAACACTGCCAGGCACGTAGGACTTTGCCAGGGACGTACGCGGTACAAAAATACACTGTTGGGAAACACGGAAAATGCTCGCGAGGCAAGTAATATATCGCCGCCAATTTACAACACTAATTTGCTTATCTACACATTATAATTCTGAAATAGCGACTTTCCCGCCTAAACCAATGCGTCTGTCTCGCACACGCAGCCTATATATAAGGCAAACTTGCCACAGTGCTGACAATTTCTTCTCAGGTGATGAAAGTCTGACTGGCCATAGAGAGACTACACAGAGCGATAGGCTCAGCAAAAGACCCCAATCTCCCTAAAGACATCATCTTGAGATTTGTTCTGCAGAGAGCAAGGGACGCAGTCCTAATAGAGACTAGGAAGAACAGGACCTGACAGGCCCAGACGGGTCGAAAATACAGATTTACATGGACCTAGCCCCATCCACCCTCCAAAAGAGAAGAGAAATGAGGCCGGCACTGTGCGTGCTACAACAACACAAAATAATATACAGAAGGGGCTTCCCATTTGCCCTCACTTTCCATCTAGGTGGGAAAATGTACAGAGTACAAAACTTGGATGAATGCATGGAGATACTGGCAAGGCTAAAGTTAATGGTTCCAGACAACACAAAGAACTGCTCACCCGAAAGGAATACAGAGGTCTGGGGAACATTGCTACAAACCCAGAAACGAGAGAGGCAGGCCAGGGCTCAAGCACGTCTAACTGACACAATTAAGAATCAGAAGGAGATTCAGTTCACAAGGGTGGCCTCCAGAACTATCCAGGCAGATTCAGTGTAAATGAGAGCACTGCTGAGGACTTTCTGAAAGACAAGCCTGATTTTCAGAAAATTGTACTATGTCTCTGGACACACATACCCCCTACAGGTTGAGTTGATCTTTAGCCAAGGGTCCTAAATGGGAAAGGACATAGATCTATCAAGAAAGGACTAAGAGCGGTAAAGGGTCTCCACCGCATAAGAACTAATGATAGACACGGGTAGCCTCAAAGTATATAGCTTTTTCCGCAGTGTGTTTACTAGCACAGAGACCAGGGACGCTCTGGCACAAAACTATACAATATAGGGTGGGGCTTAGCCAGCACGAGGTGAGATAGAAGACATTAAGTAGTGCAAGGCAGAATGGGGTATTTTAACTAGTCCCGCCAGACTGGGGGAGTGATAGAAGCACACGGATAGTCTAGGTGGAACACCAACTAACCGACAGTATTAAGTACCTATGGAGGATAGAGATAGTGGGAAGACACAACTTGGTTAAGGGGTGGGACAATTAGCCCAGAAACCCTGAGGTTTTTTAAACCAAGTAGATTCCTCCCCTGGGGCCGTCAGAGGCAAGGGAGGGAGTGACTTGCGGCCTTGACTACCACAGGATTAGGTGGTGTACAGGGAGGAAAAACAAAGTTACAATGTTGAAATACAAGTTAAAGTTATGCAATAGCTTAAACAAGTTGTTAACCTATGTTATGTTTTCCTTTTTTATTAAGGTTAGTACCTCGCAACTCAGAAACGATCAGACATCAAAAATCCCTGGAGTGTGGAGTGGAGGCCCCGTTCCTGTATCCCTCACGGTCACTAGTGCACTCAGAAGAGATGGTCCCTTACAGGTGATGCACATAATTAGAGATCTTAGACAAACAACTAGGGTACCAGATGGATAGTACACACACTATAATCACGCACAACGTGAGGGGGTTCAACTCACCCTGCAAAAGGCGTAAAGCATTTCTATACTATAAAAAAATCAAACCTGCACTTATTTTTCTCCAAGAAACACACTTTGCGAAAGGCAGGGTCCCATCATTCCTACATGGTGATTACCCAAATGTATATACGTGCTGCCAACAATCTAAGAAAGCGGGTATAGCCACTTTAATACACAAAGACCTACCATTTACATTTGAGAATCAACTAAAAGACAAGGAGGGCAATTTCCTGATAGTAACTGGGTCGATTCTAAACATGAGGGTCTCCCTGGTCAATCTGTACGCCCCAACCACCAACCCAGCAAATACATTAATAGCACTACTAAGAACTATGAAACATCTTAACATGGGAAGGGTAATTATGGGAGGTGACCTGAACCTGACACTGCAACCCCTACTAGACAGATCTGGGAAATCCTCACTTAACAGAGATGCCAAGAAACTCCAGATAGCACATAAGTTACTCTCAGAACTGGAGAGGGATCCACCCCACTGACAAGCAGTTCACATTTTTCTCAAACACACACGACACATACTCAAGGATCGACACACTGTTAGTACAAGCCTCGCTATTCAATCATACGATTGACTCCCAAATTCTAGCATGCCCCTGGTCAGATCACGCAGTAGTTTATATCCGATTGAATCTGGAGGGGGTAAATAAAGGCTCGCCACAGTGGCGCCTCAACGAGGGACTCATGTCCAACCCTACAATTCAAACCCAGGTTAAGGAGGAGATCAAAGCGTTCTTTGAAATAAACAACATCCCCGAGACGGGAATTGGCTGGTCAGGGGAAGCCCATAAAGCGTACATAAGAGGGGTACTAATGACATACTCCACTAAGCAGATTGCAAGCGAGTTCCAGATCCAGGACTTCTTATGAAGTCAGGACCTCCCTAGTCTTTTTAGAGAGGAAGTAGACAAACTAAACGCAGACATATCAGTAGAAGAGGTGTGCAAGACGATTCATTCCCTTAAGAAAGAGAAAGCCCCCGGACATATACTATTCTGCGTGTGAAGCGGCCATACCACTGACAAAATTATGTAAAGCTGCCATGGTAGGGGGACCCATGCCTCCAGAGTTTAACCAGGCAAATCTTATATTTATCCCCAAACAGGGAAGGGACCCAAATAAAGTAGAAAACTACCGCCCCATATCCCTTCTTAACGGGTACATCAAAATTCTGACAAAACTAATGGCGGCCAGATTGACAGCCTTTATACCTTTATACACAAAGACCAGGTGGGGTTCATTCCTTTCCGGCAAGTAGGAGATAATGTAAGACGAATCCTGAATCTCCTCCATATTGCTAAACATAGAGACATCCCACTTTGTACCCTAAGCATAGATCTAGAAAAAGCGTTCGACTCGATCGAGTGGCCGTTTCTCCTAGCCACCCTTTCGAAATTTGGGTTTGAGGGGAAATTCACTAACCTTATCAACACACTTTACAAAGACCCCATAGCGAATGTCAACTTACCGGGTGACAGGGAGACGCCCATTCGGATAAGTAGAGGCACGAGACAGGGTTGCCCACTCTCACCGCTTCTCTTCGCATTAACAGTAGAACCCCTGGCACAAGCCATCAGGAGCAGTACAGCTATTAAGGGAGTAGGGGTGGGTTTGCACAACTTTAAGTGCTGCCTCTTTGCGGACGACATTGTGTGCACCCTCACAGACCCCCTTAGCTCTATACCCGCCCTCCTGGCCCTGTTGGAAACGTTTGGGGGCATCTCGGGATTAAAAATTTATGTAGATAAGACGGAAGCAATGGGCTCTAGACTCCCCCAGCAACAAATTAAGCAGCTTAAGAACAAGTTCCCATTCACATGGCCCCCAAAACAACTCAAATACCTAGGAGTTAAGTTAACACCGGAAATAGAAAACATATATGGGGCGAAATATATCCCCCTGTACCGGGAACTAAGACTAGATTTGAACAAGTGGCATAAATATAAACTTTCTTGGTCAGGGCGACTGAACGCCATTAAAATGAATATCCTACCAAGAATCCTGTATTACTTCAGGACGCTACCCATTCCCATTAATAAAAGAGAACTTGACATGTTCCAAAGAGATACCTTTAGATTTATATGGGGATATAAAAGACCCCGAATTAACAAAAAAAAATGTATGCGCACAAAACTCTGGGAGGCATGGGTTGCCCAAACATTAGGCGGTACTACAACGCGGCACAAATATCCTTCATCCCGCAAGCACACTCCATCACTCATCAACCCCTGTGGGTATTTATAGAGAACCTCCAGATGAGGCCTTTGAAATGGGACAGTCTGTCCTGGATAACTCATAGCGTAGTGCCTCACAAGCTAGGAGATAACAACCCGATGATCAAATTAGGGCTGGGAGAGTGGGAAAGGACCTCGGCCAGACACCACTTGAAACCAGCGATCAGCGCCCTAACACCCACGTTCAATTGTTTAAATGGCGTAGAGGTTATTGGCACTGACTCACTGAGCTGGTGGACGACGCGGAAACTAGACAGGCTAGAGGGTTGGATAGAAGGAAATAGTCTTCTGACAACAGAGCAATTTATCGAGAAATATGAACTACCCATCCAAGAGTATTTCCACTATAATAAAATACGGCATGCTATCTCGTCCCTAATTAGGGAGAATGGAATGCCACAAACAACATGGCTCACAAAGGTGTGCTGTAAAGCACCTCTGACCAGAGGCATACTTAAAACAATTTACACGGAAATAAACAAAATTGGATGTGAGCACAAACCGAATAATGTCCTCCAATGGGAAAGAGAGTTGGGGGTAGTTTGGGACTGCAAAACATGGAAAAAAATTAGTGCAAGACTGACCAGGGGTTCCTTATATTTTAGCCACAGGGAGACAGCGACCAAAGTCTTTTACAGGGCATACTACACCCCTGACAAGTTACACAAAATGAATCCGGCAGCGCCCCAAAACTGCTTTAGAGGTTGCCAAGAGGTGGGATCATTCCAACACATATGGTGGGATTGCCAGGTTGCAAAGACCATGTGGAGTCAAGTCACCGGCTTAATTTCAGACACATTGGAAATAGACTTACGCCCCAAGATTGATAGATGCTTGCTGGGAATGCCAGACGCCAACTTGTCTAAATACCAAAATGAGTGGATTCAATACGTTATGCTAGCAGCCAAATGCCATTTAGCCCAAAAGTGGTTGAAGCCGACTCTGAGCATAGCAGAAATTGTAAATAAACTGAATTAGATACAAATTTAGGAAAAGATGACACACTCGCTAAACAACACGCTAATAACTTTTCATAAAATTTAAGGGACATGGAATAGGTCTCAACACGCGACCCCGTGCTAGCGGGAAAGAGGTGATTGGACGCAGGGATCGGGGCAGCCACTTCCACACTGGGGGAGACGTCAAGATTGAAGGTAAGACCGTGAACCACGGTCAGAGTGCAAAATTTAGTAAAACACGAGGTACAGGTTTTGTTTTGTATTTTAGTTATGTTGGTAAACGTATATGGTAGCAAATGCAGACAGCACAATTACGTGAACAAGAAGGAGATCTATAAATTAACGAACTGAATACATTATACTCAAACTACTTTTATATTCCCACACACAAAGCCTGCTAGGGCACACCTGCTAACTTGTTTAACATCAGGGGAAGACATATAAGTATCAGAAAAGGGAAAAGGAGAGGAGAGTTATCACAGTGTTGTATGTCAATAAAGGTTGGAATCATGTCAAATAACAATGTTGTAAATGTTGCAGACCTGCAAGTCTGAAATCGATGCAGCAGACATGTGTGATGAAATCGATGCAGCAGACATGTGTGATAATAAAAATTTCAAATAAAAAAAAAAAAATGATGATGGGGAACCAACATTTGAGCAGGATATTAGAATATATCCACGCAATCAAGACCAACCTTTTATAAACATAAATATTTTAAGTAGTAATTTGAATCAAATGACATATTTCATTTTCTTTCCAAATGGTGAACCACGATGGCAACCAAAATTACAATTGCAAAGTTATCCCAATAGTAAAGTTTGTGTTAGAAACAATATTTCTATGCTGGAATATAAAGTAGCACAAACTGCTATTTGGGATCATTTTAATCCTATTTTATGTGGGGGGAAACTCACACAACAATGGATGATTGATTCCTATCTACAAGTTGAAGCAAATAATCGAAATGTTGTACAATTTCAACAAAACAAGCTTTGAGTAGAACAATATAGTGGATTGATGGATTATGTCGCTGATTTAACTGTAAATAGAAGCATTCCTCCTGGAAGAGCAATCCTCTTACCAAGGATCTCCTCGCAATATGTGAGAAAGATACAATGATGCCATGGCTATTGTGTCTACATTTGTCAAATCAGATTTATTAATTACATTCACATGTAATCCACAATGGCCAGAGATCAAAGAAAATTTTAAACTTGGCCAAAATACTTCCGACCGACCAGATTTGGTGGCTAGAGTATTCAAAATAATAATAAAACTAAATTAATTAATTCATGATATAACTAAAGCACACTTATTTGGGAAATGTGTGGCTTTTGTTTATACCATTGAATTTCCAAAAAGAGGCCTGCCACATGCACATATACTTTTAATACTGCAAGAAAAAGTCAGAGAAGATATTTATGCTGGAATTAACGGCATCATTGAATCTTTGTGGGTTGAGCTAAATAGTGGAGGAGCTAATTCTAAACGCATATTGGTGGGAGTATGCTATAAACCCCCAAATATAGCTGAAAGTGAGGAAATACAATTATTGTAACAGATTGGAAATGCAACTAAGCATGGCCAAGTTCTAATAATCGGAGACTTTAATTACCCTGAAATAAACTGTATAAATGAGACCAGCAGCTCAGCTAAGGGGAGCAGGTTCTTGAGTACACTCGGGGATCATTATCTGGCCCAGGTAATACAAGAACCTACTAGAAATGGGGCCATCTTGGATTTAGTCATCACAAGTAATATTGATATAATATCAAATGTTAAAATAGGGGAACCCTTGGGGAACAGTGATCACAACACAGTCTCGTTTGAGATTGAATACAAAAAACAGTGTTGTAAGGGGCCAACAAAAACTCTGAATTTTAAAAGGGCTAACTTTAATGGGCTAAGGGCAGCAATACAAAGTATAGACTGGGACAAAGTACTTACAGTGAAAAATACTGAAAATAAATGGACAACATTCAAATCCTTACTAAATAAACATACTCATCGGCATGTACCATATGGAAATAAAATGAATAGGAGTAAATCACATCCCATGCGGCTTAACAATGACTTAAAATTCATGATGAGGAAAAAGAAACATGCATTTAAATTATACAAGAAGGAGGGAACAAAGGCAGCTGTATGTGACTATAAGGAAATCAACAAGGCTTGCAAAAGGGCTATTAGACTGGCTAAAATAGAAAATGAGAAGTCAGTTGCAAAGGAAAGTAAGACTAACTCTAAAATATTTTTTAAATATATTAATGGAAAGAAGGCGTGGAAATAAGCTTTAGGAACATTACAATGTGACACAGGCCATCTGATAATTAGTGACCAGGAAAAGGCAGATGAGCTAAATAGGTTCTTTTCTTCAGTATACACAAGGAAGGTACCAGTGGTTGGGACACCGCAACATAATAGGGCTACACTACCATCACTAAATAATTGGTTAATGCATGAAGAAATCCAAAAGAGATTGGAGAAAATAAATGTTAATAAAGCCCCAGGTCCTGATGGATTACATCCAAGGGTACTGAGGGAGCTGGGTTCCATAATAGCCAAACCATTATATCTAATGTTTCAAGACTCACTCACTACAGGGTCTCTACCGGATGACTGAAGAAAAGCAGGGGTGATACCTATATTTAAGAAGGGAGCAAATCCTGGGAATTATAGACCAGTGAGCTTTACATCTATAGTTGGGAAGCTTTTAGAAGGGTTAATAAGGGACAGAATACAAGAATATGTCTATTTGAACAAGATCATAGGTAGCAGTCAACACGGATTTATGAAGGATAGGTCATGTCAGACCAATCTACTTAGTTTCTGTGAGGAAGTTAGTAGGAACTTGGATCAGGGCAACTCAGTGGATGTGATCTTTTTGGATTTTTCAAAGGCATTTGATAGGGATACAGGAATTGCAGTAAATATCTGCTCATGGATCGAGAGCTGGCTAAAAGACAGAACGCAAAGGGTTGTTGTAAATGGAACATACTCCGATTGGACTAATGTGGTAAGTGGGGTTCCTCAAGGTTCAGTATTAGGTCCTCTCCTTTTTAACATATTTATTAATGACGTAGAAGTAGGACTCGAAAGTAGTGTCTCAATTTTTGCTGATGACACTAAGTTGTGCAAGGTAATAAAATCAGATAATGATGTACCATATTTTTCACTGTATAAGACGCTCCGGAATATAAGACGCACAATTTTTATATTCATAAAGTTTCTATTGACACATTCACAAGACAAGCACATTTGAAAACAAGGAGTGACACGCAGGTCCCCCACACTTTATGATTTTCATTGTATACATTTGTGCTAGCCCAAGATAAAATACATATGTCAATTCCATGTGTCACCCTCCGCCTTTTTCTATTATTAAGATAGTCTATGTATGCAACCAATAACAGGTTAGGTAAGTTACCTGTGCTTAAATGCTCTATCTATGTCTAGCATGTGCTAGATATCCTGCTATGGTTACTTATTTTAGAAATTAAAACAATTTTAACTAACAAAAATATAACAAAACTTAACACAAATTAACGTGTGCCTTTCAAAATTACGTTTTACAGAAATTGCTTACTACCTTTCTTACCGTCCACGTCCGCAGCGACCTCAAACGAGGTACCATGGAGAGCCCTGTCCCGGACCGTACCAGCTATTATCTGCCTCCCCCCCTCGATCGGTGCACTACCGTCAGTGTATCTGGAATAAGTGTTCCGTCCCGCTCCAGTCACCCCATATTTCCTTATAAGCAGCCACTGTATCGTTTAATGTTGCCGTCATATGTTCAAATGTCATAATAAAGTTGATTTTGTTAATGACTGAGTGGATATCTAGTGTATTCTTCCGCCAATTTCCTGCCATACTGCTTTTAGTCGCCAACATGATGAATTGAAGCCACTTATTTTGGTGAATACGTAAGTTTTGTACTGGAAGCCCTAGGAGACATGTTCCCATCTCGGGATGTATTTTTGTTTTAAGTGTATTAGAGGCCAGTTCGGCCACCTTGTGCCACATTGATTGAGCAATTGGGCAGTCCCACCAGATATGGCGGAAGGAACCTCCTGTGATACAGCCTCTAAAACACTCAGGAGAGATATTAGGGTCCATTTTGTGTAGCCTGTCTGGCGTGTAATAGGTTCTAAATAAAACTTTGGCTGATGTTTCCATATGGCTAAAGTATCTGGAGCCTTTCGTCAGTTCCAGGTTAATTTTGGACCACCTACTCATGTCCCATTCTACTCCCATATCCTGTTCCCATTGCTTAACATGCTTGGGTTTGCTAGCCATGTCATTAGAGTTGGATATAGCGTACAGTTCCCCCAATATTCCCCTAGTTAGTGGGGCTTTATTACATATTAGTGTGAACCAAGTTGAACTTGGCGGGTCCCATTTACGGAGTTTAATGGTGACATTGTGGCGAATTTTGTTGTAGTTGAAGTATTCTCTGGGTGGGAGATTGTACGTTTCCATAAAACTCCTAGTATTTAGTACTGCACCCTCTCTAACCCAGCTTCCAAACCTATCTAACTTCCGTGAGATCCACCAATCTTTGGAGAACGTACCCATCTCCTCAAGGGTGCTTGGGGAAGGGAGTGTAGTGGTTAGCAAAGAGATATTGGGGCTTAGCTGTCTATTGATGTTAGCTCTTTCCCATTCCCTCAGAGACAGGGCTATCATTGGGTTGTTTCGAGCCAGCTTTAAGGGCAACAGGGAAGAAGGGTCCCATATAAGAGTATCCCATTTTAATGGTGCAATTTGGTGGTTTTCTACAAAGACCCAAAGTGGCTGGTGTTCTGCCGAATGCGCCTGGGGCAAGAAAAAAATCTGGGCTGCCCTGAAGTATTTAAGGAGGTCGGGACAGCCCAAGCCTCCAGAAGATCTTCTCCTCATCATAATTGCTTTCCTTATTCTAGGGCGCTTGTAATTCCAAATAAATTTGAATATTGCATTTTGGAATCTGGTCAAGTCTCTTTTATGTACCTGAATAGGCAGAGTCCTGAAAAAGTACAGGATCCTGGGGAGAATATTCATTTTTATTGCATTTACCCTCCCCGACCAAGAGAGATGATACTTACTCCATTTCAACAAGTCCTGATTCAGGGACTTGTATAGCGGAATATAGTTTGACTGGTACAGGCCAGTGATCTCCGGCGTAATTTTAATACCTAAATAATTTATATATTTTTCTGGCCAATCAAAGGAGTAATGGGATTTGAGAGTATCTCTCAAGGCCTGAGGAGCCTGAGCCAAGATCGCTTCCGTCTTGTCTATGTTAATTTTGAGCCCCGAGATGAACCTGAAGGACTCCATCAGGGACATTAAGGCTGGTACTGAATGAATTGGGTTCGTAAGTGTGCACAGGATGTCATCGGCAAAGAGGCAACATTTGAACTGATGTAGGCCTACATTTATCCCTGTTATTGAGGCGCTATTCCTAATAGCCTGAGCCAATGGCTCAATGGCTAGCGCGAACAGGAGGGGGGAAAGGGGGCAGCCCTGTCTTGTGCCTCTTTTAATATTGATGAGTGTGTGATCAGCCCCTGAAATGCTGATGTTTGCAGATGGATTATTGTAAAAAGACTTAATAACATTTACAAAATTGCCCACCAACCCAAACTTCGACAGTGTGGCTTGCAGGTATGGCCATTCTATGGAGTCAAAGGCTTTCTCCAGGTCTAGTCCTATTGTACATAAGGGGGTATTATCCTTTTTGGCTAAGTGAAATACGTTGAGAAGTCTTCTTATGTTTTCCCCCGCCAGTCTATAGGGAATAAAGCCCACTTGGTCCTTATGTATCAACCTTGGCAGAAACGTTGCTAATCTGGTGGCCAGTATTTTCCCAAGGATTTTCACATCCCCATTCAAGAGAGAAATGGGCCTGAAGTTTTTAGCCAGTAAAGGATCTCTACCCGGTTTAGGGAGGAAGATAAGACTCGCCTGATTGAGTTCGGGGGGTATGGTCTTCCCCTCCATAATATCCCTGAAAAGCTTTTACAACTTTGGGGCAAGTGGATTATTGAATGTGGCATAGTAATTGTTTGTAAAGCCATCCGGGCCCGGAGCTTTACCTTTTTTCAAGGTTTTGATCATTCTGCTTATCTCCTCTAGCGATACTTCAGCATTTAACATATTTAAATCCTCCTCAGTGGCTGAAGGGAGGTCATAGGCGTTCAGGAATTCGTGAATTTTATAATTATTGGCCACCAGTTTAGATGAGTAAATGTCCTGGTAATACTTTCTGAATGTTTCTTTGATCTCATCTTGTTTCATAGTAATTTCCCCCCCTCGCGTAAGACGCACAATTTTAAAGGAGGAAAATCTAGAAAAAAAAAAGATTCTGAACCAAATTCTGTAGTAAAATATTTTACATCAACTGTATAAAGTTAACAGCAGTTTAAGAACAATTTTATGTCAACCATGTAACATATTAAGAACTATCTTTACTCTAATTAACAGTCAGTAAAGTCAGTAAACAGTGAAAGTAACAAAAATAAGGCTGTAATGTTTTTATTCGAACCCCAAGAATTCCTCTTCTTCGCTGCTATCAGAAATGAGGAAGGACAGATCCACGCAGTCATTGTCATTACTTTCTTCCTCACTGGTGTCAAATAAGTCGTCGTCTTCTGTTCCATTCAAAGCATTACTAATGCCACACTTCTTGAAGGTTTTTACAACAATGTCCTCCTTCACGGCTCCTTTGTTATCTACGGTTCTGTTAGATGGCACATCAAACGTTAGCGGGACTTCATCCATGTTCCCAATCTGTCTAATTGCAAAGTTGTTCTTCTTCCTCGCATGAATAACAAACTTTGGCATTTGTTGTGCAATTCTGGTTTTGGTGCGCATAGAAAGGCCAGATCTCTTCATAATTTTATAGCACCACGATGGTGATCCGGTGAAATCCTGAATGCCTTTCTCCACAGCAATGCGTTTGGCCTCATAGATTATCATTTTTGTTGAGACAGAAAGTCCATTTTGCCGGTGACGTGTGATCCACTCCTTCACTTCTACCTCTAACTCTGGCCACTTTGCAGTTGGTCCACGTAAGGTGTGCTTGCTTTTATCCAACTTTTGGAACTGATCCTCCTGTTTCCTCCACTCTCTTATCATTTTCTCAGTTGGAGGTGGCCAGAAGTGTCTCTCCGCTGCTCTGTTTCCATGTTCCTTAGCAAATTTGATTACTTCCAGCTTGAAAGCAACTTTATATGCCAGTCTCTTCTGCTTAGACATTTTTAAAAGGAGGTAACAGTAATTTTCTGCAAGAAATCCAGAAATGAAAGAACTGTCAATATTACCAATATGTTCTTCATTTCCCCTCCGAAGAGCGTTGACATGGTGCCCGGGCAGCATGTGGTTAGACTGTCGGGAGGAGGGACAAGGCGCGCTATAGGAGGGAGAGGGAAGCCCGAACACACACAGCCTGGCCGTGCAGGAAGGGTCAGAGAAGTCTCCACAGCCCGCAGTATATACCACAAATCCAGCCTGCAGCACACACAGCATAAAAAGAGGACTGCGAGCAAGCACCACACAAAGTTAGGGGCAGTTTTAATGCAGGCAAAATGTGTATTTGTCGTATAAGATGCACCAACTCCCCCCCCCCCCCAGTTTTGTGGAAGAAAAAGTGCGTCTTATACAGCTAAAAATACAGTACTTTCCCTACAAAGGGATTCGCATAAATTAGAGAAATGGACGGCTAAATGGCAGATGAGATTTAACACAAATAAATGTAAGGTTATTCATTTGGGAAGGAAAAATAGCCATGCAATTTATAATCTTAATGGAGCAAATCTAGGGGTATCAGATATTGAAAGGGATTTGGGAGTACTAGTGGACAACCACCTAGGTAACAGTGCTCAATGCCAAGCAGCACTGCAAAGGCAAGTAAAATATTAGCATGTATTAAGAAGGGTATAGAAGCAAGGGAAGCAAATCTAATTCTGCCACTATACAAATCTGTAATACGCCGTCATTTGGAATATGGAGTACAATTTTGGGCACCACAAATAGTACAGAGAAGGACTACAAAACTAATAAGGGGAATGGAGGGGCTAAGTTATGAAGAAAAACTAACCAAATTAAATTTATTTTCGCTAGAAAATAGTCGTCTACGAGGGGATATGATTACCTTATTTAAATACTTCCAGGGTCAATATAAGGCTTTGTCAAGTGAACTTTTTGTAGCAAGAGATTTTCAACTGACAAGAGGACATCCTTTGAGGTTAGAGGAAAAAAGATTTCACCTTAAACAAAGAAAGGGGTTCTTCACAGTTAGGGTGGTTAAACTGTGGAATTCTCTACCAAAGGAGGTGGTGACAGCGAATTCGATAGACAACTTCAAAAAGGGGTTAGATACATTTTTGAATAAAGAGGGCATTCAAGGTTATCCTAGATAACTAGCGAAGGAATATTGATCAAGGGAGAAATTTGATTGCCAGTTTCTGGGGTCAGGAAGGAATTTTGCTTTTTTCCCCTTATGAGACAATTGGCAAAGTTTCAATGGGGTTTCAATAGTCCACATATTAAAAAGATCAAAAGATATCTAAAAAGGTTGAACTTTATGGACTAACTGTTTATTCATCCTCAAATACTATACTATTAATAATTATTTAACAACTAATTAATAACTAATCCGCATATTGCAGATCAGAGGAGATCTTAACAGGTTGAACTTGATGGACTGAAAGTCTTTTTTCAACCTTAATTACTATGTAACTATGTAACTATGTAAAAAGATAACTTGAATACAGCAGACAGAGTGGATTCAGTAATTACTGCTGAACTGCCACATCCAGAAAAACATTCAAAACATTATGAGATTGTAATTCATAGAATGATTCATGGTCCATGTGGAGATATCAATCCAAATTCACCATGTATGGAAAATAAAAAATGCACAAAAGAGTTCCCAAAACAATTTCAAATGCAGACTTATGCTAATTGTGATGGATACCCTTTGTATAATAGAAGAGAAAGACAAACAGCTATTATCCGTGGCCAAAAGGTCAATAATAGATATGTGGTTCCATACAATCCACATTTGCTGATGAAGTAGAATGCACATATCAATGTGGAAGCTTGCACTTCTATCAAATCCATCAAATATGTTTATAAATATATATACCAAGGATATGAGGCAGCAACTGTTGTTGTGCATGGTGCACAAAATGAACAAGACAATCCAGTTTTACATGACAAACTTTTATCATAATTAGATGCTCGCTATGTAAGTGCTCCAGAAGCAATGTGGCATCTTCTCAAATTTGAGATGCATGATCGGTCACATGCTGTGTATCGATTAGCTGTCCAAAGTCAATTTGTTTGCTTCACGGTAGGGAATTAAAGAAATGCTTTAGCACAAAGTGAAGATAGAGCAACAACACTTACTGCTTGGTTTCAATTAAATTGTCAGGACACTGAGGATAGACAATCTTTATACATTGACATTCCATATCACTATGTATTCTTAAATGGCCAATGGCGACAACGAAAAAAAGATAATCATAAAATTATCCCACAAATTTATAGAGTTAGTCCAAGAGACATTGAACGTTTCAGTTTAAGATTACTTCTTTTAAATGTTCCCGGTGAAGAAAGTTATGAACATTTATGCACATTCAATGACATAGTTTATGATACTTTCCAATTAGCTGCAAAACATCAAAACTTCCTGGCAGATGATACAAAATGGGAGAGATGTCTAGAAGAAGCAGCACTATGTCAAATGCCAAAGCAAATGAGAGAACAATTTGCTTTCATTTGCATATTTTGCAATGTACCTGATGCATTAGCTTTGTGTGAAACATTAAAATTACATATGTGTGAAGACTTCTTGAAACGTTACAATGAGACCATTGCGTTATTAAAAGTATTAATGGAAATTCAGGAAATCTTTTTTTGTCATGGATTAAATTGTGCAAATTTTAATCTGCCTGATCCAGGACTTATAGATGAAATTAACTTTGACGAGTATGACTCTGAGATTGAATACCAAAAAACAAAAGAACAAATTGCAACTTTAAATGCATTACAATTGAAAGCATTTAACGCCATTATAAATGCAATAGACGATGACATGCTCAAAGAGCAATATTTCTATCTAGATGGCCCTGGTGGATCAGGAAAAACGTATCTATATAATTTATTGATGAGTTGCATTCGAGCACAGGGTCAAATAGCACTGCCATTTGCAAAAGCTGGAATTGCCACACTTTTTTTAGAAGGTGGTAGAACTGTGCATAGTGGATTTAAACACACTGATGTTTACCATTCTAGAAACATCGGTGTCTGATATTCAAATGAATTCATTACAAGCCAAAAAATGTTGCAAAAGTTAATTAATTATAATAGAAGAGGCAACAATGATGTCATGTCATGCCCTGCAATGTATTGATCGATTATTAAAAGAAGTTATGGCTAATGATTTGCCATTTGGTGGAAAGGTGATGTTGTTGGGAGGAGATTTTAGGCAAACATTACCTGTGGTGCAACAAGGCAATAGGACCGACATCATCGAAACCTGTATAAAGAGAAGTAAACTGTGGAAAATATTTACACATCTTAAGTTAGAAATTAATATAAGATCTGAAGGCCAAATCAATTCAATGATTGGCTAATTCAGATTGGAGAAGGAAGACATCAAAAAATAACTAATTTACCAGATGATACTGTTCAAATTCCATCAGAAATGATATGCAAAGAATCACTAATATCGACATTCTTTCTCAATACGATCAATAACCAGGATTACTCAGACATTGCAAGCAAAGTCATATTAACATAAACAAATATTGATGCCTAGAATCTAAACAACACAATTTTAAAATTAATCAATGCACCCACAAAATATTATACAGTGCAGATTCTGGCAGATGACAAAGACAGTGAATCTAAATTTACAATGGAATCTAACAATTCTTTAACTCCCTGTGGAATGCCACCACATATTTTGCAACTTAAAAAAGGGGTAATTGGCATGCTACTAAGAAATATGAATCCCAAAAAAGGACTTTGTAATGGGACCAGATTAATTGTGAAGGATTTAAAAGATCATTTTACACATGCATAAAGGTGAACCAGTTCAAGAATTGATTTGGCTCCAAGTGAGAGTGGTTTGCCTTTTGTCCTTCCAAGGAGACAATTTCCCATTATCATGGCATTTGTCATGACCATTAATAAATCCCAAGGACAAACCTTTAAGTCTGTGGGTATTTTTTTACAGAAACCTGTATTTGCACATGGCCATCTGTATGTTGCATTTTCAAGATGCAACAACCCAGAGGAAATTAAAGTTCATATTGAAGAAAACCCAAGTCAGGGTGATTTATTAGAGGATGGATGCATTTTTACCAAAAACATTGTCTACTATGAGGCTCTGTAAACATAGAGAACAGTGGTTTTATTTCGAGGACGAAAGTTGATGTCACTCAAGCTCTTTTTAGACGACCACTATTTCACAAAGAAACTCTATAAAATGGCAAAAAACATAGAGAACAGTGGTTTTACTTCCAGGATGAACTTAGATGTCTCTGGGACCCTTTTAAGAGGACCATTATTTCACATAGGAAACTCTATGTTCCATTTTCAAAAAATGCTTTCATCTCAAGGACAAATTCACAAAAAAACGAAAACAAATATAAAGAATAGTGGTTTTATTTAGAGGACGAAGATGTCACACGGATTCTTTTTAGAGGACCACTTTTTCACTAAGAAACTCTATAAAATGGCAAAAAACATAGAGAACAGTGGTTATACCCCACGAATGAACTTTTATGTCTGGTGGTCTCTTTTTGAGGACCACTATTTCACATAGGAAACTCTTTGAGCCATTTTCAAAAACTACAACAATAACAAGGAAAAGAAAAAGTAACATATTGGAATGTGTTAGAAGTTACCTTTTTATACGATTAGCCCCACAAAACAATTAGGCATTTCGTAGAATTCAAGGTTAAATGTTAGTATTTTAAGTTACTATTTGACATGTTAACATTGTATTTTAAAAGGTGTGCAATGTTGTTTCATTTTATATTGTATGTAGTTAAGGATTTATGTTAGTAGGAGGATAACCATTTGTTAATACATTGAAATGTATAATTAAATACACAGGGCCTCATTCTATTAACGGCCGTAAAAAGGCCGCAAAGCTGCGATTCCTTGCGGCCATCTTACGGCCCCGTGTAGAGCTACTGCTACCCTGCTATTCAAATGGACGGCGCCGCAAGGATGTACCCCTTGCGGTCGGCCGCACATCATGCAAACGGCCGCAAGCGTTTTTTCCGCGTTCGTAAATCTTGTTTTCTGGCCGCAAAGTCAGAAAACTGTAAATGTAAATATAAATTCAAGATGGCACTGTAAAGCTCTGTAAATGCTAGGCATCATAATGGGGGACATGAGGATTAATATCAACACCCTCTCAAGCTTGCACATCGCCCAAATCCGATATATCATTTACGGTTTATTTTCCGTCCCATAGTCCAGTGGGCTCGTCCTTGTTAAAACCCGTACGGGTTTGGAGGTTGAGGGCCGCAAACAAAGCATTGTAGAAGCCTATATATATTCAATACAGCACTGCAAAGCACTGTAAATGATGGGGAACATAATGGGGGGGCATGAGGATTAATAGCAAAACATTCTCAAGCTTGCACATCGCCAAATTGTACTTTGATTTTAAAATCCGTCCAAGTCCCACGGACTTCAATGATCAAGCCCGTAGCTCGTTTATTCAAGCCCGTAGCTCCTTATTCAAGCCCGTGCGGGCTTGCATGATAGATAAAACACGAAGATTGAACATGAAGTTAAATATCTTTATTTGCAGATTTGAGAGTGGGGGAATGTTGAGCTATTAATTCTAAAACCAAACATCACTTTCACTTTTAATAAAAGTACAGGATGGCTTTTCTATGCTACGACTTGTAAGTAAGCCCTTTACGACCCGTGGGTCTATTTTACCCATTTACGGACTTGATGGAGGCTAATCCCGCAGCCTTTGCTGGTCTAAGGTGCTCCAAGCCCTTGGGACTTTGTCCACGGACATTTGACATGAATTAAAACTAAAAATGATTTTCAGATTTGAGTGTAGGGGAATGTTGTGCTATGAATTCTAACACCTCCAATCACTTTATCGTCTCATCAAAGTGCAGGATGGCTTTATTATGTGATTAATTGGTGCTAGCGGGACCTTTTTGGTTCAAGTAAGCTGCGGCTCGGTTTTAGATAATTACGGCCATGACGAGAGGGTTTACATAGCATTTGAATAGCAACCGTGGCTTTCTTGCGGCAGAAACTCTTGCGACCGTGTAAGATCAAAGGCTTTCCTGCGGCGCGTGTGCGGCCGCAAGGGATAACAGGGCGCCGGCCGCAAGCCTGTTGCAGCCCTCGACCGCAAGGGAATAGAATAGGCAAATAGTCTGCAGCCAGTCCTTGCGGCCACGCATCTCCTACGTCCTTTAATAGAATGAGGCCCATAGTATTCATTCAGGGAGTAATCCGATCGCCAGTTAATGGGGTCAGGAAGGAATTAATTTTTTCCCTCTTTGAAACAATTGACAAAGTTTTAATGGGGTTTTTGTGGTTTGCCTTCCTCTGGATTCAATACCTATGTGGTTTACCAGTAATTTAAATAATAGTTGAATGTTACAAAGCATTATGTAATGGTTGCAAATTCTTATTCTTATGTTACTCATGCATACCTATGAATTTAAAATGTTAGTATTGTTAAAAAAGGGTTCAACAATGTTTAAATATAAAACAGCAATTGTTAAATTATTCTTGCATATATGAGAATTTAAATAGTTAATATTCTTCAAAAATTATGGTTTACCTGCTTGTGAAATACAAGTTAAAAGTAAAAAAAACAAAAAAAAATTATAAAAAATGTTGTACTTCTTTGTAGATAACAAAAAGGTTAAGAATGTCAGAGAATCACATTGTGTGGCAAACAGTTTTTTAACAGCATTAAAATTGTATTGCCCCAAGTCGCTAGTTCATAAATAAAAAATAAAAAATACAATGCTGTTATCTGCATGGAGCTGTCTATGATTCTTTAAAGACCTTACATGGCATTGGCTTATATTTGTAAGCATATATGTTCATGTGTCAGTTGATTAGGAAAGGTAAAAGTTATTTTTGTTATTTCAAATAATATAATACATTGATAAAATTAGTTGTGTCATTTTTAGATCACAAATAAATAGAATAAAGCTTTTTCTTTTTTTTTACTAAAAATATTTTTATTACAATGAAAATAAGAAAACAATGGAAAAATATTAGCTTAAATTAAGGTTGCAGAGCAGGATGGAGCAACTTAAAGGCTAGGAAAACTGAGAGAGAAAGAGGAAGGGATAGAAAGAGAGGGAGAAAGTTAGAGAGATAACTTCTTGTATCCCTCTCTCTCCCTCTCTATCCATCTCCCCTTCTACACCTCTCCTCAGTCCCTCAACCCCCCCCCCCCCCCCCCCCACACACACACACACACCTTCATACCTCTCTATCTATCACTCTGAGCCTAGGTCAAGTATTTTATGACTGAGACAATAATGATACAAGCAGATACTATGAAATATACTGAGAGAGTAAAACTGCATGCATAAATAAGTGACATGAGAACAATAAGGCACATAGTCTGAGAAGACCCCTTTCCATCATAAGGCTGCATGATATAGGGTGCAAGCAACATTTCATCCCCCACCAACATAGACAAACCAGGCTTAATCTTTAAGCCCTGGATGACACCAGGAAGAAGCCTCTGATATATTATAGTGTGCACAGCACAGCTGCCAAGTGTGCCGGAGGGATAATGTTGATTGCTGTCAATTAAGAGGGCTACAGAAAAGTTATTCCCAATACACATTAAAGAGCAGCCATTTTAACTCATCTGGTGCCAATTTTACTTCTACAGAGAAGAGAGGCCATTTTGAAATCCCAAAGAGGAGGTAAATATGCATAGACTTTAATTATATGAGACTTATAACCTTTATGGGTACATACACCCTTGAAAACTAAGATCAGCATAGGTATCATATGGCTTGATCTGAGTAAAGAAAGAACTGTACAGTATTCATGCTTCCGGCCAGCATTAACTGAGACAACAAAGTTGAAACTGAAATGCTAACACAATAAATATAGAAAACGTCCCAATAATGCCACCTTGTGGTCAACTGAGTCAATTGAAAGAGTCTATATAAAACTATAACTGAGACCAAGTACTAGCTTCCTTGTTACATCTAAAGCTAGACAGACGATGACTTAAAGCCTGAATCCCCATCAAAGGGGCTTTACATAAGTGTGGGATCCTAATGAATTAATATGGACTGACAAATACGACAACAGTCATAAGTATCACAAGCATGCTATAGCTCCAACAAGCTGTAAATCAAAATCACGAACCGCAAACGCCAACGTAACCTTTTCAAATCTGTGTATACATTTCTTCCAACTTGGGAAAACAAAAGAAACAAATTGCTAGCAAAAGTATTACTGAATTCTGCAGAACTCCTGAGGTCCCCTCACAAGGGTCTGGCTCAGCCGACTCGGATGTGTCCGAGAATGAGGAAGGGCCAAAACAAGCTTCTCAGCAAATGGAGCTTGTAGAAAGGATGATACGTGAACAAATAACTCAAGCTGTAGATGGACTCAGGAAGGACATTCACTCCTTAGGACAGAGAACGCTTTTGTTGCAGGAAACTACGTACCAGATAATCGAATCCCAACAACATGATAGAAAGAAGATTATACAAAATTCCACGACAATACGGGAGCTGGAAGATAAGGTTAAAGACTTAGAAAAACGCTCTCGCATATATAACATCAGAATTAGAGGGAGTCCAAATGCAATCACAAATCTGCAACAATATGCTAAAGGGCTAATCAGCACCATCCTATCGATGCACCCTGAAGATAGTTGAGAAATCAAAAGGGCTCATAGAGTCCTTTGGTCAGCAAGATATCAAAATGCGTCCAGGGATTTAATCCTCAGGTTCACCCAACAAAGAACCAGAGATTTAGTGCTGACATCATCTAGGAAAATGTCAGAGATAACATGCCCAGATGGAACCCTTTTGCAAGTCTACATGGACCTATCACCTGTTACGTTGGTCAGACGTAAAACTATTAAACCTTCACTGGAAATTTTAACTAAAGCCAGAATTCCTTACAAATGAGGTTTCCTGTTTGCGCTCATATTTCAGTTTAAAAGCTCAACTTACAAAGTACACTCATTGGAAGAGAGTAAGACCCTTCTCACTCGTCTACAATTAAACACTGAGGCAGAATCTGAGAAGCAAAGTGGCTCTCCATTGGTCACAAGACCTATCAAAAATTGGACAGAAGTTACTAGACAGGAGTGTCAGGAGACACAGAGAGAATGCTGAAATCGGTTCAAAATGACTGCTTCGCACTCATTATCTTTAATGCTGAGAGCAAAACATAGAATGGAATTCTTCAAAGACAGAAGTGAGTTAAGTCTTGGACGTAGTCTACTACAGAGACACTAATTTGGGGTTCGTTTGAGCAAAGGTCCCCCCTGGTTTGGGACCTCAAGTTTTTACATGATATTGCTATGCAATGTCTTGTTGGTTCTTTAAAAAAAAGAAAACGCAATTCTGTTTTATTACATGCATTCTTGTGATTTATAACTCTTACTAATTACCCTTGGATTTAATAGAAAACAATTGTAGAAATGTCTTCCTAAGGGCTAAAGATTAATATATGGTATGGACTCTCCCTGGTTTAACGCCAGGCAGATAACACCATTAGTTATGGTAGATAGCATAAAACATGACTTTCTCCCTTTAGGGAATGGGAGCGTCAACTGTTTTTTTGGCCCACTACCCTAAACAATGGAAATCTCGTAAGACAGATGGGAGAAAATGTAAATGTAATGTGAATGTTTTTTTTCTAATTAAAGTTGAAATGTTCTTAAATTTTCTTTTATGCCTAATGTAAATGTTCTCTTTGTTTAAGACTCAGAAAACTTGTGCTGTTGGATGGCTGGGTGAAGAGTCTGTTCCAGGGTCTGGGCGAGATGGAGTCCCCGTCACCTTCAGGAATTTTCCACGGGTAAAACTTTTTACAGGAAAACTGACACCCACTCAATAGATAAATGACAGACAATACTTTCACGTTTTTAACACATAATGTTAAAGGATTAAATTCCCTTTTAAAAGGAGGAAAGCCTTCATTTTTTATAAACGTTTTAAGCCTGCAGTGATCTTCTTACAGGAGACTCATTTTGCCAACATGAAGGTTCCATCCTTTACATTAGGATTATCCAACATACTACACCTGTAACCAAAAAAAAAAAAAGCAGGCATAGCCATGCTTATCCACAAAAACTTTCCCTTTCATTTAGAGAAAACAATAAAAGATCAGGAAGGTAACTACTTTTATTCTGACAGGATCAATATTAAATAAAAAAGTTTCTCTAATAAACATTTAAGCCCCTACTATTACCCCACACAATTCTCTTATAAAGCTTCTAACTCATTTAGATCCTACTGAAATGGGTAAAATTATTTTAGGAAGTGACATTGCTTTAGTATTACACCCGCACAAAGATAGATCAAAAAATATATCCGAAGTGAGACACTCAAACAAAGTAAGGCTGATAAAGACTCTTTTGCAACAATTAGGATTGGTTGATATCTGGAGGGGACACTATTCAGAGGACAAGGAATATACATATTTTTCCTCTAGTCACAATACGTATTCAAGAATTGACACACTATTGATTGATACTTATTATCTGAGCACTCAAATTAGGCCCAGATAATTCCATGCCCATGGTCTGATCACTTGGCAGTAGCCGTAAACTTAGACTTAGGCTTAAATCTTAGGACCAAATTTAGTTGGAGGATCAATGAGAGACTTCTAAATATCCCCGAAATTCCGACCTAATTGGAGGACGAACTGAAATTATACTTTAATAAAAATGATATTCCAGAAACTGCGATAAGCTGGACATGGGTCACCCACAAGGCTTTTCTAAGAGTTTAATTTATTAAACTAGCTTACAAGAAAAGTCAAAACCTGGAAGAAACTAAGTTATTTAAAGAATTATAACAATTGGAAAAACTGAATCAGAATGAGCAATCTAACAATATTAGCCAAAAGATCGAAACAACAAGAATTCAATTCGATGCAGTTTTATCTGAAAAAACAGAAAAAGCCATTAGGAGAGCTGGCCACAGTTTTTATTCCCAGATTAATATACCCTCGCCCATGCTAGCCAGGAGAATCAGGTCTCAACAAAATAAAGCCCAGATTCTCCAAATTAACACTCAAGAGGGAAATTTAAGTAGGAATCAATCCCAAATTAAAGAATCCTTCCTAAAATATTTTCAGAATATTTATTCTTCCCATTCTTCATCCAGTGAATTTGAGATTCATGTTTTCTTAAGTAGGTATGACTTACCGACGGTGTCGGTGCAAGAGCTAGAAATGCTTAATGCGGAGGTCACAGACGAAGAGATTAGGAAAACTATCAAAAAATTAAAACTGGGGAAAGCCCCAGGACCAGATGGGTTCTCAAATGTATATTATAACACTTTTACAAATATTCTAGTCCCCTATTTAAAAAGACTATTTAATGATATCCTACGAGGTAAACAAATGCCTCTGGAGTTAAATCAAGACAATCTTATCGTCTTTCCAAAAGCAGGTATCCCTTAGAGACCAAAAATTATCAACCCAATTTCATTATTAAATGGGGACATACAAATTTTGACGAAGTTAATGTCAGTCCGAATGTCCAAATTTCTCCCCAGATTAATACATAAAGACCAAGTAGACTTCGTCCCTTATCGACAGGTAGGTGACAACATTAGGAGAATACTAAATATCTTCCATTTGGCCAAATTCACTGGTACTTCACTCTGTACTTTGGAGCTGGACCTAGAGCAAGCATTCAATACGATCGAATGGCCTAGAAATTAAGGGGAACTTTATGAATCTTCTTACAGCCTATTATAAGGAACCAATAGCATATCTAAACCTGCCTGGCGAATCCTCAGACTATATAAAAATTCAAAGGGGGACAAGACATTATTATTTGCCCTAGCCATCGAACCCCTAGCACAGGCAATTTGGTCCACTCCAAAGGTCTAGACATTTACAGTGGGTTTTCACCAGTTCAAGTGTTGCCTGTTCGCAGATGACATTTTGTGTACAATCACTGACCCTTTAAATTCAATACCTGCTTTAATGGATATCTTAGAGTTATAATATATCAGAGGCTTCTTCCTGGAGTCATCCAGGGCTTAAAGATTAAGCCCGGTTTGTCTATGTTGGTGGGGGATGAAATGTTGCTTGCACCCTATATCATGCAGCCTTATGATGGAAAGGGGTCTTCTTAGACTATGTGCCTTATTGTTCTCATGTCACTTATTTATGCATGCAGTTTTACTCTCTCAGTATATTTCATAGTATCTGCTTGTATCATTATTGTCTCAGTCATAAAATACTTGACCTAGGCTCAGAGTGATAGATAGAGAGTTATGAAGGTGTGTGTGTGTGGGGGGGGGGGGGGTTGAGGGACTGAGGAGAGGTGTAGAAGGGGAGATGGATAGAGAGGGAGAGAGAGGGATAGAAGAAGTTATCTCTCTAACTTTCTCCCTCTCTTTCTATCCCTTCCTCTTTCTCTCTCAGTTTTCCTAGCCTTTAAGTTTCTCCATCCTGCTCTGCAACCTTAATTTAAGCTAATAAATTTCCATTGTTTTCTTATTTTCATTGTAATAAAAATATTTTTAGTAAAAAAAAAGAAAAAGCTTTATTCTATTTATTTGTGATCTAAAAATGACACAACTAATTTTATCAATGTATTATATTATTTGAAATAACAAAAATAACTTTTACCTTTCCTAATCAACTGACACATGAACATATATGCTTACAAATATAAGCCAATGCCATGTAAGGCTGGGTGAAGAGTCTGTTCCAGGGTCTGGGCGAGGTGGAGTCCCCGTCACCTTCAGGGAATTTTCCACGGGTAAAACTTTTTACAGGAAAACTGACACCCACTCAATAGATAAATGACAGACAATACTTTCACGTTTTTAACACATAATGTTAAAGGATTAAATTCCCTTTTAAAAGGAGGAAAGCCTTCATTTTTTATAAACGTTTTAAGCCCGCAGTGATCTTCTTACAGGAGACTAATTTTGCCAACATGAAGGTTCCATCCTTTACATTAGGATTATCCAACATACTACACCTGTAACCAAAAAAAAAAAAAGCAGGCATAGCCATGCTTATCCACAAAAACTTTCCCTTTCATTTAGAGAAAACAATAAAAGATCAGGAAGGTAACTACTTTTATTCTGACAGGATCAATATTAAATAAAAAAGTTTCTCTAATAAACATTTAAGCCCCTACTATTACCCCACACAATTCTCTTATAAAGCTTCTAACTCATTTAGATCCTACTGAAATGGGTAAAATTATTTTAGGAAGTTACATTGCTTTAGTATTACACCCGCACAAAGATAGATCAAAAAATATATCCGAAGTGAGACACTCAAACAAAGTAAGGCTGATAAAGACTCTTTTGCAACAATTAGGATTGGTTGATATCTGGAGGGGACACTATTCAGAGGACAAGGAATATACATATTTTTCCTCCAGTCACAATACGTATTCAAGAATTGACACACTATTGATTGATACTTATTATCTGAGCACTCAAATTAGGCCCAGATAATTCCATGCCCATGGTCTGATCACTTGGCAGTAGCCGTAAACTTAGACTTAGGCTTAAATCTTAGGACCAAATTTAGTTGGAGGATCAATGAGAGACTTCTAAATATCCCCGAAATTCCGACCTAATTGGAGGACGAACTGAAATTATACTTTAATAAAAATGATATTCCAGAAACTGCGATAAGCTGGATATGGGTCACCCACAAGGCTTTTCTAAGAGTTTAATTTATTAAACTAGCTTACAAGAAAAGTCAAAACCTGGAAGAAACTAAGTTATTTAAAGAATTATAACAATTGGAAAAACTGAATCAGAATGAGCAATCTAACAATATTAGCCAAAAGATCGAAACAACAAGAATTCAATTCGATGCAGTTTTATCTGAAAAAACAGAAAAAGCCATTAGGAGAGCTGGCCACAGTTTTTATTCCCAGATTAATATACCCTCGCCCATGCTAGCCAGGAGAATCAGGTCTCAACAAAATAAAGCCCAGATTCTCCAAATTAACACTCAAGAGGGAAATTTAAGTAGGAATCAATCCCAAATTAAAGAATCCTTCCTAAAATATTTTCAGAATATTTATTCTTCCCATTCTTCACCCAGTGAATTTGAGATTCATGTTTTCTTAAGTAGGTATGACTTACCGACGGTGTCGGTGCAAGAGCTAGAAATGCTTAATGCGGAGGTCACAGACGAAGAGATTAGGAAAACTATCAAAAAATTAAAACTGGGGAAAGCCCCAGGACCAGATGGGTTCTCAAATGTATATTATAACACTTTTACAAATATTCTAGTCCCCTATTTAAAAAGACTATTTAATGATATCCTACGAGGTAAACAAATGCCTCTGGAGTTAAATCAAGACAATCTTATCGTCTTTCCAAAAGCAGGTATCCCTTAGAGACCAAAAATTATCAACCCAATTTCATTATTAAATAAGGGCATACAAATGTTGACGAAGTTAATGTCGGTCCGAATGTCCAAATTTCTCCCCAGATTAATACATAAAGACCAAGTAGACTTCGTCCCTTATCGACAGGCAGGTGACAACATTAGGAGAATACTAAATATCTTCCATTTGGCCAAATTCACTGGTACTTCACTCTGTACTTTGGAGCTGGACCTAGGGCAAGCATTCAATACGATCGAATGGCCTAGAAATTAAAAGGGACTTTATTAATCTTCTTACAGCCTATTATAAGGAACCAATAGCATATCTAAACCTGCCTGGCGAATCCTCAGACTATATAAAAATTCAAAGGGGGACAAGACATTATTATTTGCCCTAGCCATCGAACCCCTAGCACAGGCCATTTGGTCCACTCCAAAGGTCTAGACATTTACAGTGGGTTTTCACCAGTTCAAGTGTTGCCTGTTCGCAGATGACATTTTGTGTACAATCACTGACCCTTTAAATTCAATACCTGCTTTAATGGATATCTTAGAGTTATTTGGGATGATATCAGGTCTACAAGTTCACATAGAGAAAACTGAGATCATGGGAGCCCGTATGTCTGGACGGACCGTGGCCTTGCTAAAAAATAAATATCCCTTCTCCTGGCCCAAAGATAAAGTAAAATATCTAGGCTTGAATTTGACTCTGGAGATTACAGATCTATATAAAGCCAATTACATACCTTTATTGAAAGAATTGTCAGAGGATTTAGAGAAATGGAATAGGTTCCAAATATCTTGGACTGGGCGAATAAACGCTATCAAAATGAAAATTATATCCAGAATTTTATATGCTTTTCGCTCCCTTCCTATTTCAATTAGAGGGAATGAACTCAAGAGATTCCAAAAGCTGATCTTTAGATTAATATGGAAAAATAAACATCCTAGGATAAAGAAATCACTTATACATAGAAACAAAAATGCGGGGGGGGGGGGGGGGGGGGGGGGTTATCCTGTTCCAATCTTAAACTATATTATAGAGCGGCTCAAATTTATTTTCTACCTCAAGCTCATTCGAAAGAACATCAACCGTTATGGGTGTTCATTGAAAACCTTCAAATGAAACCATTTGAATGGGATACAGTAATATGGACCCCTCCAGGCACAGCCTTAGATATTAAACCAAAGAATCCTATGATTAAGTTATCCTTGGAGAATTGGGCTTGGGTTGACTCCAGGCACGGTTTAAACATAAGCTTTCCCCATTAACCCCAGTCTTTACCTCTTCAGAAATCTTAGAGAGTCTGAACGAAGTGTCAAAATTATGGTGGCTCACCAATAAACTAGAGAAATTAGAGGCATGGTTGAAAGATGACCTCCTACTTACAACAGATCAGTTTAAAACCAAATACGAGTTACCTATAAGGGAATACTTCAATTCCAATACAATTAGGCATTGGATCACCTTGGTAATCCGATTTTGGGGGAATCCTCAATCTACCCGGTTTTCCAGAATATGCAGCAAATCTCCACTCACTCGGAGGATGGTGGGAACAATATATTCCATCTTAAACATGGCCCTGATAATCACAAGTCTAGATTCATCAGATAATGGGAACAAGATTTGGGGGTATTTGACAACATACTGTGACACAGGTAAAAATTAAATGAGAACTTGAATGTTTAGAACATTTACAATAGGTATTTATTTAGTTATTAGACACTTTTATTTTTTTATTTTGGGTTTTGTATGATGATTATTATTAATTTGTTGATCTTTATGTTAAAAGAAGATATACAACGTTAATTTGAGGTATAAATGTTGAAAAAGGATGTGGTGGAGTCACATTATGATCTGTTAGATAAAAATTGAAAGCATTTTACAGATGTACTGCCAATATAACTGCTTCTTGATGAACATACTGATAATGTCATTACGTAAACTACAGATTTTTGTGGCAATAAAAAATATTGAAACAAATAAAACACATTTGAATAAATCTATTTGTTTGTAAAAAATATTTGTTAAAAAAATGTATTCAGTTTATATGCTCTCTACCCCTCGTGTCTCTTTCCCTCCCCCCTCCTCAACCTAAACCCCCTCAACCCCCCTCCTCCACCTAAACCCCCCTAAATAGCTCCCCCCTCTCCCCTCACTTACCTGCTTGTGCTCCGGCCTCCGCTCCATGGCCCGGCGACAACGCGCATGTGACATCACATGTGCGCCACATCATTAGCATATACTGGGTGCCAGCAAGTGAGGGGAGAGGGGGGAGCTATTTAGGGAGGTTTAGGTGGAGGATGGGGGTTGAGGGGGTTTAGGTTGAGGAGGGGGGTTGAGGAGGGGGGTTGGGGTTGAGGGGGATTGAGGGGGATTGAGGGGGGAGGTTGAGGGGGGTTGAGGTTGAGGAGGGGGGTTGAGGGGGGTTGAGGTTGAGGAGGGAGGTTGAGGATGGAGGTTAAGGACGAGGATAGGGGGGTTGAGGGGGTTGAGGATGGGGGGTTGAGGATGAGGATGGGGGGTTGAGGATGAGGATGGGGGGGTTGAGGAGGGGGTTGAGGATTGGGGGGTTGAGGAGGGAGGTTGAGGAGGGGGTTGAGGAGGGGGGTTGAGGAGGGGGGTTGAGGTTGAGGAGGGTTGAGGTTGAGGAGGGGGTTGAGGATGAGGATGGGGGGGTTGAGGAGGGAGGATGAGGATGATGGGCTTGAGGAGGGGATTGAGGAGGGAGGTTGAGGAAGGGGTTGAGGATGGGGGGGTTGAGGAGGGAGGTTGAGGATGAGGAGGGAGGTTGAGGATGAGGAGGAGGGGTTGAGGAGGGGGGTTGAGGTTGAGGAGGGGGGTTGAGGATGGGGGGTTGAGGATGGGGGGTTGAGGAGAGAGGATGAGGATGGGGGGTTGAGGGGGAGTTGAGGAGGGAGGATGAGGAGGGAGGTTGAGGAGGGGGTTGAGGATGAGGAGGGAGGTTGAGGAGGGGGTTGAGGATGAGGAGGGAGGTTGAGGATGAGCAGGGAGGTTGAAGATGAGGAGGGAGGTTAAGGATGAGGAGGGTGATAAGGGAGGGGGAAGAGACACAGGGAAGGGAGAGGTTGGAAGAGACACAGGGAAGGGAGAGGGGAGAAGAGACACAGGGAAGGGAGAGGGGAGAAGAGACACGTGAGAGAGAGGGGGACACAGAGGGTACAAGAGGGACACAGGGGGCAGCACATTTCCCACCCTCGGCTTATACTCGAGTCACTCATTTTACCCAGTATTTTGTGGTAAAATGGGTGCCTCGGCTTATACTCGGGTCGGCTCATACTCGAGTATATACGGTAAGTTGCAAAAAACATATATGAGTGGTTAATTTGCAAAGATTTCTAATTCTGCTCCTTCACACGCATACACACATATAAATATAAATAAATATAAATATATATATATACACACGTACATATATACACATATATGCACATATATATATATACACACATACATATATATATATATATATATATACACACACACACATATATATATATATATATATATATATATATATATATAGATAGATAGATAGATACACACACACATATATATACACATATACACACACACACACATACTGTATATATATGTATGCACACACACATTATATACAGTATCCCACAAAAGTGAGTACATCCCTCACATTTTTGTAAATATTGTATTATATCTTTTCATGTGACAACACTGAAGAAATTACACTTTTCTACAATGTAAAGTAGTAAGTGTACAGCCCTTATAATAGTGTAAATTTGCTGTCCCCTCAAAATAACGCAACACACAGCCATTAATGTCTAAACCGTTAACAACAAAAGTGAGTACACCCATCAGTGGAAATGTAGACATTGGGCCCAAAGTGTCAATATTTTGTGTGGCCACCATTATTTTCCAGCACTGCCTTAACCCTCATGGGCATGGAGTTCACCAGAGCTTCACAGGTTGCCACTGAAGTCCTTTTCCATAATGACATCACGTTGCTGGTGGATGTTAGAGACCTTGTACTCCCCCACCTTTCGTTTAATGATGCCCCACAGATGCTCAATAGGATTTAGGTCTGGTGACATGCTTGGCCAGTCCTTCACCTTTACCTTCAGCTTCTTTAACAAGGCAGTGGTCGTCTTGGAGGTGTGTTTGGGGTCGTTATCATGTTGGAATGCTGCCCTGCAGCCCAGTCTCCGAAGGGAGGGGATCATTCTCTGCTTCAGTATGTCACAGTACATGTTGGCATTCATGGTTCACTCAATGAACTGTAGCTCCCCAGTGCCGGCAGCACTCATGCAGTCCCAGACTAGAAGCAATAATGATTAAGGTTTAGCAATAACATTGTAATACAGAGAAGGGATTCTGAGTAGTAAGAAACCCACGTGGAACAGAATGCTGGCATTATAAATTATGTACTGATGAGTCAAGTATGTGAGTCTATACAGAAGGTTTGAGATAAGGTGGAAGACAGTGTTATTAGTTAGGGCCATAAATACCCCCACATACATAATGAGTTTAAAAAAAAAATATGAGAAAAAATGTGACAGGATCACAAGAAATTTTAATAATGTGCTAAAAAATCTAAGTCCATGTTAATTCCTGCATCTTTAACATTGAACAATGTGATCACCTTCATGTCTAATGTTTTTCTCTCCTGGATGTGTTTGGAATTCCCTCTGAGTATTTTGATTTTCAGGTTTTGGATGGAGGGATCAGTCTGGGTAAAATAGTGTCCAACTGTTGTATAGTAAATGTTTTTGTTGTGCTTTTTTTATAATGTATGTGCAGATTCATCCTTGGATGCAATGTTTGGCTAATTTCCTCAATGTAACAGCCACTTTCACATATAGTACAATGTATTATGTGTACCACATTGGAGGATGTACATGAATATGACTCTCTGATGTTATAGGTCTTGTGTGGCTGTGTCCCCTCTACAGATAGAACATCTGACATAGTTTGCCAAGAGTTCTATTGCAAATTTTCTACCATTTTATCTGTTATGCTGTTTATTGGCCAATCTTCTGCTGACCAATGTTTGTTTATGGTTTGGTGCCCGTCTAAATGTAAGAATGGCTGGTTTGGGGAACATATTTTTTTAATTATCCGTCCTCTGTTAGAAGTGGCTGTAAACCTTTAAATATTTTGCATATTTCTTAAAGAGCTGGATGACATGTGGTAAACAGAGGTTAGTTAGTTTCTTTAGTTTTGTATTTTAACAGGTTTGCACAGGTCAAAGGTTATTTTCTGTGTAATGACACAGGGCATGTTACCCTTCTACCTGAAAGTTTCAGACAGTGTTAACAAATGTTTATTACGGTACCCAGTGTTTGAGCATATGCAGCAGTATTTAATGGCTTGGCTATGTATGATGGCTTGCTTAGTGTGGGGAGGATGAAAACTGGATCTGTGAAGGTGCTGTAGCTGCACCTGCCTGTAAGTACCTATATACAGAAGAGTGTAGTGTGCCATTGGTAATGGTTATGGTAGTATCCAGAAAGTCCACCTGTTTTGCAGAGTAATCCATTTTCAGTTTAGTTGGTGGGTGGAAGATATTGAGAGAATAGTGGAAGTCTGAGCTTTTTTCTATTTTAGTCCATAAGATGGACAGATCACCAATGTAGCAGTAGTATCTGTTTGTACACATATGTGGATTAGAAACTCTGTTTCAGGTCGACTATAAATAGATTGGCGTTTTGTGGTACCATTTTAGTACCCATTGCAGTCCCCATTATTTATAGGTAAACATGTTAGTTGAAGGTGAAGTAGGTGTGGGTCAGGATATATTCCAGTCATTTGGCAATGGTATTAGCGTTATATTTCTGGTTCTGCATGTGTGGTTAGAGAAACTTCAAACAAGTAGTGTGTTGGCAGATAGTTCTTTAATCCAGCTGAGTTTGTTGAGAAGTCAGTGGTGTCTTGTATATAGCTGCTGGTGTTTGTAACATTCTTTACAGATTTCAAAAGTATTTTTGAGAATTCTCTCATGCATTAAATTTGTTACAAAAGCTTGGTCTTGTTTGTGCAAGTAATGTACTCAAGACAGCGGACTCGGTGCCTCAGAGGCTAATCAGTAATTGGTGGCAATGATCTCTTATTAACAAAATATACGATTCTCTGTTTTTGGATGGGTCAAAAAGGCTGGCTGATATCTCAAAATGTTCTCAATGTTAAGAATACTAAGCGACGCCCAATAGATAACTTTATATATATTGAAATATATTTTGTAAACAGTACAGTGAGGGAAATGAAGATGTCTAAAGGTAGATCTTATAGTAGACCTTTGCAGAGATACTTATATTTATCAGTCCTTTTATTTTGTTATCCTTTATTTGTAACGTGACAACATATTCCGTAGCGCTATACAGGGGTTAAGTACAAGGCAAAAGCAATTTTACTACATTGCAAAGGATGCAGGGACCTATCTTTGAGTTCAAATGTATATAGTGCTTTCCCAAAGCACCTTGTAAGATAAAAAATGTGTCATTTCGTTATCCTTATGTATGTGAAAGATGGAAATGATTATATAGGCCTAGACATGAAGATATCATAATCTTGAGTGACATTCTTGAGAATGGTGAGCTTTTTCCAATGAACTTTTGATCTGTGGGCCAATAGAGAAATTACTAATTTTATTGTATAAAATAATATAATTTTTTAAAATAATTATCAATTTTACATTAAATATTTAATCAATTACCTGTCTTTTAGGGAGAAGTAGGTAATAAAGTAAACTTGGGATAATTAAATAGATAATGTGCATGTTTTGAAATGAAATCATGAGACTCCGTTTAGTTTGCATTAGAGGACAACCACTTGCCCATGTCCTACCAACATTCACTCCCTTCTCCAGTCAGCTTCAGAGAAGCTCCTAGGAATCTGTCCTTCCATTGGTAACGACAATTATGACTACTCCATCTCTCTTAATTATCTATGTGAAACATTAAGTAAATGAGTTGTTAGCTCAATCACATCCTTACAATGTCATTTTACGGGCTATCAATTTTTTAAGGTGTTTTAGATCAAAAACACTCTGAAATACCGTATTGGCCTGAATATAAGCTGCACTTTTTTTCCGATTTCCGAGCCTGGAAATTACAGGTGCGGCTTATATTCGCGACCGTAAAGTGCTACATTTAACCCACATTTCCAAATAGGACTTGCAAGTGGGTTAAATATAGCACCGTAAATGCAAGTTAAAAATCAATACTGCACTGTAAAATACGGGGTAAGCGATGAATTACATAAGAATTAATTGCGCAACAGTCTATTTACATTTGCCGTTTACCGGTGTGAGTGCCTGCGGAATTGTAGCACTTGAATATCGATTTGCGATTTTTGCGATTGTAAAGTTTTGCGAGCTACGATTTCCGGCCTGTAACCCGCAAAAGAAGTTACCATAGGTAAGTTGCGGCTTATATTTGGATATTATCTTTTTTTTTTTCTCCTTGAATTTCATAAGTGTGGCTTATATGCGGGTGCGGCTTGTATTCGTGCCAATACAGTAAAGCTTGAGACAACTTACCTCTAATACTTCCCATTTACTTCTTCTCTGTACTAATATACACACATTCAATGTGCTAGTTTCATTTATCTAAAAGTAGACACATCATCAATAATGATGAAGACCTTTCAAATATAGAAAACGGGTAGGAATACAAGTGCATATAGAAATATATCATATTATTCAAATGACGTTATGCCATATAACTTAATTTCTGACTCTAAGCCATGCAATACCTTACACACATTTACCACATTTAGAGGTTGTCTGTAACCAACGCTCATACATCACACTTCAGTATGATCAAATATTCCATTAATGTGAATTTGTGAAACTTATCTCTGGTTCTGTAAATTTTCAGAGAACTACTAAAGATACATGTTTACTTGATAATGTGCAAAATGCATGTAGAAAGTAAACACAAAACAAAACCTGTGATTTATTAATGTTTATAGGTAATTACATGCAAAATCGACATTGCATTGTTTCAGTTTAAAGGCCCACCGCAGTTCAAGAAAAAAAGACACTTATTTGTCAAGTATGTACCAAACTAACAATATTAACAGGAATCCATTTTGTGTTTGTTACATCTCATCCTGAGAGCTGGATGATGGGTGTGTGTGTTTGGAGTTATAAGTGGAGGAGGAGGCAGAAGTCCAGAGCTTTTGTTTTTGATAATAGGATCATTTTTAAATTGACACCACACCCCTTCTCCTTCACTGGCCCAGTAACAGACACCTTGCATCATTCAATGGAACCATGGCTCTCCAGAAATGTAAATGCCCATGCCAGACACACGACCACCAATATATCATGGATACCTCCAGTGTCCTGCAGAGGCATCAATATTTATTTTTAAAATTAGCTGATTTTTCCTGATTAATTGTGCTCTTATTCAGACTTATAATTCTCCAACATGTATTTATGTTATTATGTAGTAGTCCTACACTTGCTTTTTATCACAATTCCATTAGAGGGAGCCATTATACAGATTACGTTACCAATGTTAGTTTGGTTGAACAAATAACTGAAAACAAGTATTGCTCTTTAATTTTGAGAATGTGTCTTAGGAAACTGATATTGATAAAATAATATAATTTAAATTGATCATTGAATGTAAAACATGGGCGTCTAGTGTTAATTAAAGATGTTAGTTATAGCCATTTTCATTGTAACCATTTTCCTCACAGATTTGCATTTTCTATCTGTGACTAAACTAAATGTGGTGCAGCCGGTGCAATGCGCCGGGGCCCAAACAGGCTAGTGAGGAATCTTAATTTATTAGATGACAATGGCAGTTACTTTAGAGAAATATGATCTGATCACCATATAGTGATCATCTGTGTTTATATTTTGGCTTTTTTTTATAGACCACAAGGTGTGGATATAGAGGTTGCACTGGGGCCCTCCATTCACTACAGTAAAACTAGATATTCTTTATTGCAACTATTTGTTTAAAACTTGAATTGACTCAATACAGTTAACAAAACTAAACTAACATTAACAGCGAATGTTGAAAAGAAACACATTTATAAAGAAAATATTAAATTTAGCAGCTTCTGTTTCTGTCATGGACTGCTAGTCCACCTGTTGCCTGAGGGGGAGGATTATTTTACTGCTATGTAGTTTCATTGTTAAGTGGAAATTCCGAGTGACACTATTTCTATACAACTGAAGTCCGATGTTCGATTTAAGCTTTCTCCCAGGTGACTAATACTGTTACGAACAAAGGCAAAATGTCTAGTGCCATTTAGGTAGAATTGACTACAACAGTTAAATATTAAAGGCTGCATTTATTTATTTCAAACTATCTAAAAACTTTTTGCCCTTATTTAGTTATCTTCTTCATAAGAGCTACCAATAAATATGACTCGTCAGTGGTTCTTTAATTGATAACAATAATGAATTACAGTTTCCTACACTTTCCTTTACGAAATAATTAATGATCATAGTGGTAAATGAAAATACACCATTTTACATGTTCAACTGCAAACTATTAATACAGTGGTACCTTGGTACTCGTCTACCTCGGAACTAGTCGAATTTTGTATTTTTAAATTTATATTAGTTTTGATGAGCAGAAATGGCTTTGACACTTGACTCTTTCTCTGTACTCATCAATCTTGGCCGAGTGAATTTACATGACTCCTTATGGGAACTTGGTACACATCGTGCCTTCTGAAACCAATTAATGACAAGTACCAAGGTACCACTGTATCTGCATTACATAACACTTCGTAATAGCATTTTGATGCTATGTAATGTGCCATTTTGGTTTCATCAGATCAGTTACCTGAGTTGGGAGTAGACTTTGAATGCAGAGGACATTTCAGTCAGGACAGTGGGAATGTGGCAGCTACAACCACTAGTGCTATCAGCCAGACTAAATAGAAGCTCATTAGAATAAAAGGACACTCTCTTTCAAGAAAGTGACAGATAAAAGTCAAGAAGAAAATTGAATTCTGCAGCAAAGAATAACTGTATATAGAATTAGCAAAACACAAAGGTTGTGACTTTGTTTTCTGCTTTGTAAAAACGTTTCGCCCATTTTCATATTTAGTCATTTAAAAGAACATATACAGAAAAAATAACCACATTTTCTCAACAAACAGTTATGAAAATAGGAAAAGAGTGTAAAGTCCTGCAATTATCTAGTAAAGAAAGAAAAGTTTGTGCAATTGGGAAGACACCAGAAGATATTCATAATATCCATATGCCATCTTGAGAAATGTCTTCTGGTGATCACCAATGGAAATATTGAGTAGCTTACGTGTTCTGAGGTAAAATTTAAAAAGATCTAGCAGACCATAGATTTTAAAATTGCTTAGTTATTGGTTGTAACAGATACTAGTTCTTCACCATTATTTTATGAAGTCCGCACTAGTTGACACTGGGTCAAATGGAATTGTTTTATACAGAAAATATTTATAATTCTTGCCTGGAAAATAAATGGTCTGATAGACCTCTTCTGTAGGTTTTCTTGTTGATGTTCCAATTTGGAAAATGGAAAGCCATGCCAATCCAGAACTTCTGGTCTATTTAGCAGATCTGTATGGCACTCATATTATCCATGTGATGAAAGAGTGTCAGCCTATTTTAGTTAAACAGCTCTTAGGAGCTATGATGGACCATTGGTGTGAATGAGAGCCCAACAGCCACATTAAATTTGAGCCCTGTATCGGCAACGTGAGTCCCGCTACTGCTGCAGGCTTGAAATTTTGCCGGGTTACTGTGCTATTAAATTAGAAAGGGATGCGAGTTATGAGCTTGAGACGCAAACCCGTAAATCATTTCTTGAATGTTGGATTTGCGGCCCTGTTCGGGATCAATTAGTCAAACCCCTAGTTACGGGTTTAGGCATTGCCAATGGAAAAAAAGCTCATCATCGTTACACCACTGAGAAAGGGGAGGTTAGATTTCTAAGCCCTACGGGCTTCAATTTCAATTTGCGATCGGACCCACATTCCAGAATAATGCAATATTAATAAAGCCGTAAATATGATATTTTATCACATGCGAGTTCCATTATATGTATTAACACATTGATTGCTGGGATCGATATAACACGGAAATCAAACATGATATAAAGTATTTGTTTGGGCCAATTTGCGGGCTTGAGAATGTTGTGCTATTAATTCTAAGACCTAACATCACTTTGCCTTTTATTAAAAGTACAGTAGTGTGTTTTTATTTGCATTTACAGGGCTACGAATTGGACATTACCCCCCTTCCGAGTCCTCTGTATCACTCGTTGGCCTTTGGGCTCCATTTGCATGTTACGGGTTGAACGCAAGTGAATTCATTGCAATTTAATAGCTAAATTAGAATTGTAGCGGTTACGGGCTTGAGAGAACAAAGGATTTGCAGCCGCAAAGTTCCACATTTCACATCCCGTAGGCATTTTTCGGCCTTTCAGCAGCTTAACCTGTAAGTCATCTGCGGGTAGGTTTAAGAGGCTAATTTAATAGCCGTAAGTCCCACTGTCTACGTTACGGGCCAAGGATTTACAAGTAGCCCGAATTTAATAGGGCTGCAAAAGACCAGAAGATATCTGATCATAAGACAAGTGTTTTTGCTGAACAGTGTCATGGTAGTAGACTAGATCTATACTTCCAATATACCAGGGGGTTATATAGCACATAGCACTACAGGAAAACAAAATAAGCAAATTCACAGTGGTCCAGTAAGAAAGGGGCTTTTCATGGCACAATTTTGATATGAACTGATTGACGTATCACTGAGCATTTACACTATTCGGTAAATTGCTTGGTCAAAAAAAAGCTAAAAGTCAGTGCTTTTATTACTCTATTAGCCCAATTAAATCGGGGCTATGTGTAAGTCTGTAGCCCGTAACATAGACACTAGAAAAAAGCCTACAGGATGTGGAACGTGGAACTTCGCGGCTGCAAATCCTTTGTTCTCTCAAGACCGTAACCGCTACAATCCCAATTTAGCTATTAAATTGCAACAAATTCACTTGCGTTCAACCCTGTAACACGCAAATGGAGCCCAAAGGCCAACGAGTGATAGAGAGGACTCGCAAGGAGGGTAAAGTCAAATCCGTAGCCCTGTAAATGCAAATAAAAAACACTATACTGTACTTTTAATAAAAGGGAAAGTGATGTTAGGTCTTAGAATTAATAGCACAACATTCTCAAGCCCGCAAATTGGCCCAAACAAATACTTTATATTATGTTTGATTTCCGTGTTATATTGATCCCAGCAAGCAGTGTGTTAATACATATAATGGAACTCGCATGTGATAGAATATCATATTTACAGCTTTATTAATATTGCATTATTCTGGAGTGTGGTTCCGATCGCAAATTGTAATTGTAGCCCGTAGGACTTTGAAATCTAACCTCCCCTTTTTCAGTGACGTAATGAAGATGATCTCTTTTTCCATTGGCTCCGGCTAAACCCGTAACTACGGGTTTGACGAATTGATCCCGCGCAGTGCCGCAAATCCAACATTTAACAAAGGATTTACGGGTTTGCGCCTCAAGCTCGTAATAGCACCATAACTTGGGCAAATTTCAAGCCCGCAGCAGTTGCGGGTCTCACGTTGCCGATATGGGGCTCAAATTTGATGTGGCTGTATGTCAGGAGTCGTCAACCTTTTAATACCTCCACCCACTTTTGTATCTTTGTTGATGGAAAAATGTACTTAGCGCCCACAGGTGCTGCACTAACTTAATTTAGAGTGAAAAGTAATTTTTACCGAAGGCGCTCATTGCAGGTCCAGTGGCGCCAGTGGGACTTAAGATGCACTGTACATGCACTGTCCGCCTCGCAAAAATCCGACTTCAACTGTCGAACCATGGAACTCGAAAGACCAGAAAATAATAACAAATATGCCTCAAATTAACTTACACACTCACACACAGCAACGTGGGAGAGGTAGGGAGCCTGTGAGTGAGGTTGCAAGTTAATTTAAGCCATATTTCTCATTCTTCAACGATCGAAAATCGCCTTAGCAACAAAAAATATAGCTGCCGTAAAATCACAACATGACGAAAACGAGGCCAAAGGACGTAAAACTAGCTCGCAGGACGTAAAACTAGTCCGAAGGATGTAAAAAGGAGCCCTAAGCAGTAACACTTAACGCAAGCCAGTAACACTTAATCCAAGCGACCAACATTTACCTCAAGACAATAACACTCAACCGCGACACCTATTAAGTACACAGGGTGAGAGGCTTGCAATGAGCGCCAGAGGTGCTCCTCGTCTGGCTCGCAAGGAGCGCCAAGGGGTTCATTGCAAAGCAGGATAGTTGCCACGTGATGAGCGCCAAAGGTGCTCAGAGGGCCCATAGCCTCGCATTGTGTGGCAAACAGCATTGCCAGGCTTACAATTTTACTCCCGTCATTTTTGAGAGGGTGGGTGGGGGAGTATTTGGAGATGAGAGCATAGATATAAGGGGTGCACAGTTGTTGAGGGCTTTGTAAGTTAGGGTCATGATTTAAAATATTATTCTGGAGGGTACGGGAAGCCAATTGTGTGATTGACAGAGAGGTGATGCAGACACTGAATGTTGAGTATGGTAGATGAGTCTAGCAGAGGCATTCATTATGGATTGAAGCGGGGACAGATGAGAGGGGAGGCCAGTGAGAAGCGAGTTGAATTAGTCAAGACAAGATATGATGATGGAGTGCATAAGAATCTTAGTTGTGTCTTGTGCGAGGTAGTGACGTATTTTGGAAATGTTTTTTTAGATGAAGAAGGCAGAATTGTTTTAGTGGCTGAGGAATGAAAGAGAGGGCAGGGTCCAGTAGAACCCCAAGACAATGGGCTTGGGAGGTGGGAGTGATGATGGCATTGTTGACAGTGAGAGAGATGTGAGGAATTTAAGCTGAAGTAGACGGTGGGAAGATTAGGAGTTCAGTCTTGGTTGAGTTTGAGGTGGTGGGAGGACATCCAGGAGGATATACTTGAGAGGCAGTTGGAAACATGCGTTAGAAAAGAGGGGGATAGATCTGGTGCTGAGAGGTAGATTTGAGTGTCATCTGCATATAGATGATACCAAAATTTAAAAAAATGTACCAAGCAAGGAAAGTATAGATAAGAGAAAGGGGCCTACGACTGAACTTTGGGGTACACCAACAGACTGATTGAGGTTGAGGAGAAGAGGTGCTGGAGAAGAAGACGATAATTGTTTGATCCTGGAGGTTTGATATGAACCACAAGAGAGCAGTGTCTCAGATGCCAAGGGAGTTGAGGATTTGGATTAGAAGATGGTGGTCAGCTGGGGCAAAGGCAGCAGAGAGATACAGAAGAAGTAGAATAGAAAAGTGATCCTTTGCCTTGGCGGTGAGCAGGTCATTCGTGACTTTTGTGAGAGCTGTCTCAGTGGAGTGTTGGGGTTGGAAGTCGGATTGGAAGGTGTCAAGAAGGGAGTTGGAGGAAATAAATTGGGTAAAACGATTGTAGATAAGCCACACAAGTAGTATGGAAAGCAAGGGGAAGTAGATAAATAGGGTGATATTTAAATGCAGAATCAGAATCAGAGGAGAGAATGGAAATGTGCCAGTGTTTAGGGAATGGTTGGAGAGATGTGTGAGAGCTGGGATTACTGTAGTGGAGAGGGGAGGAATAAGCTGTGATGGAATAGGATCCAGAGAACAGTTAGTAAGGCAAGAGGTTGATAGTAGGCTGGAGACTTTGTCCGCGTTTACAAGGTCAAAGGAGTGCATAGTGGCTGTGGGATTGAGAAAGGGAGAAGGCTGTGTGTTCTCGGTTAGTTGAGAGGAGGCAGTGTGTAAGTCACAATGAGAGGAAAACTTGCTGTGAATGCTTACAGTTGTCTGCTTAAAATGGCTGGCAAAGTCTTCAACTTTGAGACAGGAAGGGATGGGAGGTGGTGGAGGGCGGAGAAGAGAGTTGAAAGTGGCAAACTAACGCTCGGGGTTGGAGGACAGAGTTGATATTAATGATGTGAAATAGTGCTGTTTGGCAAGGTTGAGGGCAGAGAAGTAGGAGTGCAAAATAAACTAATAAAGAAGGAAATCTACTGGAGTGAGAGATTTCCTCCGTAGTCGTTCAGCAGTGTGGGAGCACCTCTAAATATATTGTGTTTGTGTGGTGTACCATGGTTGTGGATAAGAGTGATAAACGTAGAACCATTCTTTATTACACGGCAGTCAAAAATTTAAAAAACAAAGGAATCATGCAAAAAAGAAGGAAGGAAGTAATACAAGGAATACCACGTTTAGCTCTGTAGGATCCGGGCAACAGGAGTGTTAAGCAAAATTGCACTAAACAGGGTAATTTTAACACAGGGTAGCTAGGGATAGGGAAACTCATTGAAAAAAAAGACACAAAACAAATTGAATTTTCAAAATGTTTAACTTTATATGAACTTTGAGGAAACTGCTAATATAACAATAAGATAAAAAGGACTTATTTTTTAAAATAAAATGTAAAGAAACATCAAATAAAAAATAAACAGTGGTAGATGCTTTAGGCTCATCCTCCATTCTGCCTTTTTTTGTGACAAACTGGTGCAAGGACATCTGTCTCTACTTTCTGCGCCCATCCAGCAGATGCTGGTAGCAAGACATTGCCCCAATAACGCTGCATCTCACATTTCTGCTCCTCACAGTGTGCGGATCATTTGCTACATAATCCTCCATAATGCTATGGATGCAACGCAAAGTCTTCCTGAGGAAGTCGGTTGAAAGTTATTTTCGTTCCTCCGTGTCAGAATCATGCAATGATCCCCTGATCCATTGGCTGGATGAGTGAAGTAGCCAAGTTGCTATGATGGCTTGGAGCATTGTCCATTAACAGAAGTGCTTTGGTCTCAAGCCCTTTGTACCTTCAATAGCGCTGCACCGATGGGCAGAAATGTTCACTGAACCAGTTCTCTGAAATATTATATGGCTGCCATGTGCTTCAATTAATCTGTGCGCAAGACCAGTAATCCACATTGTTAATAATAAACCACTATAAGCAACCTGAAAATGGTTAGTTAAAACGAAAACCGTTTTCTTCCTCTTAGCATCTAAAAATAGTTAGATGTTTGTTCCTCTTCTTTAATTAACACTATGATGCTTTTCTTAGTATTATGTTCCTAGTGAACAAAAACCCCAATGTACTGAGTTTTAAGTTGTTGTCTCAGTTAAAGCATTTCTGTATGCTTATGCAGTGAAAATTTAATAAAACTTGTTTCTAATAAGAAAAAAAAAATGTTTTGTTGCCTCTGTTTATCCACGGGACTATGGATTATATTTTGAGAAAGGTTGCATATATCAGAGGAGTGTTTACATATCTGCAGGAGCATGGCTTGCAACTTCCTGATTCTGAGTACATAATGTATCCCCTTCTCCCTCTTTTCTCCTTCTCTTCTTCCATGCTACTCACTGCTAAGCACACCCACAATATGCTAGAATTAAGGGATGCAACCAAACAAGATTTAACTTCCTATGCATGAACAAAAACTAAAATTTGTATCTAAAATGCCTTTATGCTCATATTGTTTCATAAATAATGGTGTCATTGAAGTGTGGCTGTTTGTGACCAAGCACAACATGTTAGTTATTTTATTTGTCACAGTACTAAGGCTAAACACATTGTTGAAACCAAAGCCATGTATGGTAAAATATGTTAAAAATTGTGCAAATGTCCACTATTTATGAAACAAAAAATAAACTTTAGACTGTAAGGGAATTACTGTTTATTGAAGGCAATGCTGTTTTGTCATATGCCAATATTGCTGCTACTCTGATATGATATATATAACATAAACGTTTCCACATAACCCCCAATTCAAGAATGATTTTTTTACAATCACAAATTGTGCTCATTATTATGCATAATAACACTAATTGCTCGTTTGTGTACACATTGATTACCTGTAACGTGGGCATGCCCAATCTTTTGTTTTTCACATGGTTTTACACTGATGGCAATAGATTTAGTGCCCTTGGTGATTTTTAGCAATTATTGACAATTATGTCAAGCCATTAGGAAGAGATATCAGCTTGACTTTAGGAAGTGGATCAGAAAGTCTGATTTGCAAGTAAAAATTGTAAAGTTCAATGTAAGCTTATTGTAGGAAAATGCCTTTTAAAAAAAATATTCAGTTAAGAAAGTACTTGTTATTTCCTACAGTTTTAAAGTATACCATATTTGGAACCTCTGTTGTGTCACTTTTGATTTAAATAATCGTTATTTTGTTGTTAACATATTTTACCATTCTATGGGTTTCTTAGTGTTGCAGGACCTGGCAATATATTGCATATTTATTGAAATCCCTCACCTCACATAATTGGGACACCAACTAACTGTTAAACAATTGTTTGAAAGGTATACCAAGTATCACAACAAATCCTGTGTTGCGCAGCAGACCGCAAGAGGCTGGATGAAATACGATTTTTAATCATGCATCCATTTAACGATGCTTGTACTATAAGACTGTGTGTTAAACAAAACAAAAAATGTGTTAATTATGCTACCACAATACTACAGAACCCTAGGAAAACTATGGGCCGTACTGTCATGGACACATAAATTATATCCAGTATACACTAAAGCTGCACTGCAATTCAAGAAAAAAGACATGTTTGTCAAGTATGTACCAAACGAACAACATTATCAGCTCAGTAAGCCATGGATTAAATTTTTTTTTTTTAGAAAATCTAACATTTTTAAGACTCCATTTAAGAGTACAGGAATCCATGGATGTTGGGGGTGTGTGTATGTAGTTATCAGTGGAGGGAGGGGTGCGGGAGGAGGGAACAGGCAGAAGTCCAGAGCCTTTGTTTGACAACTAGATAAGACATAATCAGCCTTATTAAATTGAGATTTGGCCAGTTGAATAGGGCTCTATATAAGCACAGAGCATACTTTTTTACAGTAGTTTTTAGTTAGTGAAGACCTTGCATTTGGATGGAAGTTCACTAACTAAAAACATCTGTAAAAAAAATATGCTCTGTGCTTATATAGAGCCCTTTTCAATTTGCAGAATCGCAATTTAATAAGACTGTAAATTTCTTCCCTCTCAATGGTCCAGAAGCAGGACATTGTATAGGATGCAAGTGCAACCCCCTTTCAAACACACAAAGCTTTATTGTTATCTTAGGCCCCTATATAATAATTTGCGAGTGCCGTAGTGGCACAACAAATTCTATTTTAATCACCCAACCCTAAAACATTGTGAGAGAACTGCTACGAGTGAACTGCACAACAAAGCAGAAAAGCAAAGCAAAAATCCCCATTGATTTTTGCACCGCCAATAAACTACGAGTTACTACCTGACACTCTGACACCCAAACCCTATGCTAATAAAAAAAATTCACTTCACTTGCAAACCAGGGCAGTGCCCTATCAAAAAATAAAGATAATAATACCGGTACCAAAGACCACTTGCAAGGCTTTAAAAGCCTTTGCTTACTGCTGCAGCAGCATATAAAGAGACAGTAAACTGTCTCTGCCCAACTACCGCAGCCCCTAAAACCCAAGGCAACCACCATTTGTGTCATGGGAGTTCCTCCTAGGAGGAGCTCTGTTAGTTTAGTAATTGTTTTTTATAGAGCGTCAATTTTTTGTTTTTGATGTTTTTTTCCTGGCCCAGTAGAAGAGGCTTCAAGCAAGAATAGGACTTGACCTTCTTCAATCAAGCTGGATAGCCCACCTAGTCCAGGGCAGAAGAGTAAGGACCAGAGCATCATTGATCTTTGCTGGAGGGTCACTTTAGGCAGGTAAGTAGAATTATTAACCCCTTTCTTTTTCAGGTTAAATTTATTTTTTATTTTAATTGTGTTTCTTATGTTGTTTTTTTTTACAGTAAGTCTTTTTTTTCTGTAAGCCTTTTTTTTTTTTTGTAATGTGGGTTTTGATATAATTTAGCTTTTTTTATTTTATTTAGTGGGTTTTCTATTTAGTAGGGTTATTATTTCTGTAATTAATGTTGGGGTTAGGTATTTAATTGGGTGTTAGGTATTTAATTAGGGGAGTTAGGTATTTCATTGGGGGTTAGGTATTTAATTAGTGAGGGTTAGGTATTTAGTGGGTGGGTTAATTAGTTAATGGGGGTTAATTAGTTATTGGGGGTTAATTATTTAATTTGTGGTTAATTAGTTAAAGTTGGTTAATTAGTGGGGGGTAATTAGCTAATGGTGGGGTAAATTAGGTATTTAGTAGGGGGTTCATTTTTTTAATTAGTGGTAAATTATTGAGGGGCCCATGGGGCTCCCTAGCAATGGGGTGGGGTAATTTTAGGTTACCACAATAATGGTAGCTGGCAAGAGGATGGGAGCCCCTGCAGCATGGGGAGTACATTTTTGGTGCAAAGCGGGTTCTTTAAAAAAAAACTCTTGCAGAGCTTAACTTTATTTTCCATGAGGGTCTGTATAGACCCCTTTGGTAATGTATTTGCGCATGTCGGCTGAGTGCCCTTACTTGGGGGAGCAAAATATTGTGTTGTACTTTGGGGGATAAAAAGCTCCCGCAGCCGATTTACGGCAGTGCCCTAACTTAGAGAACTTGATTTACATGGAGGCCTTAGTCAGAATCAAAGTTTTCAAAAACATATATATATATATATATATATATATATATATATTCATTGTGCAGCGGTCCTTTAAAGAACCACTGTAGATTGGGGAAACTACACGTTTGTGGAGCAGGTAACAAACTAATGATATTAGCAGCTCTATTTGCAATGTGCACTTTTATAGAACATTACGCATTTATGTGAAGCATTTTTAGAGAACATCTTAAATTTAAAAGTCGCTGCTTGTGTCATGGACACTTCCATCTTACGTAGCTAATTTGCTTGCTGGATGAGGAGATGGGTTATCTCTCACAACCCACTGGGGAGGGGACCACGTTCACCCCCAAACCTCCTGCCTTCAGTTAAAGGAAAAACCTTGGATTGTAAGGATTTGGGACTCCCGGTATGCATGCATTCACTAGTCATGGAATCAGGGACCCACAATTACAGGATCAGTCCAGCCAATGTCATCAGAATCTTAATCCCTTTCATTAGGACCCAGCTGCGATTCAGGATACAAAATAATAAAGAGCCTGTCCATTAGCATGAAATACACACAGTGTTGATGTGTATCCAAAAGGAGCACACTTTATTGTCAACAAGGCAACATATTTATCCAGAACAATAACCAATCATGGTGGACCCATACCTTCAGCAAACAAACCACTGACCAATCATGCTAGTGTCCTGCCCCACGTGGTATCACATTACTAGGATGAGGTCATAGTTATTAATTAACCCCTCTAGGCCAGGAGTATCAATTAATCCATTCTATTCTCTTTCCAGCTCTCTATTACTTACAGGGGGAAATCAGTCACAATAGGTGCAGAGACAGGCAGTCTGAACTGGAATGCGTCCCTTTAAACTAGTAACAGGTTCGGACATCACCTGATTCTGGTCTGTAACCCACTCTCTATTGAACCCAACATGCCAACCATCTTGTACAATGCAATAGTGACAGAAGTTAGATTTCTTCAATAAATCAAAACGAACAGTAACAACTCACAAAGTCCCAGTTTCCATATGGTTGTGATAGCCCTGAAAGGCCATTTGTGGTGAGAGATTTCACCTTAGCCCCCAAAGTGAGTCATGACATTATCTCACTGGGATTTATTCCTCTATTAAATTTTGATTGTCAAGTGGTCATTCATAGTGGCAGTCTTTGAATAAACTGAATAGTAAATGTCTATCTACATTAAAGCAAAATTGTATATGATACCTGTAGTAAAAAGGAAAGGTTGTATATATTTATTTTATACTTTGTAAAAACATAGTACATTATCAAATCAAGTTATTCACAACAGAATATTATAAAATTATAACTCTTCAGTAGCCTCTGATTTCTTCAAAAGCCAGGCTTAAGTTCACTGGGTTGGTGTTTGGACTGTAGTTAAAGTTATATATTTTACATATATTTATTACAAGCGCTACACTTGAAATGAGATGGTACCTAACGCCAACCAGACTCTACCACTCAGATAACACGGAAACCAAAACATGCACGAGAGGCTGTACTAGTGTAGGAACCCTGAAACACATATTGTGGGACTGCCCCATGATTATACACACATGGAGTGCAACCTATGAAACATTAGAGAATCTATGGGGCATAAAGATCCCGCAGAAACCAGAAGAAGCGATCCTAGGATTACCAATAAAAGGGTTGACAAAGTCAGAACAATTTCTAACTAATCAAATATTCCTTGCAACCAGATGCATAATTGCAAAGCACTGGAGATTACCGACCCCACAGTTTGAAGTAGTTTTACAAAAAATGAACAGCCTTATTAAATTGGGATTCTGCACATTTAAAAGGGCTTAATTTAAGCACATATTTTATTTACAGAAGTTTTTAGTTAGTGAATTTCTATCCAAAAGCAAGTTCTTCACTAACTAAACACTTCTGTAAAAAATATGTTATGTGCTTATATAGAGCCCTTTTAATTTGCCTAATCACAATTTAATAAGGCTGTAAGAGAAATACAGGCGGTGGGCCTCCTGCTGGGAAATCTGGACATTGAGGGGTGAACGCTGAATTTGGTAGCAGTAGGGTCAGGTCTGGTCTGAGCTAGGTACATTATGTATTATAAGATCTGAAATATGCTGTGGTCAGGGGGAGAGGCACTAAGTGGGAGGTTATATTTTAAGTGAAAAATTCAGCAAGAATAGGCAGTGAATATAAGAGAAAGTTGAACTCTGTTGGGAAAATATAGAAACTTTATGGTCTCTATAATCTCATGTATACATTGAAGACTGAAACTATGTTGTTGAGTTTGTGCAGAAATTGTTTACTTTATAAACAAAAAAATATGACAAGACACACACAGCTAGATATTTTTTCTGTTTCATGTTTAATTGAAATGATGACAGTAACATACTGTATATACTCGAGTATAAGCCGAGGCACCAATATTACCACAAAATACTGGGAAAAATGAGTGACTCGAGTATAAGCCGAGGGTGGGAAATGTGCTGCCCCCTCTGTCCCTCTTGTGCCCTCTGTGTCCCCCTCTGTGTGCAATTTTCTTGTGTCCCCCCTCTCTCTCCCCTGTGTCTCTTCTCCCCTCTCCCTCCCCTGTGTCTCTTCACCCCTCTCCCTTCCCTGTGTCTCTTCCCCCCTCTCCCTTCCCTGTGTCTCTTCCCCCCTCTCCCTTCCCTGCTTCCATGTGTCTCTTCCCCCCCTCCCTCCCCTGTGTCTCTTCCCCCCTCTCCCTTCCCTGTGTCTCTTCCCCCCTCCCTTATCACCATCCTTAACCCCTCATCCTCAACCCCCCCTCATCCTCAACCCCCCCATCCTAAACCCCACCTCCTCAACCTCAACCCCCCTCCTCATCCTCAACCTCCCTCCTCATCCTCAACCTCCCTCCTCATCCTAAACCCCCCTCCTCACTTTACCCCTCTAAATACCTACCCCTCTCCCTTTCCCCTCACTTACCTCCATCTGTAGCTTCTCCTCCAGCCTCCGCTCCTTCCTGTGTCGGCACCCAGTATATGCTAATGACGTGACGTCACATGCGAGCCACTTCATTAGCATATACCGGGTGCCGACGCAGGAAGGAGCGGAGGCTGAAGGAGAAGCTGCAGATGAAGGTAAGTAAGGGGAAAGGGAGAGGAGGAGGTATTTAGAGGGATAAAGTGAGGAGGGGTGTTTAGAATGAGGAGGGTGTTTAGAATGAGGAGGGGGGGTTGAGGATGAGGAGGGGGGAGGGAAAGAGACAAGGGGGGTTAGAGAGACACGGGGGGTAAAGAGACACGGGGGGTAGAGAGACACGGGGGGTTTAGAGAGACACAGGGGAGGGGGGGCTATAGAGACACAGGGGGGTTAGAGAGACACGGGGGGGTTAGAGAGACACGGGGGGGGGGGAGAGTGACTGAAAAACTCGGCTTATACTTGAGTATATACGGTAGTTATACACAGAGCAGGTGGTCTGGACCGGGGGTGGGCGGGTTCGGTCGGCCGCTTCTTCTGTCATCCTGATTGACTCGCATGTGCGCGGAGGGGATGTCCTCCGGTGCTGGCCTGTGTGCGGCTCTCCGGGGCCGGGCTTTCCCGCCCCTGGTCTGGACAATGTTTGCCTGTTCAAACATAGATGGAAAAACGGAAAAAGAGAAGTGGTATACAGATAACACATAATGTTGGTATGTAAGATGTATCATTACGACATACAGTTTGTATTTTCAATCATATAAGGTAAATGTATGTACCTATATGAATCTGTATAATAAAATTTGTTGAAAAAAAAAGAACTACACTTGAAAATAGGCAAAATGTTTGAGATTAGTTTATATTGATCTACTTCCTGAGGTGGCAGGAGATGTTGAATACACAGGAAGGAATAATAATGTAGCAGCTGAATGCGCCAATGCTTTCATTAGGACTAACTGAAAGTTCATGAGACAGAAATTGCAAGAAGCAGCAGCCCTGTAAAGAAAATGGAAGTCTGCAGTAAAGTATAATTCCATATAAATAACAAAATAGAGGTTTTTTTTTTTTTTTACCCTTTAAAAAGATTTTTTACTATTATTTTGTTTAGTTATTTAAAGAACTATATATAATAAATGAGAACACAGTGGTCCTTTAAACATACAGGGTAGGTTTGCGGAAAAAAACACCATGTCCAAAAAAATTTCAGCTTTTTCAGGGCCCTCCTTTTTTTTTTTACAATGTGTCAATATTATGTTTTACATTATATATAGCCCTGTATAGCACAGTAGAATATGTTGGTGCTTTACAAATAAAGGATGAAGCTACCGTAATGACTGCTCTATGCACTACGGTAGATAAGGAGGCTGCTCTGCACTTGGTAGACCCACAGGCAATTGAGATGGTGCATTAAAATACTTAAGCCGAGGCACCAATATTACCACAAAATACTGTGAAAAATGAGTGACTCGAGTATAAGCCGAGGGTGGGAAATGTGCTGCCCCCTCTGTCCCTCTTGTGCCCTCTGTGTCCCCCTCTGTGTGCAATTTTCTTGTGTCCCCCCTCTCTCTCCCCTGTGTCTCTTCTCCCCTCTCCCTCCCCTGTGTCTCTTCACCCCTCTCCCTTCCCTGTGTCTCTTCCCCCCTCTCCCTTCCCTGTGTCTCTTCCCCCCTCTCCCTTCCCTGCTTCCATGTGTCTCTTCCCCCCCTCCCTCCCCTGTGTCTCTTCCCCCCTCTCCCTTCCCTGTGTCTCTTCCCCCCTCCCTTATCACCATCCTTAACCCCTCATCCTCAACCCCCCTCATCCTCAACCCCCCCATCCTAAACCCCACCTCCTCAACCTCAACCCCCCTCCTCATCCTCAACCCCCCTCCTCATCCTCAACCTCCCTCCTCATCCTAAACCCCCCTCCTCACTTTACCCCTCTAAATACCTACCCCTCTCCCTTTCCCCTCACTTACCTCCATCTGTAGCTTCTCCTCCAGCCTCCGCTCCTTCCTGTGTCGGCACCCAGTATATGCTAATGACGTGACGTCACATGCGAGCCACTTCATTAGCATATACCGGGTGCCGACGCAGGAAGGAGCGGAGGCTGAAGGAGAAGCTGCAGATGAAGGTAAGTAAGGGGAAAGGGAGAGGAGGAGGTATTTAGAGGGATAAAGTGAGGAGGGGTGTTTAGAATGAGGAGGGTGTTTAGAATGAGGAGGGGGGGTTGAGGATGAGGAGGGGGGAGGGAAAGAGACAGTAGAATATGTTGGTGCTTTACAAATAAAGGATGAAGCTACCGTAATGACTGCTCTATGCACTACGGTAGATAAGGAGGCTGCTCTGCACTTGGTAGACCCACAGGCAATTGAGATGGTGCATTAAAATACTTCTTGACCATGGCCCTAATTGACTAGGATCGGCCGATGTAGGTTCTCATGATACTTTGTTTATTTTTTTTAACTTCCCATAATGACTTAACATAACATGGAACAGCTTTTTGTTCATAAAAGCGCACTTCTGCAGAGTATGCAGAGCTCCTGTTCCTTGGTGATTCTGTATAACCTCACAGTTTAGACCACAGACCAGTCTGTCACGAAGAGTTTTCTAGAAGCTTTTAAAGAACTGCTACAAATTGGGCAACAAAGCCATCTTCCTTCTTGTCTCTTTTGTGTAATCTAATTTCTCTGCAATCAACAGTGGTTTAAAGCAACTCACACAATGTCCTCATAGGATTTAATGTCTTCATTACCGGGATGATCCAAGCTCCTTAGCAAAGTGAATGTTTAAACATTTAGTATTCTAAAGAAATTAATATTTTTTCTCAATTGCTCTAAGAGGGGATATGATTACCTTATACAAATACATCCAGTGTCACTGTCAATATAAGGCTTTGTCAAATGAACTTTTTGTGCTAAGAGGTTTTCAACTGACAAGAGGACATACATTTTGAGGTTAGAAGTAAAAAAGCTTCCACCTTATAGAAAGAAATTAATTCTTCACAGTAAGGGTGGTTAATCTGTGGAATTTTCTACCGCAGGAGTTTTTGATAGCGGATTAGATAGATAACTTTAAAAAGGGATTGGATACATTTTATAATGAAAGAGGGCATTCAGGATTATCCATTATATCTAGAGAAGGAGTTTTGATCCAGGGAGGAATCTGATTGCCAGTATCTGGGGTCAGGAAGGAATTTACAAAGATCAGAGGAGATGTAAAAAGGTTGAGCTTTATGGACTAGGAGTCTTTTTTCAACCTCAGTTATTAAGTAACCAATTTAGAAGGAAACAAATCCCCTCTGGGATCTTATAGTGCAGAGAACATGATGGGAGAAGGTTACATCAAGAATTGAAAATACAATTTGACAACATTTGGTATATTATACTAATGGAGTTGACAGTTAGCCAGAAGTTGATATTCAGGAAGCAATAGGAATTCTGGAGTCTGAAAGAAAGCTGGAGAAGGACGGAAATTCTGTGGATTCCCTACAGCACACGCAAAGTCCTGAAGGTAGATGAGATAGAGGGGACGTAGGGGCTGTTTGGGAAGTGACACAGGGAAAGATTTGACTCGATAACTTTTATAAATATTGTAATACAATTTGGAATCTATAGAGATTGGTTGTATCTACTTGGCTGTTTTTCACACTGCAGAAGGATACTATACTTCCCTTTTCTACTGAAAGTATAAATCTTATCTGTGGTTTGATCAATGTAAAGCTACATTCTGCTTTTTTGTACTTAAAAATCTTTATATAGTAATTTTATATGCATGTTATAACTTGCTGGCTAAATAAGCTATTTAGCTTTAAAGTATTGCAATCTAATGTTACTAATCCAATAAAATGTAGTATGCATGCTGCTACAGAAGGAGGGTTGCTTTATGTTGGCTAGTGTGGCAGCAGGGTCTATGAGCAAAAGGTAGGGCCTGACTTGTTTGATTAGTAGAGTAGGAACATCTGGCATACTTTTCCGAATAGGTGAGCATTTGATGCTGTGAAGAGTGTATGAGAGTTTGGAGAAGTGGGTGGTCAACCATGTCAAAAGCTGCAGAAAATCCAGGGATATTGCACAAGAGTGCTGCACATGAAAAACAGTTTTCAGAGTATTAAGTAAAGGTTTTGAGGAGAAAAAAGTGAGTTAAACAGATATAAATTAGCAGTTCTAGTGATTTGAAACAAAGAGTTAAGACTGTACCTAGAAAATTAAGCTGGATGAAGAGAGATTTTGTTTTAGTGGCCAGTGTAATCACCATATACAGAGCTGGTGTTTACCACTTGTTTAGCTCAAGAAATGTGTAAAGCAATCTGTAAAATATAATTAAGTCCCTCCTGTCACACAACTCATAATGTTTGTCTGGACACAATTGAAATGATCTGGAAGCTGTTTAATTATTCAGTAGTTGCAATCTATCTCCCCCATGTATTTGCTTTGTGCATATTTGACTATATGTGACCTGATGTCATTAGTGATGTCAATATTTGTGTTGCCTGATTATCCAAACACTTATTTAACTAGATGGTGATTTAGACATTAAGGAATATCTAAGTCACAACTACTGGATAATTAAACATCAGCCAGATAACTTCAGTTGCTTCCAGAAAATCAATGTGAGTCATGTGACAGGAGGGAGGAGGAGACAGGCCCAGCAACTTAGGCAGGTAAATATTCATTTTAAAAACATTTTATTTAGATGTCTGTATTGTTGCCTTTATAAGCATGCATTTTTTAACCATTAAGTGGTACACTAGACACTCCCAGCCCTTTCCCTGGTGCTTACACTGGCCCTTTCAGATCTGTATAATCAGTAATCATCTTTTCCTTAACCCAGTATCGCTCTTTACTAATTACAAATGGAGTATGCAGGAAATAAGCATTGAAATGTATACAATGGTCATTTGGACTATAATGAAATGGATATAAAAATATATAACATTAGTAAAAACAACACAGTAAGATATAATAAGCAATGTGCTTGACCCACTTTAGCATAGGAAACTGAAATATATTTGAAAGGAAGTGAATTCTTATCTCATTTTACATTCAATAAATGGAGTATAAGCTTAGTGTTGTTGCAGTCCAGACATTCACAACATGTCAGGACAGTGGAGGATAAAACAATGTAAAGACACGTGGGATCATCCTCCAACTGGACCTCATTTGTCAATATAGACATCAGCAGCATCCTCCTCTGTCCACCACACTGAAAGGCCACTGTACAATGTAAAAAATAATATACTGTACATTTAAAAATGTTGAATATTGAATAAAAATAAAGTTTTATGCCTCTGCTGGACCCTGTAGGCATCCATGGTAATTTGGTGAAAGAGTGTGTATGGCAGGGGCATTTCCATTTCTTGAGAGTAGTTCTTGCATCTATTAATTTAATGAACTTTCTGGAATTATTAGCTTCCTGTTTCTGGGTCTGTGATGGCGAAGGGGTGTGGAGACAATTCTATTCTTATCCAATTATCTAGTGACCACTCCCTATTCTCTCCTCTCCCACCTTTCTCTCCAATATTGCATACAGGAAAACATCCTCATGATTCACCTCACATTAAATGATTTAACAAATATGTGTTATGTCAATTGCTTACCCAGCTGCTATATTGTTATTAGTTTGTGACATACGTCACAAAGAAGTACTTGAAATACAGTGGTCCTTTAAAAGCAAGCAGTTATTTGGTAAGAAGAGAAACATGAACCACTGTAGATTATTTTGTGCAGTACATACATTTAATTTTATTCTCAGATATGTGTATCCTACAGGTGCAAGCAGTCACATTGTTACTGAACCACCTGTTAAATCTCACTCCTTTCATATTATGATTACCGTATGTCACATCATTTGTAAAAATGTATTGTTTTGTTAAGAAGCTTGTGTAATTTCTGTAACATCAGCATTAGAGATGTGCTGACCTTTGCAGGAACTGTTAGGAAAGTTTGAGTAAGTGAAAAAAGAGCTCTTAAGAGCTTGTTTATAAAATTATGTTTTGATATGCAAACAAATAATTAGGTAGTTTATTTTAATATTAAAACAGGTAAACTTCCATATACCTTCAAAATGAACTAAAAGGAGACAAATGTGTATGTTATAACAATATCCCTAATAAAACAAATAGCATGATCTGAATTATTCAAGGTGGAAAATAGTAAATATGTATCGTGGGAATCTAAAGTACAATGAAGTTTAGCAAGTGTTGATTACATCCACCCCTATTAATATTGTGTTACTACTACTGATTTGTAATGTCTTACGACCCAAATGTAAATAACAAAAGGATGTTATATTAACCTTCACTGAAATAGAATTGTTAAAAAGCCACTATTGAGGTTGCTTGTGGGGAATAGTGTCAGCTGATAATTGCCCCCCCCCCACCTGACTTAGGTGAGTCCGCATTGCAATACACCTGATGTGATTATCCAAAGCTCCTTTAGAAGAGTTTCACATTACTAATATATAATAAAGTTAGTGCCTACTATGTCTTCCTTTCTCTTTATGTTAGTACTTACCTCAATTACAATATATTCAACTGTCAACACTACCAAGAACAATGTACTCACTATTGCAACAACCCTCACTTAGTTTGTCTAACCACTCACCTCTACATAGTCATACTCTATGCACTCTTGACCTAGGCTATGCCCAGTTGGTATGTGTGCATAAGGGTTAAGACACTTATCACATAATAACTATAATAATTAGACACAGACCACTTCTTGGGAGGAAACCGGCCACAGCATTTATTAGAAAACACAAATTATGTAATACCAATAACAATAATTAAATAAACATCACCATGTGAGGGGGGGAGCCTGGCCAGTATGCCCTACACCCTGATCCCTCGTCCAGGGCCTACCGTGATGAAAGATACGTACCACCGTAGGGTAGGATCTCACCCCTTACCACTGTCCAGGCGACTCCCCTCACCACCCGCCGCTGTGATAACAACATAAACATATTATATAACATCACATATACATTAAAACATTTACATAACAACAAGGCTGAAGCAATAAACAAGGTAATACCTCCAACTTGTAAATATTCATACTAAGCTTTGTTTTTTAAAATACAACTGATACATTAAACAACAATATTTTAGGGATGGAAGGGTGGGTATCTTCACACATGGCTGGCTGGGGCATAATGATGGAAATGGCGCCAATGACTATATAAATGGCTCCAGAGCTAGCCACCTCCTATCCATACCCCAGTTCCTTCCAGGTCAAGTGGTCCCTCCTTCCAACCCAGGGGGTTTGGGGTGGCCTACGGGCCTTCAAAACTCTCACACTCCCTGGTTGCAGTATCTGAGCCCAGACAACTGCAGAGCGGAATAAGCTTTCTCTGATGTGTAGACAGCAAAGCAAGAATTACTCCTATTTATGATATAGAGCACAGGAGACATTACATCTGTATCTTTGCTGCCACAGAGCCCCGGAGAGCAAGATTAACTGTTTTCCTATAGTAAACTTTAAAACAGTCATTACCTGTCTCAGAAACCAGCAAAGTAGTCATAAATCTCTTTCTTGGATTTATAGTTAAAATCAGCCCAACTAGCTTGAATTTGACTGCCACCAGGATAGTGGTCTCATGAACCACCAAGTGACAGTCATGAAGTATTCTCTTCGAGCTTCTAGGCTAAGGGATTTACTGTACTGATATTGCCATGTTTAGCTCTGGGTATATTCATTGCACTATAGAGGTGGTTGTTGTACTGTACTGTGATACTGGATACATTATATTTGTCATTGCTATATTTTTAAATGTGGTTTTGAGGTGATTCAAGGTATACTGTGTCACCTGGTCTATGAAGGTGTAATCAAGTTATAATTTGCAAATACAGATCTAAGAGGTTCTTTGTGGAGCCAACAAAATGCTTCAACTACTTTTAACATTGGGAGCTCGGCATTGAAGGCTTCCTGCAGAGAGATTTAAATGAACAGCTATTAACCAGCCAGATATTATGCAACAGCTCTTGGTTACTAGTTTTACTTGGCCTTCTAATCTAATGATCTTAATTTCAGCTTCAAACTACTGATTACGTTACCATGTAATTGTGTTTAATTGTCACCACTGTATTTTAGCTGTTGATTACATTACCATGTGATATTTAATGGCACCATTGTTTAATTACTTTGAGTTAATGTCTGTGGTCACGATTGTCTATAAACATTCTGTACCCTATTCAATAAATAGAATCTTCTGGTTAAGACATAAGTGATAGAATTATGTGGGTTTTTGTTCTATGCTGGGTTTCCATGCTCTTTTGTGGCTGTGTGATCCACTGTAAGGCTACTGAAATTCTGCTGTCTGCTCCAGTTGGTGGTGTGTAGAAAAGAACCCTGTGCATGGACAAAGAGTTGACCCCATTTTGTTAAAGACTTGGTGGCAGCGTTGGCATTTCCACCTTCTGAACCTAGGACTGAGGCAGGTTGATCTAGCCTAAGAAGGTTAGCAAAGATCGAACCAATGCCTCAGAGAAAGCTGAGCTGTGATCCCTGATTTCTCAACAGGCCAATAAAATACCAAGCAAGGGGTTAAGTGAGGAACTGGAGGTCCACAAGAGAAAGAAGCAGGAACTCCAAGCAACATTGAGATAAATCCCGGGGATGATCCAGAGGATTGGATGGAGAAATTACTGGACCTGTAGATGAAGCAGCTGTGACATCCCCAGATGAGTCTCAAAGCTAACAACATTATAGTGGTATTATGATTTGGTTATTTTTTTGTTTTCATCCAATCTCATCAATCTCAATCCAATTTCATGTGAGTTGGCATGGAATATGTTGGTGCTCCCCAGAGGCAAATGGGAGCAGCAGAAGGATTTTATGGTAGGAGGCATGGAGGATGCCTTGGCTCTCCAGTGGCAGATGGGAGGTAGAATGGAGAATGCCTGAGCTCCCCAGCTGCAATTGGGATGCTGTATCAAGGATGCCAGCCTTCTCCAGCAACAAATGGGAGGTGGCCTAGGTGAGTGAGGCAGCAGTAGGATTTCATGGGAGGTGGCATGTAGCTCTCCCCATAGGCAAATTGGATGTGATGTGGCAGATATCAACACTCCCCAAAAGCAGATGAGAGGTAGCATAATCAAGCACTTTCCGGAGCCAACAGGAATCATGGAAAGCAATATGGAAAATGGCGGCTCTCCTCAGGAGCAGATAGGATGTGACATGGATGATGCTGCTGCTGCCCAAATGGCAGAAGGGAGGGTTTGCAGTTGACACTGGTGCTGCCCACCAGCAAATAGAAAGTAAAGTGGGGGAAGTCCCTTCACAGAAGATGGACACTCAGCTCTTTAAGGGGATCACATGGAGGAAAAAAAGCAAAACTCCAATTTGGGTAGCATTGTTTTTGAAACTAATCTTCCCCAAGAGAACTGAGGTAGATTGAGTATATCCACAACAGACAGACATGTTGCCAGGGGGTGACCTAGGTGAGGGACAGCTGACACCCTCCACCATGGTTCTAACAGACCTACCGCAGTGTCTGGGAGGAAAGATATGTGCAGTCACTCAGCAGCTGCTACAGAGCATGTGGTTGAGGGCCTAGATTAATATAAGCTACAGGATGAAAAGTATCCCCTTACCAATTCAGTACCAACTGACTGTGGAACAACTAGAGACCAATACTTACACTGTCATCCTTAGTAGGGAGACAATACACAGGCCCTCTTCCCAGCAACTAAACCCATCTGTGCTAAGGATGCACTGATCCTGACCATATCACTGGAACTGTCCAGTCAGAGGAAATAGACTTCTTACTGGATAAAGACTGGAACTCATTGACCCAAATATACATTACAGCAGACCTGTTGTGGATCCTGTTTGTCCTTTTTAAAAGTGGGAGAAATGTCACAAACCACCATGTGCCAGTCAGGGCTGTGTAGAGTATTCCCTTTGCACTGGGTTGCTAGGCTAAAATATTCTCTATACTTTTGATACGATGTTCAGCTCTGGGTTTATTCATTGTACTATAGAGGAGGTTATTTTACTGTACCGTAATACAGGATGCATTATAATTGTCATTAACAGCTTGCTATATTGATCATGTTTGATATTTTTTTATATATATATTTATATATGTTTATATGTTTTGTGGTAACTCAAGGTATACTGTGTGACATGGTCTATGGAGGCTTAATCAAGTTATTGTGTGCAAAGACAGACCTAATAGACCATATATGGAGCTGACATAATGCTTCAGTGCTCTTGAAATAATGGGAGAGTTCAGCATTGAAGGCTTCCCATCGATATTATATTATGCAACAGCTCTGAGTGATTAGTTTAATTTGGCCTTCTGATCTTGTGATCGCAATCTCAGCTTCAAACTACTGTTTACATTACCAGGCAACTGTGTTTAATGGCACCGCTGTTTAATTACTCTGTGTTAATGCCTACTGTCTCCTTTGTATTTTCTCTATAAATGTTATGTACGCTGTTCAATAAAAAGAGTCTTCTGGTTAAGACATAAGCGGTAGAACTATGTTCCTATCCTGGATGCTGGGATTTCCATGCTCTGTTTGTGGCTGTCCGATCTGATGAAAGGCTCCCGAAATTCTGCTGTCTGCTCCAGCTGGGGAGGTGTAGAAAGGAACTCTGTGCAGGGATAGATAGTTGACCCTGTTTCTACTCATCATCTCATTGAGGGGAATTGTCCTTAAAGTAACTCGGAACACAAATGTCGTTATTATTATAAGCATTTAAAATAGCATGTTTTAAGCATTACAAAAGTTATTTTTTGCATGAAACCGTTGTAAGTACAACCTATTTAAACATCACTGAAACTAACAGGAAATACTGAGAGCATACTTTAGTTTATATATCTCATTAGCTTGTACTTGGCAAGCTCCACAGAACAGTTAAACTTCTGAATACATTTTTTGTGTTCTGAAACCATTATTTAAAAATGAAAACACACTGTGTCACATTATCAAATACCATCATTCTGATGCAGCAAAGAAAACTAATATTTCCATATCCCTTTAACTACAAATCCTCTAATCCAGGGGATGTATCTATGCCTTAATACCATCTCCTCCAGAGAAGCTCTTTAGCTGTTTCAAACCCCTAATTATCTATTTCAGGACAGTGGTGTTGTTTATGAACCAACTGTCACCACTTTGAGGATAAGGGGTGCAGCACTTGTCATCTCCCTTAGGGAATCTGTCTTTTACAATCTATCTTCTTTTTCAAGAAGCTGTCTGTAATAGATCAGCTCAACAGGGGGAATTATCAACACCCAAAGGTCATGTTGTCGAAGTGATCTGGACCTGAAAACCAAACAAATTCAGAGGTTTTCTCCTCTGGTAGATCTATCTGCCATTGATCAGAGCTCTCCACACTAGCAGCATCTAACCACATATCATCTCCTCCAGGAAACAGTCCCTAACCACAGATAATCTTGAACAGTGGAGCTGTAGCCACAAATCATCCCCTACTTTTCCTTTGGTCATTTTATGTGGAGTGTTCATAAGGTCAGAGATCATATTCTCCAGGGAATTTGTTCCCAACACTGATGACTAAACAGATCCTCCCATCCAAGATAGTAATCTAACTAACCATCATAACATCATCTTCTGGGACCTACCGTCCAGAGAACATTATCTCTGGCTAGACTCTTACCTTTCGGCTTAGCATGCCTTCTTATGCTCTACTCCTCTTTGAAATCTCCAAGATGAATCCCCCAGGTGCAAAATAATCTGCCTAGAAGTAGTAGGACAGTTTCTGTAGAGATGTAGGTCAATACTCAAATCAGGTAATTGCATCTTTTCATATAGCCACTTTGGAAGTATAATATATACAGTAGTATACAGTTCTGCTCAAACATTTGCATAGCCTGGCAGAAATTGTGACATTTTGGCATATTTTTTGAAAACATGACTGATCACGCAAAATAAATGTCTATTATTGAAGGATAGTGATCATATGAAGCCATTTATTATCACATAGTTGTTTGGCTCCTTTTTAAATCATAATGATAGCAGAAATCACCCAAGGCCCTGATCAAAATTTGACATACCCTTGAATGTTTGGCCTTGTGACACACATAGGTTAAAATGGCAATTAAAGGTTAATTTCACACACCTGTGGCTTTTTAAATTGCAATTAGTGTCTGTGTATAAATAGTCAATGAGTTTGTTAGCTCTCACGTGGATACACTGAGCAGGCTAGATACTGAGCAAGGAGGAGCAGAAAAAAACTGTGTAACAAGGTAATGGAAATGGAACTTCATAAAGATGGAAAGGATATAATAAGATATCCAAAGCCTTTAAAATGCCAATCAGTACTGTTCAATTACCTATTAAGAAATGGAAAATTTGGGGATCTCTTGGTACCAAGCCAAAGTCAGGTAGGCCAAGAAAGATTTCAGCAACAACTGCCAGAAGAATTGTTCAGAATACAAAGAAAAACCCACAGGTAACCTCAGGAGAAATACAGACTGCTCTGGAAAAAGATGGTGTGGTTGTTTCAAGGAGCTGCATGGTCAAGTTGCCAGAAATAAGCCTTTACTGCGCCAATGCCACAAAAAAGCCTGGTTACAATATGCCCTACAATATCTTGACATGCCTCACAGCTTCTGACACACTGTAATTTGGAGTGACGAGACCAAAATATAGCACTTATGCTTGTCCTATAGTGAAAAGAATACCATCCCCACTGTGAAGCATGGTGGTGATGAATGCAGCATGCTTTCAGTAAATACTGGCAGACAATTTGCATTCTTCTGCACGAAGGCTGCGCATGGGACGCTCTTAGACTTTCCAGCATGACAATGACCCTAAGCACAAGGTCAAGTTTACCCTCCAGTGGTCACAGCAGAAAAAGGTGACGGTTGTGAAGTGGTCATCATAGTCTCCTGACCTTAATATCATCGAGCCACTCTGGGGAGATCTGAAACGTGCGGTTCATGCAAGGCGACCAAAGACTTTGCATGACCCCGAGGCATTTTGCCAAGAAGAATGGGCAGCTATACCAACTGCAAGAATTTGGGGCCTCATAGACAACTTTTTAAAAAAATTGCACGCTGTAATTGATGCTAAAGGGGGCAATACACCGTATTAAGAACTAAGGGTATGCAAACTTTTGGACAGGGTTATTTCATTTTTCTCTTTGTTGTCATGTTTTGTTTTATAATTGTGTCATTCTGTTATAACCTATAGTTGAATATGAATCCCATAAGAAATAAAAGAGATGTGTTTTGCCTGCTCACTCATGTTTTCTTTAAAAATGGTACATATTTTACTAATTCACCAAGGGTATTCAAACTGCCATTGCCATCCAACCAATTATATTTTGCAGTTAAATTACAATCACATATTTGTATTTACCTACATAATTAAAACAAGTGAGGCTTTAGCCTAATTAATATATTAATCATCTCTGTCTGTACTGCAGTCCAAATGGTGCTCCCTATTGACCTTGTAGGATTACATGTTTCATAATCCAGAAAGTAGAGGCTGGTTATTAAATGAGTAGAGGTGAGAAGGGTTTTAATGGGGTTGATTTCATGGAGAAGGAGGATGTGGTAATTTTTCTTTTCATGAGATAGGAATGGGATGAGTTTGATTTGATAAAAAGGTGGGGGGGGTGTTTGATGTGCGCAAATTGGAATGTTAATGTATTAAATTCATGAGAGGGTATAGTGTGATTTTTTTGATTATATGGAGTAAAGAAGTATGTGAAGTATGTGAATTAAGGAGATGAGGATGTAATGTTTCAACTCATGAGAAGGGGATATAATGTGGGTAATTTAATAAGATAGTTTGAAGGGAGATGGTGACATCTCCAAAGCTTGTGTGCAATTTAAAGAATCATTAGAAAACTCCACAACTAAAAGTAATGGCAAAGATCACACTTAATGGTAACATTTTAATTGTAATTAAAGTTTAATTAAGCATATAAAACACTTTTAAACTGTGAAGCACTGTTCATACAGCAGCGGTGTAAATAGTTAGAGAGATAGAAACATTGATATTTGCTGCATCACTTTATTGAGCCTTCAAGTTAATTTAATTTTGTTTAGAATATATGATTGTTTGTTAAATCCTCTCTATCCATTACAGTAGATAAATTAGATGTTCTATGATTTAAATGTACTGTATATCTTAATCAGTATTTGATGTACAGATTATCATGACGAATCTCATGTCACTTATCATAATTCAAAGTCTATAGTGCTTGGTGCTTACACGCACTATATCTTGCTTCCGACACTCTTTCCCCTTTTTTATTGCGAAAACTTAAATAAGAGATGGAGTAATAAGAAATGTATGCATATGGACAGCTCAATGACTGAAGTGCACAACAGCACATATATAAACACAAACAACACACACATTTTTACATACACTGTACCTATAGTGTAATCCTCCTTCACACCCTTTTTCTCCTCATCTCTCCCTACTTTTGTCCCCATCTAACCTTCCCCTTCGCCTACATCTTCCTCCCCACTTCTATCCACCCCACCCTTCTTCAGGATGATGGGGTAACTTTGTGGTTACAGATAGCGATGCTAAAGGTGTTGTAATAAGAACATCGCCTGACGACATACAAAGAATAGTAGAGGGGGGAGAGACAGAGAGGAGGGAAATTGAAAGAGGCCATAGGAAGAAAATAAAAATAGAAGAGAGCAAGAATGTTAAAATTATTAATATTAATATTAACAAGCATAAATTGTAACCAGTGTTGTTGAGGTGAAATGGCATGGACAGGAGACTGATCTTCAAGAGGTGGGAGGGATAGCAAGTGAGAGAGACATAAACAAAAACAAGGGGAAATAAGAGAGTTATGTCACAGAGACATAGCTGTTTCACTTCTTCTCGAGACTATTCCTGTCTAGGTCTCCCATGTGTATATATAGACATGGTATATATATATATATATATATATATACATATATATATTGACTTTTATATATAGAATAATATGAAGAATACAGCGATCATTCTGCCCTCTGACATACATGTAAAATATATACCTGGAAATGAATATATATAGTATATATATGCTTACCGAGTGCAAACAAGAGTTCCCTGATCTCTAGTTAATTATACATAAATCTCTCCACATAGTGTAGCTAAGTTACGCATTTGGTGTGTGATTTGTTGTAAGCCTAGGACCCTTTATTAAAGACAACTGTTGTCCCTTTTCTGTCATGGTGTTTTAAAAACTAAATAATGGCCATTTTGTTTAGAAAGCAAAATAAATAAATAAAAATCTTTAAACACTTAAGCTGCTTTTTTTAGTTGCTCCTTCAGGAAGAAGTAACCTTGTAAACTAATGAGCTTTCTATTAGTCTGAAAGAGCCTGCAGTTTTAGCTGCCTCTTTTCCATTGATCAGATAGAACAGCAGAAAACAAAATTTTAGATTCAATACAAAAAAACAGTATATAAAAGAAAAAAAAACATTTATTTATTTATGTATTTATTTATTTTTGCTTTCTAAAAATCGGTCTATAGTGGTCCTTTAACATAGATATTTAATTCAAGACTCTTTCTAGAGCCATTGTTTTTGTGTCACCCCTAGACAATTTTGTTTTCAGTCCTTGCCCCTCACACTTTTTGGGGCCTCAGCTGCACCCCCCAGATCCCTTGGCCAGTGATGCTGCCTCAGGAATCTGTCTAAAAACTCCTCTCAGAGCATCAAGCTCTTGCGTCAGCTGCTGGATGCGGTTGCGCAGTTTTTCGTTCTCTGCCATGAACTCCAGAGCCCGCTGTTGAGTTTCCATATTTCTACGCTTGGCTTTGTCGCGACTCTTGCGCACAGCAATATTATTCCTCTCTCTACGCATGCGGTACTCCATGCTGTCCTTACTGAGGCACTTCTTGCCTTTGGAGGGGAGGTCTTTCAATGGAGTGGAGGGCAACATCCCTGAAAGTGACCCCTGGAAGCAAAGAAAAGAATACATAAAATAGTGATGCATCAACGTGGAAAAGAGATGTGTAAAGAATACAGAATAGAAAGATTGAGGTGAGATAATTGAGGTGTGAGATAATTACAGAAGAGCAGAAATTAGATGAGAAAGATGGATGGAACTGGTGAAGAGAGACATAGAGCGATGGGAAAAAGAAGGCAGAGATGATGCAGGAAAGGAATCAGCAGCCCAATAAATGTTTGGAAGATTACTTGGTGCATGCTAGGCCCTCTCACCTTTAGCATCCGCAGTGCATGGTGCGAACCCTCCAGAGGTGGAGGGAGGTGTACTGCTGTCTGGGCACACTGAACAGTCTGGTACTGCAGAGAGTTACACACACTTCTGTGTGTTCCTCGTGACTCCTCCTTCACGATAACCCCACCTGACTCATATCCCCCCAACCTGCGCTCTGCAGCCATGCTGGGTGGGTACCCATACATGGCTGGGTTTGGTAACCCCTCTTGGGGCATGTATGAATATGTTCCTTTCAGACGCTCCTGTTTGAGAGGAAACAGATCAGACAGAAGCTCCTCTCCTGTTTCAATGTATGGAGACAAGTCCACTGAAGTCTCAGGATCACAAAGGTTGGCAAGTTCTGATGGGTTGTTCCCCATGCGAGAAGGGTAGCCTGAGCTCTGACCCCTCTTCTCACACTCATAGTAGCTGCTTTGAGACATTTTCCACACTGTCAGTCCTCCACAATACTCTGTTGTCTTGGGCAGCAAGAGACAGCTGAAAAGAGAGAAGAGTGTAGGGTAACTTACCATTGAGGGTAGGAAGAAACAGTGTATGTGACGGTGAGGTTGTGTGTCATAGTATTACACAAACTTTCCATGAATTGATTCAGGAAGCATGGGTTTTACAGTAAACATATTTCCCCTCATCTACATGACCACAGACCTTTGATCTATGTCACTATAAATATAGGGTCCCATTATTAGCATGGTATATCCTACATTATAATTTCCATCCTTCACTATGTTACCTATCTTCCATGTTGTCTTTTCATTGTGGTTCTATTCCCTATATCCTGTTTCACTGTCATAACCATGTGTCTATTCGTACAAGCCGCTTTTATTGTCTGTCCCAGTATAGCCCCCTACAAATCTCCCTGTGCCACCATTACATTATTATTTTGGCCAGTCAACTCATTCTGCTCATTTGTGTCAATATCATTTGGTTCCTGTCTCCTAACATAATGTTTTTCTTTCTCAATATAGCATCTGAACCGATTTGTACCTAGATATCAGATCCAAAGCAGATCTTAATGGGGAGGCTTGTAGTATGCTACAGGTTAAGAAGATGGGCTATTGCTCTAGCTGTTGAACTTACTGTTGGTCATGTACAGTGTTTAACAGCTCCGGTCCATTGACCGCCCAACAGGCCAGGACATAAAGATATATCTGCTTGAGCTCTGATACAACAGTCAATGATTAACACCCTGATCTTGAGTAGATATCAACTCCTGGCCTGTGTGAGACAAGAACTAAGAAGCAGTACTGAAGCAGTTAAAGGGCCAGAGTAGGCACCTTTTAAGTTAGATCTGTTCTAGTTTGCCATTAACTAACAATAAAAACACATGTGCAACCCACCACAAAGAAATGTTTTAGATAGAAATTATAATTTTAGGCACAGTGCCCCAAAAGAGTGACTGCTGCTGCCATTCTCCCCTCCCTCCCTCCTTTGCCTTGACAATATTGTCCAGAAGACAAACACAAACAACATATATTGCATTAATTATGTAGGCCAGATTACCTGGAGTAGGATAAGTGACCTATGGTTACAATCCAAAAACACTGCCTCTCCACAGAGAGCATGCTCTGCATAATCTGACCTGCATATTTAATGTTTTATCCAGTACAAGGAGGGAGGTGGGAGAGAAGTGTAGCAGTGGCCATTACTGAGGGGAACTGGGTTGTTCAAATATGTTTTCTTGCTAAAACCTTCTTTGCTGCTGCTAGCATATGTGTTTAATGTTAATTAATAGTGGAATGGAACATGAAAAGCATATATATGAAAGCAGAATGCAGTATAACTGTTTTTCTCAGAATTCTGAGCTGGAAGCAGGTTTTTTTAACCTGTTTTAGACATTCAAATGTGAACACATATGTACTATATATATATATATATATATATATATATATATATATATATATATATATACTGCATCATAACAATCTACAAATTATATATCTACATTTCTTGTATTTCTACACTGGATAATGATTTCATAACTCCTCTCTACCTATCTACCTTCTCTCATCATTTTTTTTTTAAATTCTCTCTATATTGTATATCTGCCATGTTTTATTTCACTCCTTGTTACAACCCCTTTTGCATACTTTTATACCCTGTCTTTGTATCTAGACAGGCTATAACCCTTCATCATTGTACATTCAACTCTGTATATTGCATATATTCTTTTAATTTTATAGGAATGTATATGTATTTATGTTACATTGCTCCATCTGTATAGATCTCTCAGGATTGTACATCTGCCTACTCGGTGTTATATTTGACCAACTATTACATGCTCGTCTGAAGATTTACACCCATGTCCCCACATCATTTCTGCCTGATTATCTATATTCTGTATGTTTACTGCCAGGTTACTTAAATTAGTAGGTTTCAAAGCCTGTCAGACCTGGGACTAGTTTGCTGAGACAGTCCTGCCTTGACGTTTATGTCCTTTGAAAAGTCATTTTATGTACCAGAGGTGGTGGAAATATACTCCACAAACTAGTCAGCCCAATTCCAACAAAATAAACATTTCTGCCATAATAATAATTATTCATTTTTATAGTGCCTTTTACTTGTTGGCACTAACAGAGCTGTTTGGTTTAACTTACAGGCTATACAAAAGCTTCATGTCAATGTAGAAAAATACAAATAAACACAAAAATAATACATAGATATAAAACACTGTAAGATCTATCAAGTATAGTCTTCAATGCCATGCCGCAAAACAGCCTGTTGACTATGTTACACACTGCCATTGTAGCCTCAGGGAAGTACTTCACAGCCCAAGCTTTGTGAATCTACTCTATCTTTATCAAAGTATGTGAGAATTGTTTTGGGGGGATAAACTTTTGATAAATTAATGTCTTCTGGTCCTTTGTGTGTAGAAATCTGCCACATGTATTCATTGCATCTATTTGTACATTTGTTACAGAATATGTTGGTGAATTATAAATGTCTATTTGTATAACTATCTATTCCTTTCTCTGTGGGAATATGTGTTTGTATATATATATATATATATATATATATATATATATGTAATATCTTTATGCGTAAGGATATATTTTAAACATATATATGTGTTTTGTGTATGTGAATTTGTGTGAGATTCTATTAGAATATTTTTTAATGTACTAGGGTGAGTTAATTACTGAGGGTACATAGGTTTCTAAAATACATTTTCTGGCTAAAACCTTTCTTTGCTGCTGTTAGCACATGTTTTTAATGTTAATTAATGGTGGAATAGAGTATTACCTGTCTCTGTTGATGCTTGTCGTTGGTTCAGAATCACTCTTCAGTCTCCTCAAAAGTTTTGTGATGTGGGACAGATCATGGGGTGCACTGTAACACACCTGTGGATGTCTGAGGGTCTGAGCTGAAGATGTTAGGGTAGGTGGGTCACCTCTGCTTTATGTATGTCACCTCTATGTGGATCACAGTGTCTGCTCACCCTCAACCCCTCCTTTACAACGAGCTACTCATCAGGAAGGCAAGAGATTTCCCAATGGGGCTGGTGCAATCCCACCACTACTATCAGTTTATCAGTTCTCATCACCTGGACCCACAGTGGCCAGTAACGGCTCCCCAAACAGAGGGTCATTAGAGACCAGAGATTAACCCTTTCTTAGATATATTGCATTAGAATAAGACAGGTTATAGGGTGAGCAGCGAAAGAGAAATGGGTGCTGGGAGCACAGTTTCAGAGTGCAACAGTAGTAGTGTAAGATGTGTGTTAGATAAGCTAATGTATATAATACAGAAACATATTTCTGCAGAAAAATTACTATTGAAGATACATTTTATTAATCACAGTTTAGTATTACATGGCATTCTCAGTTGTTCTTGAAATAGATAAAACATTTAAATAAACAATTATAAAGGGATACTAACAAGTGCTAATTGGAATGTCTCTTTTAAAAAATAGGAAACATTACTTTTTTATATATTTTTTGGTATAAACTTATGTTTTCATTTCCAAGCTTCATAATTTGATTGTTTATAATACATTTTACCAAGCTATATAAATGAGATATACTTCTATTTTTGGGTAAAGTTACAGGGTTCCTTTAGATACAGGCTGTAGATTGTAGGTCATGTCTGATACCTGAGGTGACTTGTCCCTTGCGCACCAACTTAACTTTACCCCTAAACATGGATGAAAGCAGGTGCCCACTCCAAAAAAGAAGTGGCCAGGAAGTGTGACTCGTGTCATCAGCTGACAACTCACAATGGAGATCAGCTGACTATCTAGCCTTTCTGGTTCAGAACAAGAATAATAAAAGAACAAGATGTCTTGATCTGAGGTTGGAGGGTCAACACATTAGGGGAAAGGATCAAATTAAGAGTAGTAGGAAAGTGGAAGGGTCTTACAGCATAAATAATAGGGACATATACAGTAAATATTTCAAAGCATGACTAGAATAAGTGAATGGCTGTTCTGAAAATATATTAAACCAAGCTTTTTGGGTAGAAAGAAACAGCAGGCTGCATTGACCAATTGGTTATTGGTCATTAAATCTATGTTTCTTTTAATTTCAATTAATTGGGGTTGTACTTTTAGTTTGGGTGTGTTGGAAAGTGCTACAATAGTTTACTTTGGTTACAGCTAGTTTGCCTTTGGCAGCAGACACACCATCATGCCTAAGAAACCCCAAGTTATGTAAGAGAAATTATTATTGTATATCGACTTAGGTACTGCTTCCAAATGATATGGCTCCCTTGCCCATATGTATTACATAGTTATATAGTTGAAAAAAGACTTTCAGTCCATCAAGTGCAACCTTTTAAGATCGTATAAAGCATTCATTTTTATAACAATAGCTTCCTTGTGTTCCTTCCAGAATTTTCTCATTCTATGTGACCTTAAGATGCCAAAAATTGCAACAGGTTCATAAGTCATATCTCTCTATTAGTGGATGTGCTTGCAGGGAGTCATTGATGATGTGTCCTTTGTATTTTTTACTGAGCACAGTTCTTTTGTGTTTTTTTTTTGTTTATGGTATTCAGTGGCCACGAGGGGTATTTATACAGCTTCTGAATTTGATGTTGATGCCAGCACATATTAACCTTGTAACTGCTTACATATTTGACCTTTCTCATAATGGATTACCATCTTCACATTTGTTATTCCTTAATTCCTGTAAGATCACCTGTACGTACATAAGTCATCCCTGGATGCTACTCTGCATCATGTTGTGGAAGCAAAAAGCATTATTCCAGGGCATCGAAAACACGTTGTCCGAAGATGACGCAGGTTCAATTGTGAGGTGTAAATGAGATACTGTAAGTCAATCTAACAGTGTTGCCTCTTCAAGAAATGATGTTTTAGTACCCTTGACTGCCTATTTTACTGCATCTTGCTCCAACTTCTTCATTATCGCCTACTTTACCCTATCTTCTCCCTGCCCCAACCCTTCATTTGTAACATTGACTATTATTACTGCTTGTTTATTAAATCAGTTTGGAATTTGACTGCTCTTCAGCTAACCCGATATGGACCTTGCCGCAAAGATCAGTCTATAGTTTCTAAAACGGTCCATATGGCCCACCTGCTATCTGGCAACCACCAGCATTACAATTATTGTGAGTTACACCCATGGTAGTCATTTTACAATGAATAACTTTTCACTAGAAAGTCAAAGTGTACTAAGTCATACTGTGGCCCCATCTAAGCTTATTGCATCAGTATATCAGTATATGATTGCTACTGATTCCATAACTTACACTTTAATAATATGAATCCTCACAGGAGACCTATATAAAATGTGTTCTGGGTACCGTTCCATGCTCTTCAGTGTGTGGTTTTTATAATTTATACAGGTAATTGGTGCCTCTTCAAATGTATCCAGGAATATCGGGGGCACATCTAGATATGCATGTGGAGCGCATCTTCAGTATCCTGAAGATTTGGTAACTTCAAATGTATCAACATCCATACCTCAGTTGTAGTATAATACTGCATTACATTCTTTGTGTTGTCAAGTAACTTGTACTTTTAACCCACAAAGTGATCCAGATGACAGGTACACACCAAATGTTATTTGATCACTTAGAAGTACCTAGGTTTTATGATGTACCACAAAATAATCTGATATCTGCCTCAAACCCTTCCAGAAAATCACTAAAGACATCTGTTTAAAGAACTCACCTCCAGCCTCAATATGATTACCACATCTATCATCCTCATGTATTACACCCTGTAGATGGTAAGTTTGAGAGTTTTCAATCCTCTACAATATTTTGTGGAAAGCACTATGTGCATTAAATTATAAGATCAAAGACAGGGCCCTCCATTTTTTCCAGTGTGTTAATATTGTTTCTGTGTTGTACTTAACACCTGTATAGCACTATGGAATATGTTGGTGTGTTACAAATAAACGATAATAATTATAATCTCTTGGTTCTGGTCCTAGCTTGCCTATTATCCCTGTCTGCCTCTGACCCTTCTGTATAAATATTGGACTTGTGCATTACCTACATAATTCCCACATGGATTTTTTGCTTTATATGATATGGCTGTTGCCAAAACAGCCAGGACAATCAGCCCTATTAAACTCCCTCAACGTGTAAAACCGTAGTCCATAACGTAGCCTGTAAGACTTGCGGCTATTAAATTGGCCGCGTAAAGCAACCTGCTAACGACTTGCAGGTTAAGGGCGGAAAAACCTTATGGGATGTCGAATTCTGAACTCCGCAGCCGCAAATCCTTTGATCTGTGAAGCCCGTAACTGTTAAGTTAGAAAATCGTTATTAAATTGCTACGAATCCACTGGCGTTCAACCTTGTAACCCGAAAATGGAGCCAAAAAGCCAACGGGTACTAGAAAGGGACCCGCAAAGAGGTTAAAGTCCTATCCATAGCACTGTAAATGCAAATATATACACACTACTGTACTTATAATTAAAGGGAAAGTGATTTTAGGTATTAAAATTAATAGCACAACATTCTCAAGCTCGCAAATCTGCAATAAAAAATCGTTTATTTTATGTTTAATTTCCGTGTTATATCGGTTCCGGCAATCAATGTGTTAATACATATAATGGAACTTAATGGACTAGAATATCATATTTACTTATTTACTAATATTGCATTATTTCTGGAATGCGGGTCCGATCGAAACTCGTTATTGAGACCCATAAAGGTTTGAAATTTAACTTCCATTATTCAGTGCCATTGGCTCCGTCTAAACCTGTAACTACAGGTTTGACTAATTGATCGTGTTCATGGCCGCACATCCAACGTGTGCAAGATTAGTTTACAGATTTGCGTCTCCGGCCCGTAACTCGTGGCATGGTTCAATTTAGCAGCCCTGTAACGCAGGCGAATTTCAAGCTTGCAGCCTTTGCAGGTGTGCAGATGCCTCTAGGGGCTTCAAATTTAAAAGGGCTGTAAGTAAGTTAGACATGAATGGGAATAAACCAACAAAAGCACACATCACAAAAATATCCAACCAAAACATGTTTCACATGACCATTGCTCAATACAATAACTTTTTGGAATCTTAAAAATCTAAATCTTACCAACTCATTTGATACAGTTAAGAATTAACTGTATGTAATGTAATGGGTATCTGGAGATAGAGAGAGTAAGAGCCAAAAGTGGCAGTTAAGAAAGTATATATAAGACTGAATTTGAGAAAGATGACACAAACAATTACAAAAGTTACTTAATTGATACCTAAGGCAGTTACGAATATGTGTTAAGAATAAATAAGAATTGGCCAATTCTGACCACAGATGCTTCTTGATGTGCAATTAATAGGTCCTTTTATGTGTATCACAAAGAAAGAATTTGATGTACCTAATGCTTTGGAGTTATGTGAGAAAATGGGTGTGTGAATGTTCGACTTGTATTACATGTAACTTATTAAATAAATTATCAAGACAAATTAGTCCCTGAGGCCTGCATTTTTTAATGTCAGGCGTCTTAAGATGAAAAAAGCACAGAGAGTAACTATTAATTAGGGACATTACATTAATAACAGTATACGTTTAGGTAAGTGTTACAAATGTAAGTTTGCTGTCTCAATGTTAAAAATAACAACATTAAATAGATAAAATACTTGTTACTACCTATTGTTTCAAATTATACCATATTTGAAACCTATAAGGTGGCTCTTTTAAGTAGGTCTAACAATATAGAATTAATTGAAACCAGAAAAATACACGGTTAAAATTCCAAAATAACCACATTTCTCATGATCTTATAGTGGAATTTATTTTACTGAATAATATGGAAGGATTGTCTTCTGATCTCCTTAAAAAATATTTGCATACTCAAAATTATGGGATTTTTATTATTTTTTTTGGTTGAGGAGGGGGGGGTTGAGGTTGAGGGGGGTTGAGGTTGAGGAGGGGTTTGAGGATGAGGATGGGGGGTGAGGAGGGAGGATGAGGATGGGGGCTTGAGGAGGGGGTTGAAGATGGGGGGGTTGAGGAGGGAGGTTGAGGAAGGGGTTGAGGATGGGGGGGTTGAGGAGGGAGGTTGTGGAAGGGGTTGAGGATGGGGGGTTGAGGAGGGAGGTTGAGGATGAGGGGGGAGGTTGAGGATGAGGAGTTGAGGATGGGGGGGTTGAGGAGGAAGGTTGTGGAAGGGGTTGAGGATGGGGGGGTTGAGGAGGGAGGTTGAGGATGAGGAGGGAGGTTGAGGATGAGGGGTTGAGGAGGGGGGTTGAGGATGAGGGTTGAGGAGAGAGGATGGGGGGTTGAGGAGGGGGGTTGAGGAAGGGGGGGTTGAGGAGAGAGGATAAGGAGGGAGGTTGAGGAGGGGGTTGAGGATGAGGAGGGAGGTTGAGGAGGGGGTTGAGGATGAGGAGGGAGTTGAGGATGAGGAGGGAGGTTGAGGATGAGGAGGGAGGTTGAGGAGGGAGGATGAGGCAGGAGGTCGAGGATGAGGAGGGAGGAGGGTGATAAGGGAGGGGGGAAGAGACACAGGGAAGGCAGAGGTTGGAAGAGACACAGGGAAGGGAGAGGGGAAAAGAGACACAGGGAAGGGAGAGGGGAGAAGAGACACGGAGAGAGAGGGGGACACAGAGGGCACAAGAGGGACACAGGGGACAGCACATTTCCCACACTTGGCTTATACTCGAGCCACTCATTTTACCCAGTATTTTGTTGTAAAATGTGTGCCTCGGCTTATACTCGGGTCGGCTTATACTCGAGTATATACGGTATGTGTTGTGTCTATTTATTGTGTTTTTCATTTTTTCGTGTCCGCGGGTTGCGGCTGTTTTTTGCGAGGTCGTAATGGGTGGTAACGTGTCTCGTATGTTGTTTGCGTTACGACGTAAAGTTTGCGAGGGTTGCAGTTGCTGGCAAGGAGCTTTGCGAGCCCGCAAGTGTTAGCAACAACTCGTATGCTCACAACTATATATGTTATACGAGCCCACTGTGGTAATTTTTTTATATGGTGTTGAATAACAAAACGTGATAATGAGCAACAACTCTGCCTTTATATTCTCCATTTGTATATGCAATTATTATTTACTTCAAGCCTCCATTTTCTTTACTAAGCCTGCTTCTTGCAGTTTCAACAAGTTGTGCCCTTATAGATAATGAGATTTCCTATAGACCCAACAAATGTATATATATATATCTTATAATAACATCAATACATAATTTGCTTAAATTAGGTCTAATAATATCCATGTCATATAATGGTCGAGTAATGTAGTATTAGGTGAAGGTAAGATGTATGACAGCATCAGTCTTTTTATCCTAACTGGACTTTTTTCCCATATATTGTGTACCACAAGGCTTGAGTAAACAGACTAGTCTTAAACTTCTAATTAAACTCTTGGTACATTTAAATGTCATGCACTTGCTGATCGAAGAGCATGGGTAGGGGTGTAGGGAACCAAGAGTCATTTCAGGTAGCTGGGACCCTGATTAATTGAAGACTAACCTTGAAATACATTCTCCATTTCACAGGTAACCAGTGCAGATTCTTATCTGTTAGCAGCCTTGCTGCAGCATTCTGCACCCTCTGCAAGGAATGTAAATGCTTATCTGGAAGTCCCATGAGTAGTGTAATACAGTAGTCAAGCCAGGATGTCACAAAAGTATGGACTAGAGTAGCCAAATCCTCTGAAACAATAAGTGCTTAATCCTTGCTATATTTTTCAGTTGAAGAAAGAGGTGCCAATACCACACTTGTTCTGAAGGATGCATTTGTAATCCTTCATATTCTAGTTCAATCACCTTATTCTGCCTCGGTTTTGATTTTACAAAATGATGTCCTCCCAGAAAGCTTACCTTTTTATATCTTCAGCCAGCTGTCACTCATCCACTCTAGGTGATCCACAAGTCAGTCATTGATGAGTGATACTGGATAATTTGTTTGTGGGTTAAATGATAGATAAATGTCTGTGTCATCAGCATAGCAATGATAAAAAGGCCTATATAGGTTTATTATATCACCCACATAGTAAACAACATGGGAGATAAAAAGGATCACTATGGCACTCCACATGTTAGAGGTATAAGCACAGAGGGATTTATCCCTGATGATACTCACTGGGATTTTACTTCTGGAAGGATCTGAACCAACTCAGTGTTGTACATCCAGCAAACAATATTCCTTGAGACAATAATTAAAATATCATGGAGCCTCATTCAATTTGGAGGCCGTAACTTATGGAATGTAGTCCGAATGTCTGCGGGCCTCCTGCCGGCCCTCAGGGCGCTCGAGTTACGGTGCTATTCAATTCGGGAAGACCGCAAGTTATGGACCGTTAGGGGAAATTCGGAAACCATGCCATTGTATGTAGCATTTGCAAGCTTGAACATGATCAGTTAAGCAAGGCAGTAACTCCCGATTAGCAATAGCCAATGGAAACAGAGATTGCTATCATTACTTCAATGAAAAATGGAGGTTGGATTTCAAATTCCTACGAGCTTGAATTACGAGTTACGATCGGACCCACATTCCAGATATATATGTTATTCTATTACATTTGAGTTCCATTATATGTATTAACACATTAATTGCCGTAATCGAAAAAACATGGAATTTAAATATGAAATAAAGTATTTTTCTGGGCTGATTTGTGAGTTTGAGAATGTTGTGCTATTAATTCTAAGACCTAACATCACTTTCCCTTTTAATAAAAGTACAGTAGTGTGTGTATATGTGCAATTAAAGTGCTACAGACATGTCTTTAAGCTCTTTGCGAGACCTCCTTGGAACTCCTAACTTGTGGAGCGACTTTTGCCATTTGCGGCCTTGGCGGGATGGTTAGCAGGGGGGAATCAGAGCAATTAATTAACGATTTGCGATTTTAGCCATTGGAACTCTTCTGGACGTAAAAGATCAAAGGCTTGGAGGGCATTAATTTGCAATGATAACCATCGCACTAAATTGGATGCCAGAGCCTGTAACCCAATCGGAGCCTGCGAAACGATGCCAATAGTAAAATCAGTTACAGGCTCCATTTCCTAAGCCCGGATCTCCCAATGCTTCAATTGAATGAGGCTCATAGACTATAGTGTCAAAGGCTATTTTAAGGAGGATTTGCATACAACACTCACCCCTGTCTCTCGCCATTAGCAGATCATTTATGTCACGCAGATACTGTTCTCTGAACCCTAACTAGAATGAATATTAGATTTATTGTACAGTCAGGTCTCCAGTTGGGTTGCAAGAATGTTGTCAATGACTGGACCTACAAAAAGAACATTTAAGATAAGCCTGTAGTTAGCAATGTAATTCTGGTCCAGAGATAGCAGAGGTCTGGATACTTCTTTTTTTAGTGTATTTGAATAAAATCCTGTCTGCAAAGAGCACTGTGAACACGTAGCCAATTTAGTCCATGCACTCTACTAGGAGGTGTGTGGTGCCTCGATCTTGAATGAAAGTTGCGGGACATACTCCTTTGGAGATGTGTACAATATTTTATTCACCAACATTGTGGAGGTTTGACAAACATGTATAGGAGATATGCCAGAAGAGATTGATGTTCAACTACGCTTTTCAATAACAGAGCTGCTCTTTGTTACTAGTAAGGTAGGACAAGACCATTAGGAGTACACTTATATTCCTCAAGCAGACCTGTTTTTCCCACAGAACTTCTCAGTAAACATCATTTCCACTTCCGCTAAGGATTCTTGGTAGTGACCAGTACAGATGAGAAGAGGTGACCTTGTTGTCATATCTATGGAATAGTGGTAGAGGTATTCCATAGATATTTGTTTCAAACACTAGAATACTGGGCAATAAATGAGGTCTGCCATTAAGACAATGTGTATCAGTTCCAAGACTACATGAAGAGCAGATAAGTAAAATAAGTAAAATTGTGTATCTCTGTTGCAATGAGCTGGTCTGGATGTTCAAGGTTCCCACCAAGTTAGCGGACACACAACCTTTACAGGGTCTGTAAAACAGTAAAAGAAATGATCAAGATTGTAAATGTATTACCAATTTTGCTAGTTATGGATTCTAAGAGATCATGCCGTTGTACTCAAATCCAGTGTATTCTTTGTAGGCATGATCAATGTTTAGGTATATATACTGAGGATTGTGGGTTAAATGGCCATTACACCTGTTTTATAATAAGAAAAAAAAGTGGATCTTTACTTCAGGAAAACCCATTCTACAACAGCATGTTAAAGCTGATTAACAGAGCTAATTTAAATAGTAATAAATCCTCTTACAAGTTATTTATGACAAAGTTTGTTGACAGTAGTATTTGCCTTGTAACTAGTATTGTAGGTGCCAGTAATGAAGTTTTTATTTTCAGAGCGTGCATATGCATGTGTATGTGTCAGTCTTTTCTCATTAACAATACTCCCTCCAGTGGATGGGAATAATACATCTGAAATCTTTAAGGCATACAAATAAGAATAAGAACGAGAACTGAGAATATTATTAAAAAAACTTAATCTTACTTATTTTAAAAATGTTTTAATTTTTTTAGTGGGACTGCATTAAGCACAATATAACCCTGATTAGTCAATCTACATTTATTCTATGTTAATACTGAGGTGTGTACACACACACACATCATTTCAATTTACATGTAAGCCTCCAGCAGCAAAGGAGGAATGTAGTGCTTGATCAGAGCTGCAAATGTAAATCACATGGAATACAAATAAAATAATTTAAAAATAAGTAACTTTAAGTTGTTTTGTTTTTTTAATTGTGTCAGTGTTACAATCTGCTATTTCAATGAGCTTGATAAGGACCTAGTCCAAATCTAGCCAACAGAATGATAAGGTCCTTTTGCACCACTGTTAGCAGGAGATAGGCCAATACAAGTATAATCATATCAGGAGCTCCACCACTCAGACAGCATAACAGGCAGTAGTAGTTACCAAGTGTAACTATATTCCAGAGCTGGATCAATAGCAATAATCCCAATAAAAGTTTACGATTAATACACAGAATACACAGAATGAGACTCACAAATAAGGTTATTCAACGGTAACACCTTTATTTTTGTTCAACATACATATTTATACATTTCTCTGACCATCTGCTGGACATTCACATTTGGCCCCATCCTTTGGTACACATGAGGATGTCCAATCAGCAGGGATCCACCCTAGGTTCAAATGGGGCACCTCTCCATCAAGATGTCATGCCTTTAATCGACCCCCTATGGTGTAGTAACCCAATTACCAGGGTAAGTTAACTTACCCTTCGGCTGTTGACCTTCCAGTGGTACTTCAAGTGGGACAGTACTGGAGACACTCTATCTGCTTGTGTGACCTGCTTATTTTCCATTTACTTAGGCCCCTGCCCCTTTAATCTGATCTCCTATGGATACACTCATGTCTGGCAACTTCTTTCTGTGCTGAGTGAACCCTTATACCCAGTATATCTCACTCTGGTTCTCTTTACCCTATCTCTATACTTAATTAGCAGCCATAGACCAGCAGTTTGATACCAAAAATATATATGGCTCCCTCCACATACATGTAATAATCAACATTGCACCCAATATAACAATACATAGAGCAACCAAATCGTGGAACATCATACCCATAACATGGCCGTCAGAACGATTAAAACATAACTAATAACCCCAAAACAGTGATACAATCAGAACATTTTATACTGGGGAGTCCATATTAAGACTTGCCATCCCAGATGAGTCTGTTTTATAGTCCACAACAGTCCAGTGGCCCACTGGACATGAAAGTAAGATTCTTTTTCTTTGACATACTGCCTGCAAGTGCAGTATGCGAGTAAAAATTAATACAGTGGTCCTTTAACGGGACACAATTATTTATTCATCAGGTAAACATGCATAAATATTTTATTTAGTTATACATACAAATAAAATATAGATATTCTAAAAAGCAGGTTAGGGAACCATGCCACACTTCTTACAACAATGAGGGTCAAAATACTATTAAAGGCATATCTAAGTTACCTGGATTATGAATGCATCTGATAGAGGAGAAGCAGTAGTGCATGAGAAAAAAAAATCATGAAAAAATAAAGGAATAAACATTTACAAACTCACTCTGATGTTTGCTAAATCTCTTGAGTTTGCAAGCAGCTAAAATTAGCAGAACATTCCTCATTTGTTTTGGCCAATCACAGACAGATATACATTTTAATACAATGTAACAATCGATGATGGCAGTTTGTGCCCGAAGGAAATGAACCCACGGCAGAGCGAAGTGGAAGGGGAGTGGGTGGTGACCAGAGAAGGAAGCAAAGGATAGGAGTGGTGTCTGATTGGTAGAGAGGGGAGAGTGGAGGGGTTTCAGCAGAGGTTTCTTAAAGAGATGTTGAACGATTTAGGCTTCATGTCAATGAACAAGCTCATTAGAATTATGAAGAGAGACATTTTAAGGTTAGCTGAGTTATTCCCGGGTCTCATTATTATTTGGTCGCAGATTACAACGAGGTTAAAGTGGAGGGGGCTAGAGATCAGAAGAAGTTGGATGGGGCTAGACTCCAGGTTAATAAAATAATGGCATCTTTTGTTAAGAGGCTGCAGGGTTTCTCCATAAGGCATAGGGATTTTGAGGTTCCAGAGGCTTGTACGTATTTTTTAAAAGATGGGTTTCACCTAAATGAGGTAGGGCTTCCCTTGTTCAATTATACAATAAAGGTGGGTCCAGGCCAAGGAGAGTGTTGGAGGTGCTTAGACCGTTGGTCTTGCGGGTGGCGGGAGTGCTGCATTCACCTTAGGTTGGAGCTCATTGGTTGGCAAGGTATCCGGTCCTGGTTGGTCCCGGAGATCTGGTGGGCACAGGGTTCCATTGGGCCTATGGGAGGTTGAGCTCCTTCCGCAGGTGGGTGGACAGCTACCTCTTGTTATTTGTTATTGGATATCATATGTTTGTGATAATAATGCTGTGGCCTGGTTATACCGCAATCTTTGGTGGGGTTTTTTATTTGGGTATGGGTTACGTGGTCAGGTTTTTGAGCGTAACAAGTCACACATGCTTAGGTCAAGATCCCCTTATAGGGCACACCTCTAACATCCAATCTTGTGAGAGAATAATTATTAAAACATAACTTTTATTCAACTCTTTGTTAAAAATAATATATACCGTATTAAAAGCTGTAAACAGACTTAGATATACCTTTAAGCATAAAGCAGCTAAACATGTTGGTTAGATTACAGCTTTAGGTGCTGCTCTGTAGTTTGAGGTTTTTTACTCCCATCAGTGTAAAAGAAGCGAGACACTCCTCAAAATTCCATAACTCCCTAACCTCCCCTTGCCCACAATAAATAACTTAACACTGCCCCAGCTACATAAATAAGAGGTAGTGAGAGCGTGAAAATTGAGGGAGAGATGGGGAGGAGACAGGGAGAAGAGAGAGGAGATAAGATTGAACAGGCCAGAGAGAAGGGAGAGAGAATGGACATGGGGAGAAAGGATACAGTGTACAGGGTGAGAGTGCCCCAGGGAAGGAGGGGGGAGGGTGTCCCAGACAGGCTCCGGTGCAGGTGATGTTTTTGTGGTTTGCAACACCACAGTGCTTGACTCTCGCTGGGGTCCTCTGTTGGAGATGGGGTAGACTATAGTGCGGAGGGTGTTGGTGGGAGTGAAAGGACTGCAGATGAGAGGAGGGGCGAAGAGAGAAAGAAGGAGAGAGAGCAGAGGAGGAAGTGCAGGAGAAAGAGCGGTGACAAAGGGGGGGGATAAGAAGAAGAAAGGAATGAGAGAAGAGAAGGGAGAAAGAAGGGAGAGAGAGAGACAATTTGGTAAAGATAAAGAAAGGGGAGCAAGTAAGTTACTGGGAAAGGGCAGGAGGGAACCATGGGGGCAGAATGGGAAAGGAGGTTGAATGAAGGCTGCTGGGGCTGGATGAATAAAGACCAGATGAGTTTTGGTGTGGGGGGGGGGGGGGGGGGGGGGGGGGGGCATAGGGGGCCATAGGGGTTAGAGGGTCCATGAGGGAGGAGAACATTCACAGGATAGGAATGAGCACTTGCCTTGTCCAGAGAAGACCCCATCCTCAAGGATCTTTCTTATGCATTAAACAACACCCATTACACAACAAAATCTGCTCCTTCTAAGACACACACTCCCTCCCAGAGCCACCAGAAGAAAGCTGTGGACTCTTGGGGAAGTGATGTTGTTAATTAACCATTTTTCCATAGAGCCCATTGCAATGCACTTTGAGCATCCTATTTGCTACTGCATTCACTACCCATGGGTTTTCACTGTAAACAAAGAATAGGGGTGGATATTGGTATTGAAAACTAACAAATGAAAAACGATTTAAAAGTATTTAAGGGTACAGTATTTCAGAATAATTTTAAAGCATTTCCACATAGTTTTGAAGAGCAGTAACATATGCTACATCCCCTGTACAGCGCTACGGAATATGTTGACGCGATATAAAGATAATAATAATAATAACCACAAAATCTTGCTTACAGACTGCACCCAACACAATTCCCCACATGACTGAGGGCAGATGTCCTTGGTATACTCCCTGAAGGAGTGTTGGCGAGCCCTAAATTACTTTTCCCCTCTCTTAACGCTTATCTCCATCACATACCTGTTTCTACCTCTCTATACCTCCTTCTTTTTCTCTTCCACTTTCTCCCTTCTATCTCTTTAATTTCTCTCCTTACCTCTCTCCTCCTTTTCTCTCTTCCTTTTCTTCCCCTCTCCTATTTCTCCTCTTATCCATCTCTCTATTTCATTCCCTCTTCTCTCTCTTCCCTTTCTCTCTCTTCCTACTGCTACAGTCGTATATCTATATTTGATTTATGGCTGACACATCATGCTTTTATCACACAATGTTAAGACGTTTAATTCACCTTTCTTTTACATAAAACCTATATACAAAAATTCTTGCATAAACACTACCCATATTACTATACAGCGCATCAGGGTACAAAAAGAGGAGCTGCTGTTATCCTTATACATAGGATTTTCCCTTCCAGGGAACTTCATAATATTTAGACCCCATGACACTAAACTCTCACAGGTAAATTCAGTAAATGGGTAATATCTTGACCTAAACCCAAAACTAGACTGCTCTAAATGTTACTCTGTTAAGAGGGAAATACTTAAACTTACATATGTGAAGCATATATAATCCTGTCTATGGCGGGTAGACATCTGGAGAGGCATGTATCCTGGCAATAGGAAATATACCTATTATTGTCCCTCACATATGACCTATTCTAGGATAGAAGTCCTATTAATTGATTTTACTTTAATGGATGTAGCACAGACTGTAGACATTATCTACTTTTATCTGTTGTAGAAATTAACATACTCCTACTGGACTAATGTGGTAAGTGGGGTTCCTTACATTTGAGTATTAGTTCATCTCCTTTTTAACATATTTATTAATTATTTAGAAGTAAAACTGGAAAGTATAGGCAGATACATGGCAGAGGAGTTTTGCAGATAGGAAGGAAAAATAAGCATGAGATTTTTAATGTAAACAGAACAAATTTAGGGGTATCAGAAAAGGATTTAGGATTGCTTGTGGACAGCTACTTACATAACAGTGCCCAATGACAAGCAGCATCTGCAAAGGAAAGTAAAATATTAGCATGTCTTAAGAAGGGTATAGGAAGGAAGGGTTTCAAATATTTTTCTGCCACTATATAAATCCCTAGTATATTAATAAGGGGAATGGAGGGACTAAGCTATGAAAAAAGACGAACACATTAAACTTGTTTTCTCTAGAAAAAAGGCACATATGAAAGGATATGAAAGCCTTATATAAATACACCCGGGGTCAATATAAGGCTTTGTCAGGTTATGTTAACCAAGGATACAATTGAGCAGGAATTAATGAATTCCTAATTGACTGTATTCCAGGTGCCAATACATGCTGGACTTTAATGGCCCATAAAGCCTGTGTCAGGATGGTCTAAATTAAGTTAACCTCCAGAAGAAAAAAGAGAGGCTGCATCAACAATCCTTCCTACAAATCAGGTTGATCAACAAGATGATTTATGACAGCAGGTGAAAACCACAGGCAGCAAACCGAACAAGAGAAGACCTGGACTTGATCTTATAAAACTATGCTCAGAAAGTCCTTTGCTTCAGGGCCAGATGTTTCTATAACACAGCAAATAAGCCAGACTCCCTTTTAGTAAGAAAACTAAATGCAATTTTCAGGTTCTCTCAAATTTAAACAGGCGTAAGACATGTGACAAACAAACCTGGAAGTATACAATCAATTGTGAAGCCTGGAGATAGAGGGAGTTAGCACTCCTTAATTTAGAGCTCAAAGTGAAAAAAATTTGGGAAAAAATTTAGTTCCTTAAATTAGGGAAATCCCATAGAACAGATTACCTTTCAGATCTCTATTATAAGAAAAGTAATTACATTCTAGCCCCACAACTGGCTTTTATTTTTAATTTAATTTTGAGGGCTATCCTATTTCTCCTTAGAGGAACCAAGCATAAATAATTTTCTTTGCAAATTAAGTAAAGAATGCCTTAGAGATAAAAAAAATAATAGGCCTATTTCTCTTCTTAATTGAGATCTAAAGATTTAAGGCAAAATGAATGGCCAGAGAATGTGTCGATTTTTTTAAAACTTGGTTCATAAAGACCAAGTGGGCTTTGTGAAGCACCGACAGCTTAGGGGTTGTCATGTCTTAATCCCATGCTAGTTTACAGGGTAAAACCATTATATATTATTCCAAGGACACACTCACAGGAACATAGACCCCTATGGGTACATTTAAAGAATGACATTAAGAAACCATATACTTCGGATACCATTTCATGGCTTCCACATGACTATGACAATTTGGACCTGGGCAGGTAGCTTATCTTCTGATGGAAGGGACACCATTTCTTAATTCAAAACTTCCTTATTCAAAATGTGTGCCAGGAATGATGGTGTAGCACTTGGTTGTCTAGGATTGACATATCAAGACTCAAGACATGCCCATGTGGTCCCATTAGAACTACATTTTGAATGTTGTCAGCTAAAATAAGTTGTATCTATCACCTTCAAGTCTTCTCTTTCTCTTAAAGATACCTGGTTTACAAAGATGTGTCACCTTCACTCTTTTTGAGAGAGGTTCTAGATGATATATACAATTAGTTCAATGCCCTTCTTAGGGACACAAGAATAAGTATGTGACTCAATGAGGGGAGATCTTGGTCTGGAATGGGAGCCTATTTCTTGGCCTGAGGTGTCGAATTTTTTTTCTAGAAACTCAATGAACTATAGTTTATTAGAGATGTTGGTTAAGATATTCAGCTTGACTTACCTGACCCAGAAAAGCTGCATAGATGATACCCAGATACCTCTCCTCATTGCTTTAGAGGTCGCCAGGCCTGAGGAACCTTCATCCATATATTCTGGCATTCTTAAAGAGACTGAGGGCTCTGGAAACGTATAACAGATTTTGCATCCTCATTCCTACCCCAGCATGCCCACTTCAATGCAGTCTGGTGCATTGTCTCCTTGGTTAGTTCCTCCCAGATCTTTCTCATTCTACTAATCCTTTTTCCTATTAGATGCAAAAACCAAATTGCCAAGGGGTGAAACTCATTATCATTTACTGATGTTATATTGAAACACAATCATATTATTATAAGCGAGAGCCTGACACATATACTAGATGATAACAAGGATCCATTTTACAATATGGAGATCTTGTCTATTGCCAATACCTATCCATCCAAATTTAACTAATGAAGAGGTCATTTGGGATCTGAAAGGGTATTCGATTAACAACACACCTATGAGAAGGTGGCCTGGTTGATATCTAGGGACCACTAACATATTAATAAGGTTCACACTATTCAATGGCTGGTCTTGATTTTAGCAGCTTACATGCCCTTTCTAAAGTCAGATACTATAGAGGGATCAGTTCTGAAAATCAAAGTCTTCAGGGATCTAATCAGATCAAGAGCAGAGAAGTTGCCCTCCTAATCTGGGTGAAAACTGAAGAGATGGAGAACCATATTCTGATTCAGATGAAAACAAATATGACCTTGTCCAGAAAAAATGTTGTGAAGAGTCACTTCCTGATGCTTTGCTACATATGTTATATATCCACCCCTTGGACCATATTCAATTGGAAGCCCGCCACTGCTATTGAGTTGCTATTGAGTTGTTCAAGGCCCCAAGCCAAAACCTTAAACTATGCACTGGTTCGGAGCAGTTCAGGACGGGAACATCATAAATTAGGCAAGCCCATAACATCCCATTTCGAATCAGGCAATAGAAAATGAGACTGTCATTATTACGGCAGTAAAACATGGAGGTTACATGTCATTCAATTAGGTTTGGGGGTCCGATATGCGATCAGACTCGCAAACCCGCAAAATAAAGAATGATGAAAATGAATGCCAATACTGTTGTAGTCCATATGGGTGGCCTGATTTGTATTAACTCATTGATGCCCGAGATTGATTTAACCCCCGAAATGAAACATAACAAATAAATATAATTTATTGCTGATTTACAGGCGTGTGACTTTGTGCAATAAATTCTAATGTCTATCATCGCTTTCCCCGTTCCACAGTGCAGTGGTAATTTTTTATTAGTACTTACAGTGCTACGAATAGGTGTTTAACCCCCTTACGGGTTGTCTCTAGCACTGGTTGGATTTTCTCCTTGATTTGCCGTTTACTGGTATGAATACATTTGCGAGCTTGGGAAAACTGAGCAATTGAAAAGCGATTTGCGATTTTGGCCTTGCGAAAGTGAAAGGCTTTTGGAAAATGTAAGTTACGAATTTAACCATCGCCATTTTTTCAAGCACGTAACTCGGAAGCCAGTCCAAGCCAGCAAAAAGATGCCAATTGAAAAGCAAATTAGCTTGCAACCTCACTTACGGGCTCAATTGAATGGGGCTCCTTGTCTGCAGCTGAACATGGGCTCAGTCAATCAGGTAATCCCAGTACCTATATATTAATTCCATTTTATAATACTTGTTGTAGGACATAATGCCTTTGGTGTGGCTTGCCTTTACATTTCTTGCCTTCTCCTTAAAGGGTAACTTAATTCAGCACAATTTGGATCACATCATTGTAAAGAATCTCCTAAAAGCATGTTGAAATACTTTTTGAATTTTTTAAATACATGCATTTTTCACAGAGAAATCAAATCAAATAAAATTGCTGCAGTTCATAGACTGGCTACTAGGGGGTAACTACCTAGAACAAGATAGTTACAACAGTAAAAGGAACATAAATGCACAGAAAAGGTAAAAATGGGTCAATGCATACCTTGCATAGTCACTCAGAGGTGCTCCTACACTTCACTGCCCAGGGGCTCCAAAAAGGTAGCTCCGGCCCTGGATATACCACTTTGATATTTGGGCTAACCGTAAGGCCTTGTAGTACTTAATAAGGTCAGGGGATGCCAACCCTCCTTTTTGTTTTGATGTTGTCATTGATGCTTTATTTATTCTGGAGTTTTTATTGTTGCATATAAAGTTTGAGAGTGCTTTCTGTAATACTTTCAGGTCCCTCAAGGTAATCGGAGTTGGGATTGTGCGGAACGTGTATAATAATTTCGGCAATATGTTCATTTTGATGGCGTGTATTTTGCCTAATCACAAAATATTTATGGTGGACCACCTTTCTATATCGCTGTAAATATTTTTGAAAATGTTGGGATAGTTTGCTTGGTATATTAGCTCTGATGTTCTTGGAATTTGGATTCATAAGGTCGTGATATATTTTGGGGACCATTTAAATGGGAAGTTTGATGTCAGAAGAACTTCTAAGTGTTTGTCTAGGGATATGTTAATGGCTACACTTTTGTTTGTGTTTACTTTAAATCCTGATACTTGGCCGAATTTTGCTAATAGCTTAAACATGTTGGGGCTACTAGTTAGTGGGTTTATAACTGTGAGTAATAAGTTGTCTGCGAAGAGATTCAGTTTGTATTCTTTTGAGGACACTTGTTATGTCTGGATTGCTTCTTATAGTTATTGCCAGAGGTTCTAGACATGGTGCAAAGAACAAAGGGGTTAGGTGATATCCCTGTCTAGTGCCCATTGTTATGCCAAATAGCTGTGATTTCAATCCTTGATATGAGTTGTATGCCTTTGGATCAGCATACAATGATAGTATGCCGTTCAGAAAGCTTTCAGGTAGACCGAATTTCAATAGTGTCACTGTCATGAATGTACAATCAATCCTGTCAAAGGCCTTTTCTGCGTCCAGTGACAATAGCATCATTGGAATATTGTCACTGGAGGCGAGGTCTATAAGGTTGATGATTCTTCTTGTATTGTCTGGTGCCTCTTATCCTGCTATAAAGCCAACCTGGTCCGGATGGATCACTTCTGGCAGCAATGGTGCCAATCTATTTGCCATTATCTTGGAGTATAGTTTAATGTCCGTATTTATCAAGAAGATTGGCCTGTAGCAATCACACTGCAAGGGATCTTTGCCCTTTTTATGTATCACTATAATTTTGTTGCTAAGAATTCTGTTTTTGTTTTCCCTCCAGAGAATAAAAAATTTGAGCTTCTGGAGATGGGGTAAGAGTGGTTCCTGTCATTGTTTGTAGTAAGTTTCTGAGTTTTCAATCTAGTGTCAGTGCCTTGGAAACAAGCTCTATGTACATTTATTTTATGCTAAAAAAAGGGCCCTCCATTCCTTATAAAGTGCTAAGTTTGTTTTTTGCCATGTACTCAACCCCTGTACAGCGCTACGGAATATGTTGGCGCGATAATAATTGTTTGTAATAGTAATTTGTGTATGCATCCGGACTGGGGGCTCTGTGTGGTTTTGTAGCTCCTATGGCAGTTTTGATTTCTTCTAATGAGATTGGATTTGTGAGAGCATCCACTTTATGTTTGTCTATTTGTGGGATGTCGATAGAGGAGAAAAACTCTTCAATTTTTACCTTGTGAGTTTGCGTACCCGATTGGTTTGGGGCAGAGTATAATTCTTGATAAAACTGCTGGAATGCTTTTGCAATTTGGTCTGCTTTAAATACGGTGTGATTCTCTTTGTTTACTATTTTGGGGATAAAAGAGTCTGCCCTTTGTTCCTTAAGTTTCTAAAAAATTTAGCTTTTGTGCATTGTAGAATAGACTCCATTATTTTCCATAGCACTACATTTAGTTCCTGTTTCCATTTTAGGATTGTTTCATGGATGTGTGTGGATTTATGTTTGCAAAATAGTATATGTAACTCTGGGATTTTCTTATTCAGTAATGTGATCTGATTTTGGTCTGCCTATTTTGCTGCCACCCGTAGCTGGATACACACTCCCCTGATAACTGCATTGTAAGCTGCCCATACCCCTGCTACGTGTGCCTCTCCCCCATTGTTGAGTGTAAAGTTTTCCTCTATTGCTTTGTGGATTTTCTCTTTAAGTCCTGGGTCATTTAGTAAGTTGGGGTAAAGTGTCCAGGATGGGGTTTGACCCTTCGGCAGCAAGTCACTTATAGAGATCTTAACCAGGTCATGGTCTGACCTCTGTTAGATTGGATGCTATTTGCTGCTGCAGCAGAATGTAATCTATTCGGGAATGGGACTTATGCCTGGCAGAATAGAAAGTGTTCTCCCTTCATCAAACATGCAGTTGGATTTTAATATTGTTTTAAACGCTTTAGTTGTAGTGGGAATTAGATTTGAGATAGGTGTATTTGTTTTTTCTTTGCACGGTCTAAGACCGCATCCAGATGGACTGTTCCCAATTGGTAATTAAGTTCGAGATTTTATGGAAAAAAATAGTTTGCTTTTAATTTGGAGCATATATGTTCAGGAATGTCACATTTCTTTCGTTAATGGTACCATGTATAGCTAGAAACCGGCCTTCCTTATATTTTTGTGTTTTCTAAGTGTTTCTTTTATATAGGGTCACCGATGCAGGTCCAAATATACACTTGGTTGGTGTCCCTCTATTTCTAGAATTCCATTCCTGGCTGCTCTCATAAACTGTTCCTTGGTGGTGAAATTGTGAAAGCGAGCTAAAATGTCTCTTGAGCGTTCTTGAAATGTTGAGCGATTTCCCAGCGCTCTGTGGATTCTCTCGAGTTTGTAGTTTTCTGGGTCTACATCTGGCATGAGGTATTCGCATAACTCAATTATGTATAAACGTAGGTCTTTTACTGACTCTGGCACATTTCTCAGCCTCACGTTCTGTCTCCTCGATCTATTCTCGAGATCCTCCTGTTGGTGTGCTTGTTCTTCTCTCAATGCCTTAATTTCCTCTTCCAGTCTGTGGTGTGCGTATAAGATTTCAGCATATTTTGACCAGTGTTTTGTTGTCCACTTTCCTTATCTCCGTGAGTAACTCTGTTGCTCCTTTTTTATATCTGATTTGAATTTCACTCTGAACGTTGAAATTAGATCTTTTAGATCTTGTATGTCTCCTTTAGTGCTGGGGGTTGAGTTTTCCATATTTTTTTGGATGCTTTCTTAGTTGATGTTTGTTTTTTTGTGAGAGATCTGTAAATGTATTCTTGGCAGGCAGTATGATTGTATATCTTTAGTACTTTTTCTCGTTGATAATGCTGCCATAGTCTTTGCTGTGCTCTCTTGTCGCTTGGCTAAGGTTAGTGTGCCTTTATATCGGGGCGAGGTGAGGTCTTTACATATTAAACTGTGTTAGGTATTTGTATAACAATGCTGCTCCTGAGGATGTAATGCCATGTGCCAATAGATGGCAATGTTTGAGCAATTCAGTGTGTTCACTTAATGTATGTTTAGAATTATATTTATATGGTAAAGTTCCAAATGTGTTGAGCAGTGTAGTGAATTCGCTTGCTGTGTAGGTAGAATTAAATTAACTTGGTGAGGTTCCCAACTTGACCAATAGATGGTGCTGTTAAGTCAGGATATGTTATTGTATTGCTGTGTGTTCAGCGTTATATTGGCAAAATGAAAATCCAAACTCGACCAATAGATGGAGCAGTTGAGCAGTATGGTGAGTACACTTGCTGTGTAGGTAGAATTAAATTAACTTGGTGAGTATTAACCAGGCTTGACCAATAGATATCCAAAAGGCAATGTGTTTACTGATATAGCTTATGGAGAGCAGGCCAACAAGACCTCTAATAGCAGGGGTTTACAGGGAATGTCTATGGTGGCACACCGACTTTTGGGCGAAGGAGATGTGGCCAACGTCATGTGTGGCACCGACAAATGCACGCACCCAAACCAGCGCGGCCGGTGAGTACCGGGAGAGAGACCTGGGGTTAGAGGGCGTGTACCAGGGGTAGAGACAGAGTGAGTAGTGGACAGAGAGAGAGAGAGAGAGCTCGGGAGAGAGGGTTAGTCCTGGAGGGACAGAGCTAGGGAAATACTGAATACTTGAAGCTGGGGAGAGGGTGAGTACTGGGAAAGACAGGGTGATTACTAAGGACGGTGAATACTGGGGGAAGAGAGGGTGAATACCGGGGGGGGGGGGCGTGATTACTTGGGGAGAGGGTTGGAGAGCTGGAGAAGGATGGTGAGTTGTGGGGGAGGAGAGGGGGAGTGCAGAGTGCTGTACTGCTGCGCTGTGTGGGTGCACGCATTTGTCAGGCATTTTTCGGCGCGCACATGGCGACGCTCATGTCTCCTTTGCCCAAAAGTCATGCTACTGTCTAGGGGAGATCTCTTTATGGGGTTGTGTGGGGGACTCCCACCAAACAATCCCCGGTACCTTAGATTTAGAGCCTTAGCTTCACAGTGTGTGGTGGCAGCTCCAGAGCAACAGGCTGCTTAGAGTCTACAAAGGTTCTTTGGCTGGATTGCCTTGTCACTAATACTCCAGATTCACCCCAGTGTGAAAATCCCAGCTTGTGTGGCAGCAGCAGCCTCTGTGTAGTATCTCCAGGTGTCCCGGGCTTCCTTCTCCTGACACCTGCAGGAGTCCCCAACCTAGGCAGGAACCTCCTTGTTTGCTCTACCACAGCAGCACCAGCGTTGCTTCACACCAGGGGTGGATCTACCATCGGTGCATTGCACCATTCACACCCTCAAAAAACCCAGCGCTCATTGTCTGGGCCATCCATTCAGTAGAGCTGACAGCCACGTGTCCTGGCAAAGCTAGGTAAGATGTGAGCCTAGTCTAGGCCTCCCATGCATCCTGAATTTGGTGCAGATTGCAAAGAAAAATATTGAAATGATCCACTGACTCTTGATCTTTATCCCCTTCTAATGTTAAAAATGTAATCCCAGTTGATTTTAGGGCAATTTATGGGAAAAATTGCTGTGTAAGCTACAGAGCTCAGGCAACTTGCGACCTCTCTCTTCCACAGTTAGCCACACCTCACTCTTTGAACATTTAAAATATTGGTAGGTATGTTTTAAAGCTGCTAGAAGGACAGTGTTTAAGGTGAGAAGAGTACAAGATTGTTCTTTTTTTAAAAATGAAGAAGCTACAGTTTGAAAGATGTAGGTTAAAAGTCATGAAGGAGTCACTGCTCTCAAAGGAGTGCATAGTCTAAAATGTCAGGGTGTATCCGTCATAATACCAGATAATAAAGAGCCCATACTTATGCCAGTTAACATAGATATAGCCAAAAATTTAGAAGGGTGCAGAAAACGTCATGTTTTTCTCTAGAATGACATCTGCGAAAAAGTAGACAATTTTCTGATCTTCATAAGAATGTTCTTAAGATTCTTCCACTCATTCTGCTCTTCACCACTTAAGAATGTCTGAGAAATGGCAATTATAATATAGACTAGCGACTTGCCCGTCAAAAATGACGGCAATAAATTGAAGCCTGGCAATGGTGTTTGTCACACACTGCGAGCCTCTCCCCCCTCTACTTTATTGGCCTCGCGATGAGCGCCTTCAGCGCTAATCACGGGCCTCGCAATGAGCGCCTTCGGCGCTCATTGCGAGCCTCTCTACCCCTCTACTTGACGGGAGGGGCTCATTGCGAACCTCCTCCCCCTCTACTTTACTGGCCTTGCGATAAGCTCCTTCAGCGCTCATCTCGGGCCTTGCAATGAGTGGCTTTGGAACTCATTGTGAGCCTCTCCCGCCCTCTACTTCCTCTCCCTTCCCTCTCCCTTCCCTCTCCTGTGTCTCTTCCCCCTCTCCCTCCCCTGTGTCTCTTTCCCCCCTCTCCCTTCCTTGTTTCTCCTTCCCCCTCCCCTGTGTCTCTTTCCCCCCTCTCCCTTCCTTGTTTCTCCTTCCCCCTCTTCCTCTCCTGTGTCTCTTCCCCCTCTCCCACTCCTGTGTCTTTCTCCCTCCCTTGTGTCTCTTCACCCCGTCTCCCTCCCCTGTGTCTCTTCACCCCGTCTCCCTCCCCTGTGTCTCTGCCCCCCTCATCCCTCCCCTGTGTCTCTCCACCCCCTGACCCTCATCTCTTCCCCCCTCCGCTGTGTCTCCTCCCCATGTCTATTCCTCCCCTCCTCTCCCTCCCGTTTCTCTTCCTCCCCTACCGTTTCTCTTCCTCCCCTCCTCTCCATTCCGTGTCTCTCTTCCCCCTCCTCTGTGTTTCTCTTCCCCCTCCTCTTCTCGCTCCCCTGTGCCTCTCTTCCCCCTTCCCTGTGTCTCTCTTCCCCCTCCTCTCCCTCCCCTGTGTCTCTCTTCCCCTCCCCTGTATCTCACTTCCCCTGTGTCTCTCTTCCCCTCCCCTGTATCTCACTTCCCCTGTCCCTCTCTTCCTCTCCCCTGTATCTCACTTCCCCTGTGTCTCTCTTCCCCCCCTCCTCTCGTGTCTCTATTCCCCTGTCCCTCTCTTCCCATCCCCTGTATCTCACTTCCCCTGTGTCTCTCTTCCCCCCTCCTCTTGTGTCTCTATTCCCCTGTCCCTCTCTTCCCCTCCCCTGTATCTCACTTCCCCTGTGTCTTTCTTCCCCCCCTCCTCTCGTGTCTCTATTCCCCTGTCCCTCTCTTCCCCTCCCCTGTATCTCACTTCCCCTGTGTCTCTCTTCCCCCCTCCTCTTGTGTCTCTATTCCCCTGTCCCTCTCTTCCCCTCCCCTGTATCTCACTTCCCCTGTGTCTCTCTTCCCCCCCCTCCTCTCGTGTCTCTATTCCCCTGTCCCTCTCTTCCCATCCCCTGTATCTCACTTCCCCTGTGTCTCTCTTCCCCCCTCCTCTCATGTCTCTATTCCCCTGTCCCTCTCTTCCCCTCCCCTGTATCTCACTTCCCCTGTGTCTCTCTTCCCCCCTCCTCTCGTGTCTCTATTCCCCTGTCCCTCTCTTCCCCTCCCCTGTATCTCACTTCCCCTGTGTCTCTCTTCCCCCCTCCTCTTGTGTCTCTATTCCCCTGTCCCTTTCTTCCCCTCCCCTGTATCTCACTTCCCCTGTGTCTCTCTTCCCCCCCTCCTCTCATGTCTCTATTCCCCTGTCCCTCTCTTCCCATCCCCTGTATCTCACTTCCCCTGTGTCTCTCTTCCCCCCCTCCTCTCGTGTCTCTATTCCCCTGTCACTCTCTTCCCATCCCCTGTATCTCACTTCCCCTGTGTCTCTCTCCCCCCTCCTCTTGTGTCTCTATTCCCCTGTCACTCTCTTCCCATCCCCTGTATCTCACTTCCCCTGTGTCTCGCTTCCCCCCCTCCTCTCGTGTCTCTATTCCCCTGTCCCTCTCTTCCCATCCCCTGTATCTCACTTCCCCTGTGTCTCTCTTCCCCCCTCCTCTTGTGTCTCTATTCCCCTGTCCCTCTATTCCCCTCCCCTGTATCTCACTTCCCCTGTGTCTCTCTTCCCCCCCCTCCTCTTGTGTCTCTATTCCCCTGTACCTCTCTTCCCCTCCCCTGTATCTCACTTCCCCTGTGTCTCTCTTCCCCCCTCCTCTTGTGTCTCTATTCCCCTGTCCCTCTCTTCCCCTCCCCTGTATCTCACTTCCCCTGTGTCTCTCTTCCCCCCATTCCTCTCGTGTCTCTATTCCCCTGTCCCTCTCTTCCCATCCCCTGTATCTCACTTCCCCTGTGTCTCTCTTCCCCCCCTCCTCTCATGTCTCTATTCCCCTGTCCCTCTCTTCCCCTCCCCTGTATCTCACTTCCCCTGTGTCTCTATTCCCCTGTCCCTCTCTTCCCCTCCCCTGTATCTCACTTCCCCTGTGTCTCTCTTCCCCCACCTCCTCTCGTGTCTCTATTCCCCTGTCCCTCTCTTCCCATCCCCTGTATCTCACTTCCCCTGTGTCTCTCTCCCCCCCTCCTCTCGTGTCTCTATTCCCCTGTCCCTCTCTTCCCCTCCCCTGTATCTCACTTCCCCTGTGTCTCTCTTCCCCCCTCCTCTCGTGTCTCTATTCCCCTCCTCCTCTCCCTCATGTATCTATTCCCCTGCTTCTCCCCTCCTTGGCCCCGTGTCTCTCACCCTCACCTCATTGCGGTTGATGCGTGCGCGCGCACGCTTATGTGACGTCTTCGCGTGCTCGCGCACGCTTGTCTGTCCGGTTACCCGCGCACACGACGTCTTCGCGTGTGCGCGCGCGCGCGCGCACGCTTGCCGGCTACCCGTGCACTCCTGCAGTAGGGGTGATGGGAGCAATGGTGAAACTGCGAGTTGTCGTCAGTTGCGGCCCTTCCTTTGCGAGGGCCGCAAAGCGTGACGACAACTCGCAGTTAGACAATTATAATATGTGATGAACAAAGTATTACCAGTCGTCTGATGCCATTAGTATATTTTACATCAAGGGTGACCAGCCCAGTTACCAATCACTACATGTGGCTAAGAGGACATGAAAGTGTGGCCATTAGGCATGCTGTCATAGTGGACAGCTCACATGGAACTGGACGTTCCAAATGCCACACAGGACTAAACATGCATAACTAAAAAAAAACAATAATTACATCAAATAACTTCAATTACATCAAAGAATTTCACTTCACTTTAACTGTGCTGAGAGGACTTGATGGTGGCAATGTAGAGGAGGAGAAGGAGGAGACAGGTTATTGCTTGGAAAGGCACTCCTCTTCTATTAAAACATCAGTCACTTGCACAGGGGATCTTTCTCTTTACTGTCTCTGATGTAGGGAGTTTCACTAGAAACCTATGAAGGGAAACTTGCTTCAGCCTTTTCAAAATGTTTCTGAAATGAGCCATTGCTAGAACTTTGTTGGGGTGATAAAATCTTGTAATTCAGATCAATTAGCACACATTTATTTAATTAGTACAGTAGGTGCTTCCTCCCTTCCCACCAGAGGAGTTGTGATATGGGGCAAGAATTTCACAGTTATAAAATTAAAGTCCTCCGGCAAATTGTCCTCCCAGCCTGGGGGGGCATTTATTCAATGAGCAACTGCCTGGTTACCCAGGCTTTGCTGTTGGCCCTCCAAATGACGCTTAACTTGCTTTTTATTAAATTTCTATTCAATTGAGCAATTGTTAGTTACAGGAGCCCGTAATGTATCCTGTAAACTAATTTACAATTCAATTGGCGTCTTTTAGTGAGCCACAAACGATTTACTCGTTACAGGCTGAAAATCCCTGCGGTTGTTAAAATCGTGTCTCCAACCCATCTAAGCCTTTGAACCCATAAATGTTATAATCGCATGTCGCTATTCAATTGCTACCTCAAGCCCGCAATTGTTTTCACACCCGTAAATGGCAAATGTAGAAGAAAATACCAGATTGGACTCACAAGGGGGTTAACACCGGATCGTAGCACTGTAAATGCAAATTAAAATCAATACTGAACTTTAAAATACTTGGAAGGTGATGAAAGACATAATTAATTACACAACAGTTTCAGGCTCACAAATCTGCAATCAAAAATTATGTTTTTACGTTTAATTTCTGTGTTATATCGATCTCAGTAATCAAGGAGTTAACACATATCAGGCCACCCACATGGGCTAGAATAGTATCATCATTTATTTTTATTATTTGTACATTGCCGGATTGCGAGTCTGATCGCATTTCTGACTTCTTTTCCTCATTCAGTTTTTATTGAGTATTCTGTAAAATCATGACAGAGTGTATAGTACATCCACATTGTTTCTGTAACTACCATAAGCATATTTGGCTTTCTTATAACAGAACCATAAGATGAAGACAAGCAAAACACAACCCACATGATTTTTTTCTTTTTCATTCTAGTAGGAATTTCTAACATTTTGAATAACAACTGGTGGGGGGGGGGGGGGGGACAAAAAGATGGAGAAGAACAACAACAACAACAACAAAAAAAGTGGGGGGTTAGTACAGCTGTCAAATAGATAAATTTGCCAACTGAACTCGACACTCACTCTTTATGAAAAGGCAATTACCTCTTGCAGCCATGGCCCCCATATCTCCAGAAAGTCTGTCATAGTTTCAGTTAAGAGATGGGACATCATTTCATTTATAGCTATATATATATTCAGTACATCTGATTTCCACTGCTTAGCAATATGGCTTTTCGTACCCAACATTATATATTGTAAAAACTTGTTTAGTGGTTTTGATAACTGTTGGGAGGTGAAGCCCAGAAGACATGTTTCTATGTTTGCTGTTATTTGGATATCTAACAGAGTTGAGGCCATGGCCGCAACCCCCTTCCACAATTGCTGAACTTTATTACATGACCACCAAGTGTGTATGAACGAGCCTGTATCTCAGCATCCTCTGAAGCAACTAGGATCCTTTACCACTTTCTATTTAAATATATTTTCCGGTGTCATATAGACTCTATGCAGCACCTTGATGGAGGTCTCCCACATATTGAAATTATAGGATCCTTTTGTAAGGGTATCGTAGGACCTACCCCACTCCCCCCAGCTTATATCATGGCCAACATCTCTTTCCCAGAGCATCATTTATTTATACTTTTGAGGATTTTGATTTGTATTCAAGCATTCATAACGATAGCTTACCATTTTTATAGTTAAGAGGAGGGTTTCACATAACTTAGTAAACCAATTACTTGTCATACCACCTGATAAGTGCACAAGTTTCCTGATAAAATGTTGTATTCTGAGATATGTGAAATTCTCCTCCAATGGCAGGTTAAACCTATCTCTGAGATCTTCAAAGGTTAGCATAGTTTGGTTTTTGAGCTATGTCCCACATCTCAGAAGCCCATTGGATCTCCACCCAGGTTGCAAGCTTACTGGCAATGTTAGTGGCATATCTGAATGGGGAATGACTGGGGTAAGTGGAGTAAGCACCAGGGCCAATCGGGATCCATGATTAGCCCAGACCTACAGGTCTAGAGTTTTACTAATGAATGGACTAGTGCTCGCACCCACCAATGTTAAGGGCTTAGAAACCCAAACTATAGTATCCCAAGAGTAGGGACCTAAGTCTATGTTTTCAATAGCTACCCATAACGGTTGATTCGTGATGGAATGTGCTAGCGGCCAAAACGATAGTTGTGCCGACTTATAGTACAATTTAGCATGCAGAATAAATAGAGCAGGCGTGGTAGCGTGTTCATCTTAATAGAGTTAATTCGACCTAGCCAAGATAGGTGGCTCTTGGACAATTTTGGAAGTCTAGGCTTAATTCCCTAAATATCTTGGGGTAGTTCATATTATATAAGTCTGTAATTGTATTTGTAATGTTAACTCCAAAGTATCTTATATGAAATTTTGGCCAAGACAGCTTGTAATCCCTGATGATTGTCCTAATATCCTGTTGATTTAATCTGGATACTCAGTGCCTTTGACTTCTCTACATTTATTTTTAGGCCTGCAAATTCACCAAAATCATTCATAACTTGAAATAGCTCTGGAACAGAGGCAGTCAGTTCTGTCAAGGAGCACATAAAATCATCTGCAAATAGGCAGCATTTAAGGTGTTGTGCACCTAACCTTACCCCCTTAATCTTAGAGTTGCACCTGATCAATTACACTAGAGGCTCTATTGCTAGATCAAACAAAAGGGGAGAGAGCGGACAGCCCTGTCTGGTGCCCCTTTGTATGTCTATAAATACTCTAGAGTTACCCGGTAGTTTCAACTGGGCTCTTGGGGACCTGTAATAAGAGTTAATCAAATTAATGAACTGGTCAGGGAAACCAAACTTCCCTAGGACTGCCCTAAGGTATGACCACTCCACCGAATCAAAGGCCTTTTCGATATCTAAGGCTAGCAGGCAAGTAGGAATTTTGAGCAGGTTGGCCCTATAGACTACATTCATCACCCTACGCACATTATCTCTCTCTTGCTTGTGTGGTATAAATCCCACTTGGTCTTTGTGTATATGAGTAGGTAAAAAACATGCAACCGCATTTGCCATAAGTTTCGCCAGGATCTTTATGTCCCCATTTAGCAATAAAATAGGCCTATCAATTTTTACTTCTAACTGATCCCGAAAGAAAACTATATCCGTCTGATTGAACTCTGGCAGGACCGGGAATCCCCCAATAATTCTATTGTACAATTTTGCCAAATGAGGTGACAACAGATCCATGAATTTTGTATAATACAAATTTGTGAAACCATCCGGTCCCGGTGCTTTACCCATTTTTAAGGTCTTTATGGTCTCTTTCACCTCCTCCACAGTAATCTCTGCACTTAGGTTTTGTTTTTCCTGGGTGAAACAAGAGGGCAAATCACAAGCGTTTAAAAACTAAGACATTTGATGATGCCCTGCTGAGGACTTGGAGATGTATAAGGATTGAAAAACGTCCCTAAATCTCTTTTGAATCTCAAGGGGACTAGTCATAACTTGCCCTTTCTTATCCTTAATCTGGAAAACTTTTGATTGAGCATCCTTTTTCCGTAGCTTTCTGGCTAAACATGCATCTAATTTATTAGCTTTGGTATAGAACTTATGTTGGGTCTACCTCATCGCTTTTACCGCGAGGCCCGATAAAGCCAGATCAAGTTCTAATCTTAATTTATCTATGTTGTCATGCATGGCCTTTGTGGGTTTACATTGATTTCTCCTCTCTAGATCATCTAGGGTGTTTTGCAGGGACATCACCCTATGTCTCCTCTTCCTCTTGTGAATTGAGGCTAATTTAATACAAAACCCTCTAGTGTATGCTTTATGAGCCACCCAAGTCCAACCTTCATCAGAGTGCAAAGTTCTATTAGTTGAGAAAAAAAATCTATGTCTTGGGCTATCTGCTCCCCTACCTCAGGTACTGACAAGAGCATCTCATTTAAACGCCATGGGGGGGGGGGGGGGGGGTCTATACTGAGGGCCGAGGTCAAGAGATACACTGACTACTGAACGATCTGACCAGGATGACAGATGAATTTCAGCCCTAGAGATATGATCAGTAAAGGTGGAGTCAATTAAAAAGGAATCGATCTGGGAATAGGTCTTGTGAACCGGGGAGTAAAAGGTGTATTCGCTATCCGCTATGTGTAGGAGCCTCCAGGCATCCACCAGGTGTAACTCCTTCAAGAGCAAATTAATCTGTTTTAGTTTGTGAGAAAACAGACTGTCCCTGAGCTGGCCTGACCTATCCAGGCTGGAATTCAACACCAAATTCAGGTCACCTACCAAGATTATATGCCCAAGGTTTTGGGATTTAATATATTTAAGCAATGAAATGAAAGTCTTGTGGGGCCTGGAAGGCAATTATATCATTCTCACTGGGTACCCAAGAGGTCCCCCTTGAGAATTATATAATTGCCTTCCAGATCTATGTTTTGCTATATAAATGGAAAGTCTTTATGCAGTAGAATTGCAGCTCCCGCTCGCTTTGAGGAGTAAGTAGTAGCTAGATATTCGGGATAGTGTTTATGAAGATATTTTGGTATCTTGTGATGCACAAAATGTGTATCTTGCATAGATATTACTGAGGGTTGCAACTGTCTATATGTAATAAAAGCCTTACGCTGTTTAAATTGTGTAGTAAATCCCTTAACATTATGGGTAATAAAAGTGACATTTTGATCAGTCATCATATCTGTGAAAACACTCTACTTTTTTCTATAAGAAACCCTGTGACTTACCCAGGACTAGCTGACGCTTATAGAGAGAGGACCCAGGACCCAGGCATTCAGGTCTGTCTTTCTGGAGTGTTAGAGTCGCTGCTGGCATAAAAAGAGAAAAGGGAGGCAGCAACATAAAACAAATAACAATTATATGAACATACATCTGAATATCTCCTCCATGAATTACTTTGGGCACCATAGTGCCAGAGGGCAACATGGAACCCCTTTGGTCCATCTTAAACCCTCCCTAGAAGGAGTACACAGATCTATCAGCCCTTACTAACCTGGTAGTAAGAGTAACACAATTTAACTTTCAACGTTGAACATTTAGACCTGTCTACCTTATCTAGGTGAGCCGATGTAATTAGTAATTAAAAACTGGATACAAGTTTTATAAATAACTTTATCTTAACCCTCTAAATTTGTATTCCTGTACTGGACCGTCTTTTTCTCACACATCTTTGGCTATGAAGCCTTCTCACCTTACAGCCCTTCTACAGATTCCTGTCTAAGACACTAGTGTTCCTGTGCTCTAACCTAGCTCCCTATATAACCACTCTCATGTTACGGTCTAATAGCCTAGGTTAACTATGCCCCGCTATATGGATCACAAAGTCTTTGTATGGACATGACCCTCTACCATCTAGTCTGAGTTCTCTTTATATGGTATCATATAGTTCTGAAATTTAACTCCTCAATATGAGTAATGGTTATCCAGTCCAGGGGATCCGTCTTTCACTGGTCAGACCCTGCACAGAAGTCCATCCTTTCCAGTTTAATAGTGCAGATTGACCCATAAGGTCCCAGGAATAAAAATTTACTAGTCTCAAGTGTTTGCCCTTAGTTTCCTTGTGAGGGGAAAGGGCTGGGTTCGATTGAGTTCAAAATGTCTTCTCCCAGTGCTCGATTTTGTGGGCGACGCTTGCCCCTGGTAATTTCCTTCCATGGTTTGGACAACTGTGAGTGAGGGTGTGGCTTTGTATATCCTTGTATTTACCCCTCTTTGATTAAATTCAGGTTAATGAGTAATCGACATTCCTAAAAGTTGTGTACTGTATGCAAGCTGACACCCATTTGAAATGTAAGGCTGAACAGGAACCGCCATCTGTACCTAATATTGTTCCTGTTTCGGATCAGTAGAGCAGGGAGCATTTGTCTGCGTTTGAGTAACGTTGCGGGGGCCAGATCCGCATAGACCTGAATTGTCGCACCATCTGGGCCTATGATAGCTGGCATTTTACATACACATGCACAGATAGCAACATGCACAGATAGCAGCAAAGAAATGTTATGTTTTAGCAAAGTACCAAATGTGACATAGTTACCACCAATTATGGCAGCTGCTGCACTGTTCCTTGCTCTTTGTGGTCTGCATATTAGGATGAAACAAACAGTCAAACTGCATTTAAAGAAAGAAAAAAAGACACTCCTAATTTCAGTAGATATACCCCAAAGAGAAAAATAGTAACATACACCACATATGTTATAAAATTGAACAGTTTATTAAATATATTGAAAACCAAATTACGTAGATTAAAAATATAAAATGTTAATTTATCAAGAGCACCGTTAATGTCTGACCTAACTCATAAACATAGAGGTAAAATGATTTAGGAAAATACACGAAAAACACAGTCAACTCAGATTGATTATGCAAGCAAATAATGGGGGCATGCTCTCTAAGAGTGAGCATGCTTCAAGTTATCTGGTCTGCTTAATTAGTTAATTGTGTTTGTCTTATATTATTGTACAGACAATAACAAGGTTGACAGTGGAGGGGTGCAGCAGCAGCCATGATGGGTGGTCTTTCCGTTTTTTTTTTTTGTTAAACACATTTTTGCTGCTGTTTGCACATGTCTTTTTAGTGTTAATACATTTTGCACTGATAAAAAGGAGCAGTCCTCTTCATTCACCAGACAGCATGGTCTTTTAAATCAGTTTTTGCCTCAACATGGTTTCAGAGGATCCTAAATGTCTTTTTACATATTCAAGCTTGGCTTCCTTCTTGCTGCTGTACTTTACAGCCCATACAGCATGTTGGCTCATACACAGTTTTTCTTTTTTTGCCTCTTAGCCCTACTTGTCAGGAGGACAAATTGGATGTAGAAGCTTCTGAGTAATTTTAGGCGTCCTACACTGCCCGATAATTGATTTAACAGTATAATGTGGAATACTCAGTGCCTATATCACATATATAGTTGTGAGCATGCGAGTTGTTGCTAATGCTTGCGGGCTCGTGTAGCGAGGGCTGCGGGCGAGGGCCTCAGTTGCTGGAATGGAGCGCCAAAGGCGCTCCTTGCTAGCAACTGCGACCCTCGCAAACTTTACGTCGCAACGCAAACAACATGACACACCAACTACGACCCTCGCAAACTTTACCTTGCAACGCAAAGAACATACGAGACACGTTAACACACATTACGACCTCGCAACACTCGGACGCAACTCGCGAACATTACAAAATTCAAAACACAATAAATACACACAGCACATACATAAAAAGCTTACCTACAGCAAGAGGGGGCATCCAGGACCTCAAAAATGCAACTTACACCTTCATTTCACTCAAAATAAAAGAGTTTAGACACTAAAAAATTCGCTAAGCGTGAGAAAAAATGGCCGCCGAAAAAAACGAAAAGGAGGCTACAGCACTCTAAACACGCAAAACACCACAAGAAACTTGCAAAACACCACAAAAGACCTACGGATATTCCGCTAAGACGCATACCACACATTACCCGCCATTTTACGCCAATGTACACGACTACACTAACGGTTTGGTCTCGCACACGCACAGTATTACACTGCACACATTCATCACGCTTACACAGCAGCTCCACACCACTAATGCTGCAGCAACATCAAAACAGATTGCCAGCTCTTCAACACAATGTTTCAAAATAGGTAAAGTATATTCATTTATTAATGTGTTATATATTTCATTATTACACACCAAACAGCATTAGCTACCTTACAATTTCATTGCCGTCATTTTTTGACGGGCAATTCGCTAGTTTTTATATAATTTGCAGGATTCCCTGCTGTCCACAACTAAATGTGTTCCTTCATTCTTTTAGAAGCTCATTGACTTTTATAATGCTTTTTGTGTAATGTGAAATTGTGGGAACTCACACAGACAGGTGTATTCAAGCTAAAAAAGACAGGTATGTTCAATCTTTAATAGCAGACAAGTGAATTCCTGCCCACTTATTCTGAAGGCACCTGGGTGAAGGCATCCCAAATATCTCCCACATTTGCTCTTCTTCTCCCTTTCTCTCTCTCTTTCTGTCTTTCTTTCTATCTTCTTTCCATCCTACATTTCCCCCCTTCACTATCTTCCTTTTATCACACCTCTCCCTAATTATCTATCTCTTTCCCTTACTTTCATCCTTACATCTCTCTCTGCTTTCGTGTCCCATTTATCTCCACCTATTACCCTTCCTTCTCCCCCCCACATAGTCTCCCTCATTCCTCTTTTCCCTCTATCTTTCTTTCCCACTTGCAGCTCTATTAAATTGCCCCAATGTGTAAATCCGTAGTCCGTACCTGAGCCTGCAAGACTTGCACCTATTAAATTGGCCTCTTACAGCTACCTGCAAACGATCTGCTGTTTACAGGTGGAAAAAACGTCATTGAAATCAGGACTCCGTTGGTGCAAAGCCTTTGATCTGTCAAGCCCGTAAATGTTAAATTTGCAAATCACTATTAAATTGCTACAAATCCCCAAAGATGCACTGGCACTCAAAAACAAACAAATAGAGTCAAACATATTACGGCCTCCAAATAGGACCCACAAAGGATTTACAGACAAGTTCTCAACACTGTAAAATACAATATAAACAGACCAGTGGACTTTAAAATATGGGGAAAATATGGTAAGGCATTACAATTACTTGCACAACAATGCCCAAATACAAAAAAAATCATTAAAATATATTTTATTTCCTCATATGGTGTAATGGTCATGCATATGCCAATATGAAAAAACATGCTGCAACATGCAGTAAGCACACTATCTGTTTAAATAGCAATACAAAACATGAAACTGATGCCATATTAACCTTTTCTCACTTACAGAGGCTCTAATGTGTACCCTGGAATATATATATATGATTGCATAAACATCTCGCTCATCACATCTACATTGGGAAAACAAATAGTGACCAAATTACAACGCCACATCACATATATCAAGTACCAGGGGATCATTTTAGTATTTGTTGTTCAGTCCTTCAGTCATGTCTGGCTCTCTGTGACCCTATGTACTGCAGAATATTTAGCTAGGTCTCTGCCTGTGCTGTTCCACAAGGTTTGCATGCCAAATATACTGGAGTGGGTTGCCAGTTCCTTCTCTAGTGGACTGTGATTTGTCTGACCTCTCTGCTATGACCTGCCCACCTACAGTGGCCCTACATGCACTGCCCCTAGGTCCTCCTCCGCCTAGGCATAGGGTCTACATCTTCCCCGGGAGGCAGCGGCACCTGCAGTGGTGGAGGCATAGTGGGAGGAGAAGCCGGGCTGCGGGTGGCCGGGGTGGAGGCGGGGCTGGAGACCAGAGAGCATTGCATGGCTTCTGCAGTGACCCCCTGGAATGCGCTCTGGTCCACCCCAATCTTGAGCAACCCTGCCAGGTAGGATTCAGTCATCAGGTGGTGCCTCCTGCCTATTGCGCCTGGCCAGGCTGCGCATGACCTCCGCATGATTGGCGAAGATGCTGGCCTGGATCCCCTGAAGACACTCCAACTGCTGACGCATGAGCGGCAGCATCTCTGACTGTGCAGCCTGGCCTGATACTGGGGATGGAGGCCCCATGGGGCGTGGCCTGGTGTGGAGGTCCCAGTGAAGAGGGTCTGGGGCCCGGCTCAAAACTGGGGCAAAACTCGTGGAGGTGTTGGTGGGCCCAGTGGAGGCGGGGGATAGGGGGGTCGAATCCCGGCGGTTTGGCTGGTGATCCTGATGGTGGCCCCACTAGCCATATTACATCCTCTTCCTCTGAATATGGGCCTTCGGCTCCGCTTCTCTCCTCCTCCCTCTACGCTGGTTCCTGCTAGGCGGGGGCTTGCTCCTCCACTTCCTGCTCCAATGGAGCCGACACCCCCGCCTCTGGCTCGCCAATGGACCCAGACCTCCTTGATGCTGAAAGAGATAAAAGAGAGGTATATGTCATTAGTATGATGAATAATACATTGTTTTGTGTGCATTCCTAACTATATGACATCTAGGCTTGAACCTGGATGATTCTCCTTTGCAACGCAGATTAGATATCATATGCTAGATATGATCTATTCTTTGGTTCTTGGTCTTGATCGTTCTTGGCTCCTAACACTATCTTGATTCTGGCTGCGTTCTGTAACTGGGCACACCAGTACATGGACTCTCTATTGGTTGATTACTGTTGTTGTGCCTAGGAATGACAGTGATTTGTTAGCTTCATGGATTTAATGATGCATCCATCTATCCCTTGTTAATTCCACGGAGCTGACATGTCAGTGTCCTTGTTGGTCGTCATGTACATGTGTAGTGTGTGTGATGTACATGTGGTGGCATGTTGGTGTATGTGATATTCACCTGACATGGAGGCTGGGTCCTGCAGGGCCACCAGGCCTGAAGCTCCAGTGGCGGGTACCTGGCTCAGAAGGTCCTTGGTGACCCTCTCCCACTCATTATAGCTCACAGACACTTGCTTGTCCTCTTTGCCTATCATCTTCCTCACCTTGGCCCTGATGCTGTCAAAACGGTGCTTGACGGACCTCACATCCCTTTGCGCTTTCCCCACTGCTGTAACTTCTGCCACTACCTCCTTCCATGTCTCAGTCCTAGGCCCTGGCCTAACTTCCCTCCCCCTGCAAGGATCACAGGGCGGCCACGGATAGGACCAAGGAGGACTACATTCTCCCGGTGTGTGTTATTGTGGGCCCTGTGCTTGCCCTTAGCCTCTGGCTGTGGATGGGGATCCTTACCTCCCTGACCAGTCACCACCCACCTCCTTCTCTACACTCTGACGCTGCTCCTCCTCCTGCTCCACCTCCTCCTCCAGCACCTCCTCTTCTCCACCACTCCTCTCCTCCTCTCCACCACTACTCCCCAGGGCCACCTCTCTCTCCTCCTCGCCTCTCCTCCTTCTCCCCACCTCTCCACTCTTCTCCCCTCCTTTCTCCATTTCAATCCCAAAAAGAATATAACGATAAATAAAAATAAGTGTGCTGTAAATGTATGATGGGGAAAAAAATATGTGTATTATGTGTATTTAATACTGTTGGGAGGTGAGATGGGGGGATGGGATGGGGGGGGGGGTGTATGGAGTGACCTAGCTCTGTGTGACTCTTTGTGTGTTCTTTAAATTATGTGCATTGCAGTAATGCGTAATCTGTAAATATGTATAAGCAAGAATTAAGTGTAAAATCATAAATAGTATAATATAAATTAACAAAACCACAAATTACTGCTCTCTCTCTCTATCTAGAACCAACCACCAACTCCGGGACCTGCGTGCTACTACATCAGAAAATACAACACAGTCAACGTATGGGCGGGTGGAACGCAAATTTATAATCTCCCTCTATGAATCATCTGCAGCTAGACCGCTTTGTATTGGCTGACAGGCCTGTGTCGTACTATATTATAATGCGATTGGATAGTAACAGGCGACTGCCCCTTGACAGCTTGCGTGCGCAGAAAGGGTTTACGGGTTTGCGTCTACAGGCCCACTGGTCGCAGCATGGTTGAATTCAATAGCTCTGTAATTATGCAGGATTTCAAGCCTGCAGGCTTTGTGGGTGTACCGTTGCCGCTAAGGGCTTGGAATTTATTGTGGCTGTTGGTCTTTTATCTCTCAACTTTTTTACCTTTTTCCCATTTTCTCTCTCTTGTTTCAATCCTCTCCTTCATTCTCTCCTGTATCCTCCATTTCTTCCTCTCTAACTTCCCTTTAAATCATTTTAAAAGCAGTAATTAAGGTTAGATATTTAATTATGGGATGCAGGAGCTTACACATTTGCATAGGGGTTTCCTGCACAAGGAAATAAACAATTGGCACATCATGATTTCTCTTGCTTCCCTGTTCATGTTCCAGAAGACTGGAAGCTATCCTCCCTACTTTATTTGGCAATTTATCTTCCACCTCCTGTAATTACCGGGGATTTTTCATGTTTTGTTTCCCTTGGATTCTGTATTAATGTGGAAGATACGCTTTAGTAACAGTTAAATAAGTATAGACAATTTTCACAACATAATATAATTCCTACAAAGTAACCTATTTTAAAACACACAATGTAACAAAGTTTGGACGGTGTTTTAAAAACGGTTATATATTATAAAAAACAAGCTGATAAGAAGAAAGGATGACATAATTGATTTCTGTTTTTTTTTCCAACCTCATCTTCTATGTTACATAGTAATTAAGACTGAAAAAAAATTAGACTATCAAGTTTAACCTTTTTAGATCCCCTCTGATCCTTGTAATATGTGTATTCATTTTTAATTGATACAGAAGAAGGCAAAAAATACCCACTGAAACATTGCCAATTGGGGAGAAATAAAAATCCTTTCTGACCCCAGATACTCACAATCAGATTCCTCCCTGGATCAATACTTCTCTAATTATCCATGATAACGTGATTGACCTTTTTATTCAAGAATAAATCCAACCTTTTTTTTTAAAGATATTTATCAAATCTACTGTCACAACCTCCTTTGGTAGAGAATTCAACAGTTAACCACTGTTATTGTGAAGAACCCTTTTTTTAATTAAGGTGAAATATTACTTCTAACCTCCTCTTGTCAGCTGAAAACCTCTTGGCAAAAAAAGTTCACTTAATAAAGCCTTATATTGACCTGGATGTATTTATATAAGGTATATATAGACGCCTTTTTTCTAGAGAAAATATGTATAATTTGGTTAGTCTTTCTTCATTACTTAGCTCCCCCATTCCCCTTATTAGTTTTGTTGCCCTTCTCTGTACCTTTTCCAGCTCTAAAATGTCCTTTTTATGAAGTGGTGCCCAAAACTGTACTCCATATTCCAAATAAGGGCGTACTAGAGATTTGTATAGTGGCAGAATTATATTTGCTTCCCTGGCTTCTATATCCTTCTTAATACATGCTAATATTTTACTTGCCTTTGCAGATGCTGCTTGGCTTTGAGCACTGTTACCTAGGTAGTTGTCCACAAGTACTCCCAAATCCCTTTCAATATCAGATACCCCTAGATTTGCTCCATTAAGATTATAAATTGCATGGCTATTTTTCCTTCCCAAATGCATAACTTTACATGTATTGGTGTCAAATCCCATCTGCCATTTAGCTACTCATTCTCCTAATTTATTTAAGTCCCTTTGGAGGGAAAGTACATACGTTTCTAATTTAACAATCTTGCACAACTTAGTGTAATTATGTAAAATATTTTTCAGTTTACATATTTATGTAATTAGGAAAACAGGGATAGCCGCTTACTATACCCAAGCCATTTACATTAGTAATACATCAACTCCCAGGAAAAGCCCTAGGCAAGAATATAAGACATATTTGCATGCATTCACCTGCACACTGAAGTAATAATCTCTGCAGTTTGGCATTAACAGGAAATTGACTAAACGCAGCACTATAACACAGCCTCTAGCGCCTTATGGGTTTAGAGCCAAATGAGGATCAGTACAGTCCCGTGCGCGCGTCCCACCCGCTCGTGCACGCGTGCCACCGGATCAGGGAGCAGGGAGTATGGAGCAGGGAGTATGGAGCAGGGAGGACCGCGGTGCTGATGTGGCTCGATGAGCGCCGTAGGCGTTCATCGCGAGCATCAGTGGGTCATGGCAGGGGGAGTTGTGAAACTGCGAGTTGTCATCAGTTGCGGCCCTCGCATTGTGAGGGCCGCAAAGCCTGACAGCAACTCACAGTTTGACAACTATTATATGTGATCATATTCTCTTATGGATTACTATCCACCATATTTAACGTTATATATTTGGTTCTGAGACCTCTATTAGTATTATTTTTATTATATATAATTTATCACTTCCTTCTTTTCTCCCATCTTCACCCTTATTTGAATTTTTTGTATTATTTGGTTTTATCTGAGTTCGCTTTTGTAATAGTTGCTATAGCAACTAGGTTAGTTTAAATAGCCACCCTGGCATCATATCGGTATCCCCTGATGAAATCTTTTAGAAACGTTCGTCGGGTTGCACGCTTTGCTACGCAGCGACGCTGACCTATGCTGTCATATGTAGGCTCATAGGCGACGTACGGGCTGCTAGGAGCCTCTGTGTTTACTTATACAGACCCACCACCTAGTTCATTCAATATAGTGACCCTTATCCCTTATATTCAGCAATTTCGCTATGTATTTTTTAATATTAAGGATAGGGTAACATTTGCTGAGGCTCCTTTTGATGAGAGGTTGAAGTGGTTATAATTATAAAAGTTATTTTCAAGCTCATACCTAATATCCATTAACTTTTGCATAGATCCTTATATCCTCATATTCAGCGCTAGCACTTTGTTATATCAGATATTTTCTTTGATATAACTCAGCAATTGGCACCTTACTACTATTTTCATTATATGTGATTTAATATGATCCATACGATTATTATTGTTAGCACTTGGCACTTTTGTCACTTAGTGCAATATATATAGGCATTAGAGATGTCGCGAATAGTTCGCCGGCGGACTGTTCCCGGCGAACATAGCATGTTCGCGTTTGCGGCGAACTGCGAACATATGCGATATTTGACCCGCCCCCTATACTTTATCATTGAGCAAACTTTGACCCTGCATGTCACAGTCAGCAGACACATTCCAGCCAATCAGCAGCATACACTCCCTTCCAGAGCCTTCTACCTCATGGACAGCAGCCATTTTGTAATCATAACTAACTTGCAGTCTTACTGAGAGGAGGCTGAGTGTAGGTGATACTGCATCAATAGGGAAAACCATAGCTAGGCTACTGTACACAGTGTGCAATACAGTCCTGAAGGACTCTTTTGATCTCTGCTGCAAGGACACCCCTGTGTCTCTTCCTCCCCTTATCATCATCCTCCCCTCACCTTAGCACCCAACCCTAACACCCCTCACACTTATCCATAACACCCATCAACCTAACACCTAACCCTAACACCCCTCACACTTATCCCTAAGACCTAACACCCCTCACACTTATTCCTAACATGCCTCACCCTAACACCCCTCACACTTATCCCTAACACCCCTCACCCTAACACCTAACCCTAACACCCCTCACACTTATCCCTAACACCCCTCACCCTAACCCTAACACCCCTCACACTTATCCCTAACACCCCTCACCCTAACACCTAACCCTAACACCCCTCACACTTATCCCTAACACCCCTCACCCTAACACCCCTCACACTTATCCCTAACACCCCTTACCCTAACCCTAACACCCCTCACACTTATCCATAACACCCATCAACCTAACACCTAACCCTAACATTCTCACACTTATCCCTAAGACCTAACACCCCTCACACTTATCCCTAACACCCCTTACCCTAACCCTAACACCCCTCACACTTATCCCTAACACCCCTCACCCTAACCCTAACACCCCTCACACTTATCCCTAACACCCCTTACCCTAACCCTAACACCTCTCACACTTATCCATAACACCCATCAATCTAACACCTAACCCTAACATTCTCACACTTATCCCTAAGACCTAACACCCCTCCCACTTATCCCTAACACCCCTTACCCTAACCCTAACACCCCTCACACTTATCCCTAACACCTAACCCTAACATCTCTCACCCTAACACCTAACCCTAACACCCCTTACACTTATCCCTAACACCCCTCACCCTAACACCTAACCCTAACACCCCTCACACTTATCCCTAACACCATTCACCCTAACCCTAACACCCCTCACACTTATCCCTAACACCCCTCACCCTAACACCTAACCCTAACATTCTCACACTTATCCCTAACACCCCTTACCCTAACCCTAACACCCCTCACACTTATCCCTAACACCCCTCACCCTAACACCTAACCCTAACACCCCTCACACTTATCCATAACACCCATCAACCTAACACCTAAACCTATCATTCTCACACTTATCCCTAAGACCTAACACCCCTCACACTTATCCCTAACACCCCTTACCCTAACCCTAACACCCCTCACACTTATCCCCAACACCTAACCCTAACACCCCTCACACATATCCCTAACACCCTTCACCCTAACCCTAACACCCCTCACACTTATCCCTAACACCCCTCACCCTAATACCTAACCCTAAAACCCCTCACATTTATCCCTAACACCCCTCACCCTAACCCTAACACCCCTCACACTTATCCCTAACACCCCTTACCCTAACCCTAACACCCCTCACACTTATCCCTAACACCTAACCCTAACACCCATCAACCTAACACCTAAACCTATCATTCTCACACTTATCCCTAAGACCTAACACCCCTCACACTTATCCCTAACACCCCTTACCCTAACCCTAACACCCCTCACACTTATCCCTAACACCTAACCCTAACATCCCTCACCCTTACACCTAACCCTAACACCCCTCACACTTATCCCTAACACCCTTCACCCTAACACCGCTCACACTTATCCCTAACACCCCTCACCCTAACACCTAACCCTAACACCCCTCACACTTATCCCGAACACCCCTCACCCTAACCCTAACACCCCTCACACTTATCCCTAACACCCCTTACCCTAACCCTAACACCCCTCACCCTAACCCTAACACCCCTCACACCTATCCCTAACACCCCTCACCCTAACACCTAACCCTAACACCCTCACACTTATCGATAACACCCATCAACCTAACACCTAACCCTAACATTCTCACACTTATCCCTAAGACCTAACACCCCTCACACTTATTCCTAACATGCCTCACCCTAACACCCCTTACACTTATCCCTAACACCCCTCACCCTAACACCCCTCACACTTAGGCCTAACACCCCTCACCCTAACACCTAACCCCCTCACCCTTATCCCTAACACCCCTTACCCTAACACCCCTCACACTTATCCCTGTGTCTCTTCCCCCCCTAATCATCAAGGGAGGGGGGAGGATGATGAGGGAGGGGGAAAGAGACACAGGGGAGGATGATGAGGGAGGGGGAAGAGACACAGGGGAAGATGATGAGGGAGGGGGAAAAGAGACACAGGGGAGGATGATGAGGGAGGGGGAAAGAGACACAGGAGAGGATGATGATGGAGGGGGGAAGAGACACAGGGGAGGATGATGAGGGAGGGGGTAAAGAGATACAGGGGAGGATGATGAGGGAGGTGGGAGGATGATGAGGGAGGGGGGATGAGACACTGGGGAGGATGATGAGGAAGGGGGGAAAGAGACACAGGGGAGGATGATGAGGGAAGGGGTATAGAGATACAGGGGAGGATGATGATGGAGGGGGATGTTAGGTTATTTATGCCATTTATGGATTAAAACCAGTCTCTGCATCAACTATGTAATTTTCCGTGGGAGTTTTGACATGGATCCCCCTCCGGCATGCCACAGTCCAGGTGTTAGTCCCCTTAAAACAACTTTTCCATCACTATTGTGGCCAGAAAGAGTCCCTGTGGGTTTTAAAATCCGCCTGCCCATTGAAGTCTATGGCGGTTCGCCGGGTTTGCCGGTTCACGAACATTTGCGGCGGTTCGCGTTCACGGTTCGCGAACTGAAAATTTTATGTTCGCGACATCACTAATAGGCATATTGCCATTTATTCTATTTTGTTTCCAGGCACTATCACACTATATTACATATACTAATATAATCGAATATTACAAGGATCTACTAATATATGGTAGCTTTGAAGTCTTGTCTACTTCCCAATACAATTTTTTATGACGTCAGAGTTCCAGGATTTTAAACCAGTTATTTTTACATTTCATTATTAAATGTTAAGTTTTAATATTTGTTTTGCCTCTATATTGTTGATTAGGCAGAGGGTGTGCATTGTCATATAAAAGGATACCTTTTTTTCTCTTTGATTCTTATATATTTTTTATCCTTAGGAGGAATGTTTTCATACCTTGAGCCACCTAATTTTGTTGTTTCTTTATCCTGTATACAAAATCACACAGAAACATATGATTTGAGACACAGAAAGGGGGAGCTGCAAGTGGGGGGCACAACAATCTGAACAGCCTAGCGTAGCATAAAATTTAAATATGCCTCTGTACAGTACATACATTACAGATGCTAACAGCTGGGAGAACAGTTCTACTGGAGGAGTGGGAGAACAGAATAGGCAGAGCAACAGACAGGTTTTGGTGGTAGTGGACTCTATTATTAGGAAGGTAGACAGGGTGATTTGTCACCCAGATCCCAGCAATCGAACAGTTTGCTGTCTCCCGGGTGCTCGGATTCGGCATGTTGTGGATCAGGTAGACAAATTATTGGGAGGGGCTGGAAATGAACAGGCGGTTTTGGTACATATTGGTACCAATGACAAAGTTAGTGGAAGATGGAGTGTACTAAAGAAGGATTTTAGAGAACTAGGTAATAAGCTGAAGGCAAGGACCTCCAAGGTAGTATTTTCTGAGATTCTACCAGTGCCACGTGCTAGCCCAGGGAGGCAGAAGGAGCTTAGGGAAGTTAATGCGTGTCTAAAGATGTGGTGCACTAAGGAGGGGTTTGGGTTTTTAGAGCACTGGGCTGACTTCTCACTTCAGTACAATCTCTACAGCAGGGGATAGGATGGTAGAAAGGCTGGAGGAGTTTTTAACTTAGTAGGTGGGGGGAGGGACTAGATATAAGTAATGGGGTAGAAAGTGTAGAGGGTATAAGGGATGAATTGAAATCTCATAGGGGAGGAAATGGGGGAGGGGTAGTATATTCAATAGGGAGGTAGTACTAAGTAACTCAAGTACAGTGGCAGGCACTTCAGAACTACAGACTCATTACATAAGGTGTATGCTTGCTATTATTAGGAAGGTAGACAGGGTAATTTGTCACCCAGATCCCAGCAATCGAACAGTTTGCTTTCTCCCTGGTGCTCGGGTTCGGCATGTTGTGGATCGGGTGGATAAATTATTGGGAGGGGCTGGTAATGAACCGGCGGTCTTGGTACACATTGGTACCAATGACAAAGTTAGTGGAAGATGGAGCGTCCTAAAGAATGATTTTAGAGAACTAGGTAATAAGTTTAACGCAAGGACCTCCAAGGTAGTAATTTCTGAGATACTACCAGTGCCACGTGCTAGCCCAGGGAGGCAGAAGGAGCTTAGGGAGATTAATGCTTGGCTAAAAAAAAGTGGTGCAGTGCAGAGGGTTTGGGGTTTTTAGAGCACTGGGCTGACTTCTCACTTGGGTGCAATCTCTATAGCAGGGATGGATTGCACCTTAGTGATGAGGGAGCTTTTGTGCTAGGGGATCGGATGGTAGAACGGCTGGGGGAGTTTATAAACTTGTAGGTGGGGGTGAGCGACTATATAGAAGTATTGGGGTAAATAAGGTAGAGAGGGAAAGGGATGAATTAGTTACCCATGGGGAGGAGAAGGGGGAGGGTTACAATAGACAGTAGGGAGTTATTAATATGGGCCTCAAATACAGTGGCAAGCACTTCACAACGGCAGAGCCATAGCAACATAAAGTCTATGCTTTCTAACTCAAGAAGTTTGCCTGGGAAAATGGACGAGCTAGAAATATTAGCAGTACAAGAAAAATGGGGCTTAATAGGCATTACTGAAACATGGTGGGATGAATCTCATAACTGGACTGTTAATCTGGATGGTTATAACCTATTTAGGAAAGATAGGGGCAATGGTAAAAGAGATGGAGGGACCTGTCTGTATGTTAAGCCTGAATTTAAGCCTATAGTCAGAGAAGATATTTATGCTGGCACTAACGACATCATTGAATCTTTGTGGGTTGAGCTAAATAGTGCAGGAGCTAATTCTAAACGCATATTGGTGGGAGTATGCTATAAACCCCAAAATATAGCTGAAAATGAGGAAATACAATTATTGTTACAGATTGGAAATGCAGCTAAGCATGGGCAAGTTCTAATAATCTGAGACTTTAATTGCCCTGAAATAAACTGGATAAATGAGACCAGCAGCTCAGCTAAGGGGAGCAGGTTCTTGAGTACACTCAGGGATCATTATCTGGCCCAGGTAATACAAGAACCTACTAGAAATGGGGCCATCTTGGATTTAGTCATCACAAGTAATATTGATATAATATCAAATGTTAAAATAGGGGAACCCTTGGGGAACAGTGATCCCAACAGAGTATCATTTGAGATTGAATACAAAAAACAAAGTTGTAAGGGGCCAACAAAAACTCTAAATTTTAAAAGGGCTAACTTTAATGGGCTACGGGCAGCAATACTACATATAGACTGGGACAGGGAACTACAGGGAAGAATACTGAAAATAAATGGACAACATTCAAATCCTTACTAAATAAACATACTCATCGGCATATACCATGTGGAAATAAAATGAATAGGAGTAAATCATATCCCATGTGGCTTAACAATGACTTAAAGATGACTTAAAGATCATGATGAGGAAAAAGAAACATGCATTTAAATTATACAAGAAGGAGGGAACAGAGGCAACTTTATGTGACTATAAGGAAATCAACAAGGCTTGCAAAAGGGCTATTAGACTGGCTAAAATAGAAAATGAGAAGTCAGTTGCAATGGAAAGTAAGACTAACCCTAAAATATTTTTTAAATATATTAATGGGAAGAAGGCCAGGAAGGAAGCTATAGGAACATTACAATGTGACACAGGCCGTCTGATAATTAGTGACCAGGAAAAGGCAGATGAGCTAAATAGGTTCTTTTCATCAGTATACACAAGCGAGGTACCAGTGGTTGGGACACCGCAACATAATGGGGCTACACTACCATCACTAAATAATTGGTTGACGCAGGAAGAAATCCAAAAGAGATTGGAGAAAATAAATGTTAATAAAGCCCCAGGTCCTGATGGAATACATCCAAGGGTACTGAGGGAGCAGGGTTCTGTAATAGCCAAACCATTATATCTAATCTTTCAAGACTCACTCACTACAGGGTCTCTACCGGATGACTGGAGAAAAGCAGAGGTGATACCTATATTTAAGAAGGGATTTAGAGCAAATCAGGGGAATTATAGACCAGTGAGCCTCACATCTGTAGTTGGGAAGCTTTTAGAAGGGTTAATAAGGGACAGAATACAAGAATATGTCTATTTGAACAAGATCATAGGTAGCAGTCAACACAGATTTATGAAGGATAGGTAGTGTCAGACCAATCTAATTAGTTTTTATGAGGAGGTTAGTAGGAACTTGGATCAGGGCAACTCAGTGGATGTAGTCTTTTTAGATTTTTCAAAGGCATTTGATACAGTGCCACATGGAAGACTAGTGAGCAAACTAAGGGATACAGGAATTGCAGTAAATATCTGCTCATGGATCGAGAGCTGGCTAAAAGACAGGAAGCAAAGGGTTGTTGTGAATGGAACATACTCCGATTGGTCTAATGTGATAAGTGGGGTTCCTCAAGGTTCAGTATTAGGTCCTCTCCTTTTTAACATATTTATTAATGACATAGTAGTATGACTCGAAAGTAGTGTCTCCATTTTTGCTGATGACACTTAGTTGTGCAAGGTAATAAAATCAGATAATGATGTGCTTTCCCTATAAAGGGATTTGCACAAATTTAGAGAAATGGGCGGCTAAATGGCAGATGAGATTTAATACAAATAAATGTAAAATTATGCATCTGGGAAGGAAAAATAGCCATGCAATTTATAATCTTACTGGAGCAAATCTAGGGGTATCAGATATTAAAAGGGATTTGGGAGAGCTTGTGGACAACCACCTAGGTAACAGTGCACAAAGCCAAGCAGCAGCTGCAAAGGCAAATAAAATATTAGCATGTATTAAGAAGGGTATAGAAGCAAGGGAAGCAAATATAATTCTGCCACTATACAAATCTCTAGTATGCCCTCATTTGGAATATGGAGTACAATTTTGGGCACCACTTCATAAAAAGGACATTTTAGAGCTGGAAAAGGTACAGAGGAATGGATGGGCTAAGTTATGAAGAAAGACTAACTAAATGAAACGTATTTCCTCTAGAAAAAAGGTGTCTAAGAGGAGATATGATTACCTTATATAAATACATCCAGGGTCAGTATAAAGATTTGTCAAGAGAGCTTTTTGTGCCAAGAGGTTTTCAACTGACAAGAGGACATCCCTTGAGGTTAGAAGTAAAAAGATTCCACCTTAAAGAAAGAAAAGGGTTCTTCACAGTAAGGGTGGTTAATCTGTGGAATTCTACACCAGAGGAGGTGGTGACAGCGGATTCGATAGATAACTTTAAAAGGGGACTGGATTTATTTCTAATTAAAAAGGGAATTCAGGAGTATCCTGAATAATTAGAGAGAGAGTATTGATCCAGGAAGAAATCAAACCAAAAAACCTGGGTGGGACAAAAAAAAACCTGTGGCCCTGAGTGGTGCAATTCAACTGTACTTTGAGGACATGTAGCCTGGAAGGGAAGAGAGGGCAGGCCAACTAACAAGTATAAAGAAAACACACAATAGTGACGCACCACACAGTATAAACATACATAACTATTAAATTCCAGCCTCTTAAGTCCAATGTGTAGCACGTAAGCGATGCCGTCTTGAAATTTGTCCATTTAATGTCACTAATAAATTAGAAAGGCTGTGAGATACGAGCTGGAGAAGCTAAAACGCAAATCGGTCTGTCGCCCGTTGGATGTGCGGCCATGTACAGGATCAATTAGGCACAGGTTAGACATAGCCAATGGCAAAAGAGATTGCCAGAAAGGCTGATGAAAGCCTGTGCGAACCCAACAGAAGTCCTTTCTGGGGGTGTCCCGATCAGGACCCCTGTGGCAGTTAAACACTGAACCCCTGCCTCAGGGGGTACTCCAAGTACCCCCGGCACCTAAAATTAACCCCCCTATGCTGGGAGTCCCCATGGGGACCCCCGCAGTGTCCCCATATTACCCCTTGCATTTAAAACTTCAAATTTTCCGCCTCGCAGGTCCTGAAAGGACCTTCACTAACTAAAAATTTAACCCCTGCCACAGGGGTACTATAAGTACCCCCTGGCACCTAAAATTAACCCCATAACTCATGGGGGTCTATATAGACCCTCATGAGCCCATAATTAACCCCATCAGTCCCATAAGGGTATATACAGACCTTCATGGAACAATACTTAAGCCACCCAATTAACACTATAATTGCCATGAGGGTCCTCTAGGACCCTCATGACACAAAGTCTAAGCACTACACTATTAACCCTTTTCTACTCTATCCCACTCTATTAACCCCCCTCTACCCTATTCTATTAACCCCCAATCTACCCTATCCTACCCCATTAACCCCTATACTACCTACTCAACCCCCTAAAGTAATACATACAACATGTAATTACATAATGTCTGAATAGTCCACTTACCTGTACAAAATGCCCCTTCAGCGATGCCCCGGTCTTCATTCAGTCATTGCAGGCAGGGCCTCTCCAAATAATATTACAACATTCTACAAAATGAAAAAACTAAATGTGCTCCTCCCTTAAGGAGTTCCCAGCCGCAAATGGAGGTTCCAGAGCATGCTCCGCTCAAAAAATAGAAATGCGCCTTCTGATGATGTCAATCATATTTCAGCCAATCAGAAGGCGCAAATGTGTGAGCAAATCGAAATGGGATACACCCCTATATCCCATTCTGATTGGCTGCAAGCATCTGCGCCTTCTGATTGGCTGAAATCTAATTGACAGTTACATCAGCCAATCAATGGGTGTATCCCCTTTTGATTGGCTCACACATTTGCTCTTTCTGATTGAATATATAGACCCCCATTAGTGATGGGGTTAATTTTAGGTGCCGGTGATGGTACTTATAGTGCCATCGTGGCAGGGGTTAATTTTAAGGACCTGTGAGGTGGGATTTTTTTTATTTTAAATGCAGCAGGGGTACCGATCAGGACTGCTACTGTTAGGGGTAATATGGGGACACTGCAGGGGTCCCGATGGGGACCCCCAGCATAGGGGGGTTAATTTTAGGTGCTGGGTGCAGGGGTTGGATTGGGACCCCCACAGCAAGGGTTTATATTAGGAGCCTGTGGGGGTTACGATCGGTACCCCTGCAGCATGGGGATTTGTTTGGGGAGCAGGGGGAGGTTTAGGACCCAGAGGGAGGATTGGGGGTCGGAGTGGGGGTCTCTTTTGCTTCTTCCGCAGCAAACGTAATGGCTGTAGAAGCCTTTGCGAGTCCTCCCCAGCATTCGTTGGGCTTTGGCTTCCATGTGTGTGTTACGGGCTAGCTCGCAGGGGGCTTCGTTGTAATTTAATAGCATGATTGGAATGTAGCGGGTATGGGCTTGACAGATCAAAGGGTTGCGGGCTGTGAAGTTCAACGTTACTCAACGCGTAGCCTATTCTCGGCCCTCCTGCGTTTTAACACGCAAGTCTGCTGCGGGCTACGTTACGGGGCTAATGTAAAAGGCGTAACCTGTAAAACTGGAGCTAATTTAATAGGGCTGATAATGTGTTAGAATATCCAAGGAATGGTACTTATCCACCACAGATTCTCCCTCAATTATTTTTTTATTCATTCTTTTTTTTATTGTTGAAGACACCGTAACAGTATCACATTGCATTTAGTAAAGGCATAAAGAACAGAACAACAGGACAGTTAGATCATACAGTTACACGATTCCCCAACAACTTAACCAAGATACTGTCTGCATTTTTCCTAGTTTTCTGACTGAAATGTTGTAACATTATTATATTGTGCCCTGTCTATCCATCTATGTCTTCAAACATGGCATTTTTTTTTATTATTTGTTATTGTCTGTTTCTTATCAAGAGATAAGAACATATAAACTAGAAAATATAAACATCAACTATGTCAACTTAACGGGTGGGGAAAAGAAAGAATAAAGAAAAAAAAAAAAAGAAAAACAGGGAAGGGAAAAGGGTAGTGTTTACCTGGTGTACTCCTCCAAACCCGCAATGGCTGGGATTCAATAGGTATAAGAGGTCATGCGGGCTCCCCCCGACCGCCATCCCCGAGCAAGAGCCTCGGTCCCCTCTGTCCCAGTCACGTTCCCATCTTAATGCTGTAGGCTGAGGCTAGCCATGGAGTCCAGATATTCTGGAATAGGGGGGCCGTCTTCTGTAGGACATGGGACAGTCTCTCATTTATCATAACATTATTTGTTTTTAAAATGATCTCTTTGGCGGTCAGCGTTGCCACTTTATAGTTTTTTGCAATACAGCTTTTGGTGGCGAGAGCCATGAATTGCCACAGTTTGTTTTGCTCTTTTGAGAGACTGGGTCCATGAACCCCCAGAAGACAGATCTCCATCTCTGTCCCCAGCCTAGTTCCTGTCACCTGCGAGAATAGGTCAGTCATCTCCCTCCATACCTTTTGCGCTATCTGGCACGTCCACCATATATGCAGAAAGTCTCCCCTGAGTTTGCATCCTCTAAAGCAGTCCTCGCTAAGACTATTAGTAAGCCTGGACATTAGATATGGAGTATAGTAGATTCTATGTAAAACTTTAACTGAGGTCTCCAGTAAGCTATATGTGTATGATCCTTTTGTTAGGTTGGTGCAAATTTCTCTCCAAGTTGCTCTATCTAGCTCCCTACCTAGGTCTTTCTCCCATTGCAGCATATATTTTGGTTTCTGTATGTTCTGAGAATCATTCAGAAATGAATATAGAGACCCAAGGAGGCCTTTGATAGAGGGCAGTTTTGCACATATAGTTAACCACCAGGAGTGTTTCGGGGACCCATATACCCGGACTAGTGAGGATATCCAGTATCTATTTTTTCTGTAATTCCAGAGTTCACTCTCTGGTATGTGATATTTAGTGATAAGGGAGGTATGGGTTAGTAGAGCATTGTCTGAGAACCAGATTCCTGCTCTTTCCAGTGGACTGCCTAGCCACCACTGTCTAGAGGTGGGGTTAAACGCCGTCCCAAATTCCGGGAAGGATTTGACAGACAACAATGGTGACAGGAGGGGAGCCAAACCACCGACCGGCCCGGACCTAGCCCAAGCCGCCAGAGTTGATTATATTATGGGATTGGGATATCGCTGCCTAACGCCCGACGGGGGCACGTCCCAGACTATAGTGTCCCACGAGTGGGGTCTCATTTGCCAGTTTTCCACAAAGGTCCACAGCGGTTGTAACTTACCCGAGTGGACTAATGGGATGAACGTGAGTTTCGCCACTCTCAAGTAGAGTCTCAGGTTCGGGCACGAAAGTCCCCCCTGAGACCTCTGCCGGAACATAGTCTTTTTCGCTATTTGCGGTGACCTCCGTCGCCATATAAAATTAAAAATAGAAGCTTGGAGTTTATCTATCTCCTTCATATCCAGCGGTATTGGGAGTTGTGAATAAGTACAATATTAATGGCAGAACTGTAATTTTCACCGAGTTAATCCGCCGTGTCCACGAGATATTATATTTCGCCCAGTTTCGCATTTCTTCATTTAATAGTTTAATTAAGGGCGGGAAGTTGGTTTTGTACATGTCCGACAGCTTCTTGGCGATTCAACTCCCAAGTATTTAGTAGAGTTTTTGGGCCATTGAAATCTAAACTCCGCTTTCAGTGCCCCCAGGACCTTGTGAGGAATGTCTATTCCCAGGGCCTCTGTCTTTTCCACATTGATTTGCAGACCCGATAAGGCACCTAATTCGCCTAGGGTTGACAGCAGGGCGGGGATTGACCTCACCGGCTCCATTAGGGTGCAGAGAAGGTCATCCACAAATAGCGAGCATTTCAAGTGATGATGACCCACCTGCATCCCTTTTATCTCTGTGTTACATCTAATTTGTTAGACCAAAAGCTCGATCGCCAAAGTAAATAGTAACGAGACAAGGGGCAGCCTTGCTGGGTTCTGGATAGCTATAGAAATGTTTTCCGATCCCGAGAGTTTTAAACAGGCCTGCGGATTCTTGTATAGTGTTCTGATCAGTTGTATGAATCGACCTTTAAAGCCAAACTTAGCCAGCACCGCGTACAGATAAGACCACTCCAGTGTGTCGAAGGCTTTTTCCATGTCAAGAGCCAGCACACAAAGGAGGGTCCTGTTCTATGAGGCTAAGTGAATGACATTCATGTCCTTCGAATGTTATCAGCTGTCTGCCGGTGTCGGACGAAACCGGTTTGGTCCTTGTGGATCAAATCTGGGAGGAACCCCGAGATCCTATCTGCAATAATTTTGGCTAACAGTTTATGATCTCCATTTATAAGGGAGATGGGCCTATAATTTTCTGGATCTAGTGGGTCCCTGCCTTCTTTGGGAAAGACAATTAAGTCAGCCCTATTCAGTTCTGGGGGCATTGGTTCCCCGTTTAGAATGGAGTTAAATAATTGGCACAGATATGGTGCTAGAATATGTGCAAAGGACTTGTAGTAAGAATTAGTAAAGCCGTCAGGGCCAGGGGCCTTCCCTACTTTTAAGCTATTGATGGCTTCAAGTATCTCCTCTACCGTTATGTCTGAATTGAGTGTAGCCGCGCTCTGGTCTGATACCTTAGGAAGATCGCAGGAATCCAAGTAAGACCGAAGAAGGGTGGCGGTCGGTTTCCGCTTTGTGGAATAAATTGAGCTATAGAAGTCAGAAAACGTTTGCTTGATGATATTTTGGCTGACCGTTACCTGTCCCTTTGCAGTTTTTATACGCAAGATCCTAGACTCCGCTATCTTAGACCGAAGCTTCCTAGCCAACAGAGAATCCGGCTTGTTGGCCTTTGAGTAGAACAGATACTTGGTTCGTCTCAGGGCTTTTTCCGTTTTGTGGGAGAGCACTGCATCTAGCTCTAGCCTGCACTGATCTATCCTCTGATTCTAGGAGGGGCATGACTGGTTCCTAGTCTCTAAGTCCTGTAGCTTAGTAGTGATTTCCTGCTCTCTGATTTTACATTATTTTTTAAAAGCAGAAGCTAGCTTAATGCATAACCCCCTAATAAAGGCCTTATGGGCCATCCAAACAGAGCCTATGCCCGAGTCCCCAGAGCTGTTGCACTCAAAGTAAAGGAGAAGATGTTTTTTAATTTGTTCCGACAGCTCTGGGTTAGCAAGTAGAAGCTCGCTTAATTTCCATGTGTATGGTGTGGATATGTTCACCCCTAGATCTATGTCTATGCTCACCACCGCGTGATCCGACCAGGGGCATACCCTTATTTCCGCCCTCTTTGAGCGATCAAACAATGGTGAAGCTATCAAGAAAATATCAATGCGCGAGTAAGATCTGTGGGTGTGGGAGTAGTACGTATAGTCCCGTTCTTGTGCGTGATGTCCCCTCCAGGCATCCACCAGGCCCAGACTATGCAGCGCCTTCTTGATTTGTCTTAATTTGTTAGAGTACCTGTCTGTGGTCTGGGTGCCCGAGCGGTCCAGGCTTTGGTCAAAGGCTAGGTTAAAATCCCCTCCCATCACCATTGTGTTGCCAAAGTATGGCTCTAAAAGAATCAAGATATGCAGCAGTTCCTTAAGTGGTGTAGTGGTAGGGGCATAAAAGGAGAAGAGGGACAATTTAGTCTCCAGAACTGTTCCATGAAGTATTACATAGTGTCCATTTGTGTCCACTTTCTTAGACTCTACCTGGATGGGGAAGTTATGGTGGATCAATATAGAGGCCCCCACTTTCCTGGTGGCTTGGGTGGAGGAATAGTTGGTGGGATAGTCTCTGCTTAGATATGTTGGTATATGATTGCAAAATGTGTTTCCTGCATGAATATGATCGAAGGCTTCATATCCTTGTGATACATAAAGGCCTTCTTTCTCTTGAACTGGGAATTAAAGCCCTTAACGTTGTGAGTTACAAAAGTAAAGTTTGTAGCAACCGGTCTAGCCATTATTAACGTTTAGTGTGAGACTATAGTGTCCCGTCATCTTACCTTGTCCTGTAGAGGAACCAGCACGGAGAGAGCGGCCGGGGGAGGGCCGGAGCCACCTCTGAGAGCCAGGTACTGCCCACGTTGGAGCGGATGTGGAGAGGGCACACCAGTAGGGGAGGGGAAAGTAACACGAAATAAAAAAAATAGTAACAACTTTGTAAATCTTTACAATTAGCAAATCTAAACATTCACAGTAACACATTGGATCTTCTAAACACATCTTCCAACACCAGTCATCTATCCTGGCGCCTTGGGGAAGGATGGGTGGACCTGCCACTCCTCCGAAAAATCCCAATAGGAAGGGGTTAACAAGTCCCATGGGAGGGACAGAGAAAAAATAGAATAAAAAAGAAATGTGAACAAATAAAGACTCCTCCTGTGAGGGGGAGTATCTCCAGATCTAGGAATCTTATTGTCGCAGGAACAGTGCAACCAGCAACCAGATCACCAATTAAAGTAATTAAAGTAAGGCCTTGGTGCTAAGAAAAAAGAGGCCAAAAAAACAAAAACAAAACAAGTAAACTTGGCATTCTGCCTCAAAGAACCTTGTAGAGAACAGTCCGTTATCAGAAAAGAGCAAGACCCAGTCCAGCCGTTTTAATGTCCTTTCTGGTTTCCTCATTATCCCAAGTCACTTGTAGCTGGACCTTCTGGGGCTACTCCGTTCCGCGCCTGTATAGACTGAGTCCGGGGTGAGGATGTGGGGCCTCTATCTGTAGCCTCAGAAGGCTGAGTCCGGGTTTTGCACGGGACATTTGACCATTGCTGCCTGGGGTTGAGATCTGGCCCCCCTCGTCGGTCCTCTGGTCCTCTGTCCCTTTCATCTGAGACCATGTGCAGCGATAGGAGAATTGCCCAGCCGTCCTCTAATGAACGGGCAGAGAATGATTTATCCTTGTGCTGGAATACCAGGGCAAAGGGGAAGCCCCACCGTTACTGAACGTTGTGTTGAATCAGCACTCCCAATACTGGTTTCATGTCTCTGCGTCTGGCCAACGTGATGGGGGAGAGGTCCGCGAAGACAAGGAGTGGAGCATTATCAGGCCCCTTGATGTCCGGGGTCTTTCAGGGCGCAGCTAACACCAGGTCTCTTGACTGTTGCCAAGGGAATCAGATGATGACATCTTTGGGCACTTCCATGCTTCTTGTTGCCCCTAGGGCTCTATGAGGCTGAGACCTCCGGTAAGGAGCTTGGTCAGAATCTCTGAGAAATATTGTTTTAGATTCTGTACCGCCCTGGGAATCCCCCTTATTCTTATATTATGGCATCTCGAGCGGTTCTCAAGGTCTTCATATTTATCTTCTAACGCCACTATGCGAGAGGAGTTTTTGTGAATCTCCAGCCTGTCCCTCTCTTGTGCCTCTGCTATCTGATCCGTGGTCTCCTCAAGCAGGTTGGTCCTGTGGCCCAGATCGTGGATATCTTTTTTAATGTCGTCCACAGTCGCTTGAAATGCCCCTAAATCTGGGCTAGTGAGCTTTTCTAAAGGTTCATATCAGGTTGAGGTGGGTCTGCCTTGCCCTCATCCTCCGATTCACCTGAGGGGTCTGATGCCACCTCCTTCGCTGCCCCAGGAGGTTTGCAATAATCGGTGATTCTTTTTGTTGGTAGGGCTTTCTTGTTTCTCCCCATCTTTTGTTGTAGTTTTTCAAGCGGTGAGTTGAGCATTGGGTCAGACTGGCCGGATGTGTGGGGTCCCGGTGAACAGGCGAGAGTCCCCTTTCTCCCTTTCTTTTTTTTTTTCTTTCCCCTTACTTTGGTAGGACTGCTATCCAGTGGTAGTGCAGCTGCTTACTGTAGTATTCAGTGTTGCTGTGCTAGCGATCCATTGGGGTATCCCCCTCCAGGTGAGCCTTTAGTTCGAAGTGAGCATTGCTTTAGGCATTGGCCTCCTTGGACCCGTGCCCTTGGGGTATTTCAATGCGTGGGATGCCAGTTGTCAGAGAAGCGGCCATTCGGGCTTACCGGTGGCGCTGCTGTCAAATATAGTCCCGGGTAGTAGGTATTAGGGAGAGTAGCTCCTATGATATAATATATTTTCCCTCTGCAGTCAGATATATGATAAGTTTAATCAGGCCCATAAAAGTGCAGGCAATGCAAATGTTAACCACTAGGTGGCATCAGTCCCCCTCAGATACTCTTAATACTAGAGGATCTTCTAGGGAAACCACTTCAGATTGCTTATTATTCTCAGCTACAATTCTAACTTGTGAGGTTTTGATAGTTTCAGCCCAATTAGTTGTCAGGCGGTGTTGGCACCCATCAGGTAAGTGGTGTTATTTGTATGTTAATATAGAGTGGAATGAGGGCTTTTTTAATCCTTGCAGGACTGGCAGGCTCCTGGTATTATCTTGGCCTGCCCTTTTCCAAGATGGCGGACTTGGCTTCAGCCCTTCGTCAGACACTGCCCTGGTGTTGGCTTTCCGGGGGGGGGGGGGGGGGGGAGTAAGTGCCACTCTCTCTGGATGTCACTTCTTGATTGCGCCACAAGATGGTGGCCACGTTTTGGCTGGCTTTCTGCTCACCAAGATGGCGTCGTTCCTGCGGTGTCCTCAGCTCCCTTCTCCTCACTGGCTCTGATCAGCGCAGGGGCTCCTGCTCTCCTCCCCTGCTGCAGCGTGTCAGGTGAGCCTCCTTGCTGCAGCCCTTCCTCAGTTGCCCTGGGGCCAGGGGCTTCTTCAACTGCGCTCTGCGCTGTTTTCCCCCAGCTCTGTGTTCCGGAGCCTGCTTGGGGAGGATAGAAGGGATCTCCCACCGGGGAGGCCTGATGTAATAGGCCTCAACCCCCCGCCGTAAATTCGGGGCTCTCAGGGCCCTCTTTCTGCCTCTCCGACCCTGGTCTCTTTATAACGTGCTCCTGGCCACATATAGGGTTAAATGTGGGGTAATTTGGGGTGATTTGGTGTGATTTTCGACCCTTTTGGTTAATTTATGAGCAGAGCAACAGCACAGCATGTCTGCTCTCCTTGCCAGCTGGATACGCCTTCTCCCTAAATTCTAGTATGGTGGATGATGAGTTACTATCCTGAAGATTTTGAGAGACCTCCCAGCAGAGTAAATCAGCTTGATGCAAATTAATTGGAGTGGGCAAAAAGGAAAAGAATAAAAAAAATATAGTGAAGTTTGGACTATTTTAATACATGCACAAATATTGTACTTACAAAACATAACAAACTTGTTATCTACTTAATACTAATTCGGCATAAAACTTATGTAGAACACCTGTTTTAATGTATGTATTATGGCAGATTATTTACACTTTTGAGAACTTTAATTAAAAAAAAGAGGTTCTACACATGTATCATGTCACATAATAGACTTTTTTAGTATTTTAGTTAATTTCATACCCTGTGGCTTTAAGGTATGTTTATCTTAACAAGACTGCTAGGTGTACTGTCATATTTTGGCTTTTTTTTCTGTAGGATTTAACAGTTCCATTAGATTCCAGCCTCATAGTTACAAGGTTTTTACTTAAGCCCTACGTGCTTCAAATTTAGAAAAGTTACAAAGCTATTAAATTAACCCTGCTGCGAGTAACTTATGAGCTATGAAGCAGGGACGTCCGTGTCAAACATGGAGAAACTGTGCATGAGGAGTGACAGCCTGCGAGATGATCTTGCAGGCTTCACACCTCATCACCCGACCTCCGCAGCAGTTCTACATACAAGCCCTGCCGTGGAGGGTACTCCAAGGACCCCCCGGCACCTAAAACTAACTCCCCTCTATGCTGGAGGTCCATATCGGGACCCCGAAGTGACCCCACATTAACCACTTGCTGCAGGGGTCCATAGGGACCCTCGCAGCCCCCCCACATTAGCCCCTTGCTGCCGGGGTCCCCGATCGGCATAGATCAGGCCCCTGCTGCATTTAAAAAATTCAACTTCCCCGCCGCGGCTCCATTAGCCAAACCTGGACGCTGCACCTAACATTAACCCACTCTATGCTGGGGGTCCCCGTTGGGCCCCTAAAGTGCCCCCTTATTAACCCCTTGCTGCAGGGGTTCATAGGGACCCACGCAGACCCCCTACATTAACCACTTGCAGAGGGTGTCGACGATCGTCATTAATCGTGACCCTGCTGCATTTAAAAATTCAAATTCCCCGCCTTGCGGGTCCTTAAAGGACCGTAAATATTAACCCCTGCCGCGGGGGTACTATAAGTATTCCCCAGGCACCTAAAATTAACCCCATCACTCATGGGGCTCTAAAAAGAGCCCCATGAGCACTTAATTAACCCTATAGCTCATGAGGGTCTATACAGAGCCCCATGAGCACTTAATTAACCATATTACTCATGAGGCTCTATACAGAGCCCCATGAGCACTTAATTAACCCTGTCACTCATGAGGGTCAATACAGACCCCCAGAAGCCCTTAATAAACACCGTCACTCATGGGGGTCAATACAGACCCCCCAGAAGCCCATAAATAACCATGTCACTCATGGGGGTAAATTCAGACCACCATAAGCCTTTAATTAACTCTATAACTGATGGGGCTCCAAACAGAGCCCCATGGACCCTTAAATAACTCTATAACACATTGGGGCTCTATACAAAGCCACATGAGACTATACTTAACTCCCTCAGTCCAATAGGGGTCTATATAGACCCCTATAGGACACAAAAACCCATAGGTTTACCCTACAAGTGCCATGAGGGTCCTCCAGGACCCTCATGACAAAGTCTAAGCACTACACTACACTATTAACCCTAACTATACCCCATTAAACCCTTAACCCTAACTATAACCCATTAACCCATACTAAACCCAATCTCACCCTAACTGGGCCTATCTAACCCTATCTGGACCTAATAACCCTTACTGGACCTATCTATCCCTTACTGGGCCAATCTAACCATCACTGGGCCTATTTAAATCTATCTGGACCTAATAACCCTAACTGGGCTTATTTAACCCCATCTAGCCCTATTTAATCACATCACCTATGGTGGTCTATACAGACCCCCATAAGCCTCTATTTAACCCAATCAGTCTCATAAGGGTCTATGAAGACCCTCATAGGACAACGAGAAGACTATTATTAACCCCATAAGTGCCATGAGGGTCCTCCAGGACCCTCACAACACTAAGTACAAACACTACACTACACTATTACCCCAATAAACCACTAAATCTAAACTACCCCCCCTACCCTAACCTATTAACCCCTACCTACCTAACACTATATACCTAACCCCCTATTAAACTCCCCACCCCACTAATTACACAAAATTAAAAAAGCTAAGGTACCAAAAATAAAAAAACCTAGGTTACCAAAAAAAAACTATGTTACCAAAGTTAAAAAAGATAAAGTACAAAAAATAAAAAATGACATTACAAATCCCCCTCACTACAAAAAAAAAAATCACAACCCCCCACTACCAAAAATAAAAAAAAACTAATTACACACCTGCAAAGAAAAAGGCATACACAAATATACATAACATTACAGTAAAAATTACATTATAAATATACCCCTAACTACAATACACTCCCCCCTATTTAGACATCACCCCCTATCTAAACATAACCCCTATCTAGACAAAAAACCCTATCTAGACAAAACCCCCTATCTAAACATTACCCCTAGTTATACAATACCCCCTAAATCTAAGCTAAAATAGAATAAATAGAACCACTTCCCTTTGCAGATGTCCCTTCAGATTGCACCCCTAGGAAAAAAAGAAACATCAGATTAGTACAGAATTACATATACGTATACACATTACATATATATACAGAAATTATTTCTTTTTAAATGCAGCGGTGATCGATGCTGATTGGGGACCCCTACTGCAAGGGATTAATGTGAGGGGGGGGGCTGATGGGGTCCCTATGGACCCCTGCAGCTAGGGGTTAATATAGGGACCTCCAGCATAGGCGAGGGTTAATGTTAGGTGCCGCGGGGGTACTTACAGTATCCCCATGGTCGGAATTGGCTAGTGTTGTGCCGCGGGACCTTTAAGGACCCGCAGAGGGAAATTTACAATTTTTGAATGCCGCAGGGGCCCGATCGATGTTGATCGGGGGCACCCGCTGCAAGGGGTTAATGTGGGGGGGGGGGCAGAAGGGGTCCCTATGGAACCCTGCAGCAAGGGGTTATTGTGGGGGTGCTGCGGGGGTCCATAGGGACCCCTCCTGCCCCCCCCCCCACATTAACCCCTTACAGCGGGTGCCCCCCGATCAGCATTGATGGGGACCTCCAGGATTGCGGGTGTTAATGTTAACTGCAGGGGGGGTACTTGCAGTACCCCCGCGGCCGTGATTGGTTAATAGCTATTGATAATAGTGCGCCGCTGGTCCTTTAAGGAAATTTTAAATCCTTAAATGCAGCGGGGGCCTGATCGATGCTGATCGGGGACCCCCGCTGCAAATGGTTAATACGGGGACCCCTGCAGCACGGGGATGTGTTTAGGGAGCAGGGGGGAGCATCAGACTGCTCCGATGCAGCACGTATAGGCTTTAGTATCCCTTGCTGGCACTTTTTTGTGCCCGTAGGGATTCTTTAGAGGTTTGAGGTTCACCTCATAGATTTATGGCTGTGTGTTACTACGTACCTCTCCCGGAGCCTATTCTCTGACATTTTTGGGTCTCATCTCGTAAAGGTGGCTGCAAGGGACATATTGTGGAATTGGTCCTCGCAAACAGCAAAAAAATGTCTTTTGCGTGGACCGAGGAAACTATGAGGGCTAATTTAATGAGGCTGTATATCTGTAAGTACAATCATTTACATATGTGTTAAAATACACAACAACGGAATTAGAGGTGCTCAATCTGAGAACGGACAATACCTGAAATAGGTTTGTCCTATAGGTCTGGTTACCAACTCAGCAACCTCTTTTACAGCAAAAAACACCAAAAACAATGAAAATTATAAACAAAAAATTACAAAAACATCACACACAGCACAGAGGTACAGCCAGGACCTCTGGGGGTGAGGTTGCACGCAAATTAAAGCCGATTTTCCGCAGTTTTGACACTTGGTGGGAACTCTATAATTAGGAAGGTAGACAGGGTGATTTGTCACCCAGATCCCAGCAATCGAACAGTTTGCTGTCTCCCGGGTGCTCGGGTTCGGCATGTTGTGGATCACAAATTATTGGGAGGGGCTCGAAATGAACCAATGACAAAGTTAGTGGAAGATGGAGTGTCCTAAAGAAGGAGTTTAGAGAACTAGGTAATAAGCTGAAGGCAAGGACCTCCAAGGTAGTATTTTCTGAGATTCTACCAGTGCCACGTGCTAGCCCAGGGAGGCAGAAGGAGCTTAGGGAGGTTAATGCGTGGCTAAAGATGTGGTGCACTAAGGAGGGGTTTGGGTTTTTAGAGCACTGGGCTGACTTCTCACTTCAGTACAATCTCTACATTAGGGATGGATTGCACCTTAATGATGAGGGAGCATTTGCGCTAGGGGATAGGATGGTAGAAAGGCTGGAGGAGTTTTTAAACTAGTAGATGGGGGGGAGGGACTAGATATAAGTAATGGGGTAGAAAGTGTAGAGGGTATAAGGGAGGAATTAACAACTCATAGTGGAGGAGATGGGGGAGGGGTAGTATAGTCAATAGGGAGGTAGTACTAAGTAACTCAAGTAGAGTGGCAGGCACTTCAGAACTACAGACTCATAACATAAGGTGTATGCTTGCATATGCCAGAAGCTTGGCAGGAAAAATGGGAGAGTTACAATTATTAGCAATTAATGAAAAATGGGATTTAATAGGCATTTCCGAAACGTGGTGGAATCAATCTCATGGCTGGACTGTTAATCTGGATGGTTATAACCTATTTAGGAAAGATAAAGGCAAACGAGGAGGAGGGATTTGTTTGTATGTTAAGCCTGAATTTAAGCCTATAGTCAGAGAAGATATTTATGGTGGACCTAGTGATAGTTGAAGTTGAATGTTTGTGGGTAGAGTTAAATAGCAGAGCAGCAAATTCCCAAATAATATTAGTAGGAGTATGCTGAAAACCCCCAAATATAGCTGTAAGTGAGGAAATACAATTATTGTTACAGATTGGAAATGCAGCTAAGCATGGACAAGTTCTAATAATGCGAGATTTTTATTACCCTGAAATAAACTGGATAAATTAGACCAGCAGTTCATCTAAGCGGAGCAGGTTCTTGAGTACACTCAGGGATCATTATCTGGCCCAGGTTATACAAGAGCCTACTAGAATTGAAGCTATCTTAATAACTTATTATTAGTCATCACAAATAATATTGATATAGTATCAAATGTTGGAAACAGTGATAACAACACAGTCTCATTTGAGATTGAATTAAAAAAACAAAATTTTAAGGAGCCAACAAAAACTCTTAATTTTAAAAGGGCAGATTTTAACGGTCTAAGGGCAGCAATACAAAGTATAGACTGGGACAGAGAACTGATAGGTAAAAACACTGAACATAAATGGACAACATTTAAATCCTTACTAAATATACATACACATCGGCATATACCTTGTGGGAATAAAAGTAAAAGGAGTAAATTACATCCAAATGTGGCTTAACAATGATTTAAAGATCAAGACATGGAGTAAAAAACAGGCATTTAAATTATACAAACAAGAGGGGACCGAGACTGCTTTACGGAATTACAAGGAAATCAACAAGGCTTGAAAAAGCGCTATTAGTCTGGCTAAAAAAGAAAATTAAAAATGTATTAAAAAATAGAGTAAGACTAACCCTAAAACATTTTGTAAGTATATTAATGGGAAGAAGGCCAGGAAGGGAGCTATAGGAACATTAGAATGTGACACAGGTTGTCTGATAATTACTGACCAGAAAAAGGCGGATGAGCTAAATAGGTTCTTTTCTTCGGTATACACAAGGGAGGTACCAGTGGTTGGGACACTGCAACATAATGGGGCTACACTACCTTTGCCAAATAATTGGTTAACACAGGAAGTAATCCAAAAGAGGTTTGAAAAAATAAATGTTAATAAAGCCCCGGGTCCTGATGGAATACATCCACGGGTACTGAGGGAACTGGGTTCTGTAATAGCCACACCATTATATTTAATTTTTCAAGATTCATTCAACACAGGGTCTACCAGATGACTAGAGAAAAGCTGATGTGATACCTATATTTAAAAAGGGAGCAAGAGCAAATCCGGGGAATTATATACCAGTGAGCCTCACTTCTGCAGTGGGGAAGCTTTTAGAAGGGTTAATAAGGGATAATATACAAGAATATATCTATTTGTACAGGATTATAAGTAGGAGTCAACATGGATTTATGAGGGATAGGTCATGTCAAACAAATCTAATTAGTTTCTATGAGGAGGGTAGTAGGAACCTGGATCAAGGCAACTCAGTGGATGTAGTCTTTTTGGATTTTGCAAAGGCTTTTGATACAGTGCCACATGGGAGACTATTGTGCAAACTAAGAGATACAGGAATTGCAGTAAATATCTGCTCATGGATTGAGAGCTGGCTAAAAGACAGGAAGCAAAGGGTTGTTGTAAATGGAACATACTCCGATTGGATTAATGTGGTATGTGGGGTTCCTCAGGGTTCAGTATTAGGTCCTCTCCTTTTTAACATATTTATTAATGACTTAGATGTAGGTGTGAGGAATTGACTCTGCTGGGATTTGAACCCTGGTTTGCATGTTGCTGGACCTTTTCCCTACCGGTACGCCAGCCTGCCTCTTGCAGATTTGCCTGAGATCTGATACCTTGACTCTAAAAGCAATGAAATCAGTGACAACTCTCTTTAGCTGTGTCTGGTCAGCTGTCTGGTTCTTGGCCTATATAAGGCACTTCCTGTCTCTGTATCCTTGCCAGATTATTGTTGGTTCCTGATCCCTTCAATAAAGCTTGTTCCTGTTTCACCCACAAGTTGCTGAACTGGATTATTGCTGACCTTGGCTACTGGTCTCCACAACCTTGTGATTCCTATATCATTACAGAATAATCTGGCCCTTTCATGGAGACCGCCGGGTCAGATTCTGCATTGGCCCAGCAGGTTGCTTTTACTGCAAGAACTGTGCAGACCCAGGCACAGACCATTCAAGTGCTGCAGGACCAGGTAGCTGAACTGCAAAATAAATTTCAGTCAATGCACAGTGAGTACACCAGCTACAGGGCACGTGATGTTGCGGCTGCTACTGTTACACCTGCACAAGATTCCTGCTTGCCCCTGCCAGAAAAGTTTGGAGGAGATCGCAAAAAATGTAGGGGTTTCCTAAATCAATGCCGTTTGCACTTCATGATGTTACCTCACCAATTTCCATCTGAAAGAGAGAAGGTGGGATTTATTTTTTCACTATTCAAAGATGAAGCCCTGGCTTGGGGCTCCCCTCTTCTGGAACAGGACAGTCCAGTCTTGGGTAATCTAAATGACTTTCTTGAGGCCATGTGCCTAGTTTTTGATGACCCCAATCGATGTGCTACAGCAGAAGCCACTCTCCTTCATTTGCATCAAGGGAGGTGCTCTGTGGCTGAATATGCTGCTGAATTCAGACAGTGGGTTGCTGATACTACCTGGAACCAATCAGCTCAGAGGTTCCACTTCAGAAAAGGTCTCTCAGAAGCTATAAAAGATGAGCTAGCTCGTGTTGATCTTCCTGCTGACTTTGATGCATTTGTGCGTTTGGCTATCCATATTGATCGGAGACTTTCTGAAAGAAGATTGGAAAGACAGGGCTCTTTTAGACCAAGTACTACTCCTATTTCCTATTCAAGAATTTCTACTCCAACCCCACAAACACCTACAGACTCTGAACCTGAGGCTATGCAGGTAAATCTAATAAGAGGGCCATTATCCAATGAAGAAAAACAGTGGCGACGCACTCACAATTTATGCCTGTATTGTGGTAGTGCAGGGCACTATGCCATCAATTGCCCTAGCAAATCCAAAAGATCAATAGCTATGGCTGCTGAGGGCGCACAGATTCGACACCAATCCCAGATTGCAGATCAACTGGATTCTGTCACACAACCCTTGTTTTCTCTGGCTCATGGTGAAGAGGGTATGTTGACTCAACATCCTCATTTTGTGGTGCCTATCACGTTGCAATGTGGTGATCATAAAATTTCAACTACAGCTATGATAGATTCTGGAGCAGGCGGAAACTTTATGGACATTAAATTTGCAGCAGGAAATAGAATTCAGTCTATCCCTAATTCTTCACCTGTGTTAATGGAGACAGTGGACGGTTCTCCACTTACGTGGGGCCCGGTTACACATGAGACTGTGCCCTTAAAGTTGACCCTGGAAGTGAATCACCATGAGACTATATCTTTCCACCTAATTTCCTCAACACAGTTTCCAGTGATTTTGGGGGTACCTTGGCTTGCTCTGCATAACCCACAAATTGATTGGAAGATCAGAACTTTGTCCTTTCCGTCAGAACACTGCTTAATGAATTGTCAACCACTAAGGTAACACCTGTTGCCACAACAATTAATGAAATGGTTGCTACAAACTTGACTAAGCTTCCTCTACAATATCGGGATTTTGCAGATGTCTGTGATAAGAAGAATGCTGATCAGCTTCCACCCCACAGGCCTTATGATTGCCCAATAGAGCTGTTGCCTGGGGCTGCTATCCCATTTGGCCTTATATATTCCCTTTCAGAGCCTGAAATGAAAGCTCTTCGTGAATACATACAAGAAAATCTTGCCAAAGGTTTTATTCGACCATCTACTTCCCCAGCAGGAGCTCCTATATTCTTTGTAGAGAAGAAAGATGGCAGCCTACGGCCATGCGTTGATTACAGGGACATTAATAACATCACCGTTAAAAACCTCTACGCCTTGCCTCTCATTCCTGAACTTTTTGAGAGACTTCGCTCAGCTAAAATATTTACAAAGCTTGATCTTCGGGGGGCATATAATCTGGTTCGCATAAGACCAAATGATGAATGGAAAACAGCTTTCAGAACCAGGTACGGGCATTACGAATATCTAGTAATGCCTTTTGGGCTTTGTAATGCCCCTGCAATTTTCCAGCATCTTATCAATGATGTACTACGAGATCTCCTGGATCAGTTTGTTGTGGCATATTTGGATGATATCCTAATATTCTCTGATAATCTTGAAAACCACAGAAAACAGGTCCGTATAGTTCTGGAGCGCCTTCGTACCCACCACCTATACATTAAACTAGAAAAATGTGAGTTTGAACAAACAGAAATTCAATTCCTGGGGTATGTAATAACTCCTAAAGGTTTAACTATGGACGCAAGTAAAATTAAAGCTGTGCTGGACTGGCCCATCCCCAAGAATGAAAAAGATGTCCAGAGATTTGTGGGGTTTGCCAATTTTTACAGGCGTTTCATTAAGAATTTCTCTGCCGTTATTACACCGATCACTGAACTCACACGTAAAGGGACTCCTTTTCAGTGGTCCGATAAGGCTGATACCGCATTTTCCCGATTAAAGACTCTGTTTACATCTGCCCCCGTCCTGGTTCATCCTCAGCCGGAATTACCATTTATTGTGGAAGTTGATGCTTCTGATTCAGCTGTTGGTGCTATACTGTCTCAAAGGACTGGACCTAAGATGCTGTTACATCCGTGTGCCTTCTATTCCCGCCAGATGGTGCCAGCAGAAAGAAACTATGACATAGGGAATAAGGAACTATTGGCTATAAAAGCTGCCTTCACAGAATGGAGACATCTCTTGGAGGGAGCTACCCATCCAATTACTGTCCTCACAGATCACAAAAATCTGGAATGTATTCGATCAGCTAAGAGACTGTCAGCCAGACAAGCACGCTGGTCCCTATTCTTCTCGAGGTTTAATTTTTTGGTTACATACCGTCCTGGCTCCAAGAATGGTAAGGCGGATGCCTTGTCTAGAATAGCTGACCCCCTCCATGCTACCGTAACCAAGACCACCATCTTGCCAGAAGATATATTTATAGGAGTTACTTTTCCTTCTGATCTGATGTTTCGCAATAAAAAGGGCTACGCTGAAGACCCAGTTCTTCGTGATCCTCCTCGTGATCTCCATATGACGATGCTTAATGGGTTTTGGATTTTTCAACAACGTCTGTTTGCTCCGGAGTCAGTGCGACTGGATCTTTTACGTCTCTACCATGACTCAAAACCAGCAGGTCAACCAGGAATCCGAAAGACACAAGAGCTACTTGCCCGATCCTTTTGGTGGCCGAAGTATCATGAGGATGTTAAGAAGTATGTGTCCTCTTGTGATGTATGTGCCAGACATAAGACTCCTCGCTCATCCCCTGTTGGCTTGCTGCAGCCTCTTCCGATTCCTCATCGTCCCTGGGGATCTATATCCATGGACTTTATTGTGGAACTACCTCCCTCTAAGGAACACACTACCATTCTTGTTGTTGTGGACAGGTTAACTAAGATGGGTCATTTCATACCAGCTCATGGTCTCCCTTCAGCTAAACAGACGGCTGACCTGGTTATTTGGGAAATATTTATTTTGCATGGAGTGCCCGATGAAGTAGTTTCTGACCGGGAGTGCAGTTTACATCTCGTTTTTGGAAACATTTTTGTTCTAACCTAGGTATTAATGTAAATCTGTCGTCAGCTTTTCATCCACAAAGTAATGGACAGACTGAACGAACCAACCAGACTTTGGAGCAATATTTGCGGTGCTATATTAGTTACCTGCAGGATGACTGGCTGGATTTTTTACCCTCGGCGGAGTTTGCCTATAACAATGCCCAACACTGCTCCACTTCTCTGAGCCCATTTTTTGACAATTATGGTTACCATCCAACCTTTCTAGTGAGTCTCCCGATTACTACTCCCGTTCCTGCAGTCACTGACCGGCTAACCGCCTTACGTGATTCCCAAGCACTGTTGAAAGAGACTCTTTTGGAGGCTCAGGAATGTTACAAAAGAGCTTCTGATAGGCATAGAAAGGAGGCCCCAGTCTATCATGTTGGTGACAAGGTGTGGCTGTCAACAAAGAATCTTAAGCTTCGGATTCCTTCTCATAAATTGGGTCAAAGGTTCATGGGACCTTTTGAGATCATTGCTCAGATCAATGCTGTCACTTTCCGTTTGCAACTTCCAAATTCCATGAAAATACATCCAGTGTTTCACGTTGCACTGCTTAAACCTTTTCATGAAAATACTTTCCCTGGCCGAGCCCTACCTACCCCACCTCCAGTCCTCGTGGATGGCGAAGATGAATACGAAGTGGAAAAAATTATTAACTCCAGAATCTTCCGTAACAAGCTTCAATATTTGGTTCGGTGGAAAGGCTATGGTGAGGAGGATAGATCATGGGAACCAGTGGACAATATTCAAGCTCCTGATCTTCTTCGGTCTTTCCATGCACAGTACCCTGCTAAACCGCGTAATAGGGCATCCGGAGGCTGCGCCTATAGAGGTGGGGGTAATGTGAGGAATTGACTGTGCTGGGATTCGAACCCTAGTTTCATGTTGCTGGACCTTTTCCCTACCGGTACGCCACCCTGCCTCTTGCAGATTTGCCTGAGATCTGATACCTTGACTCTAAAAGCAATGAAATCAGTGACAACTCTATTTAGCTGTGTCTGGTCAGCTGTCTGGTTCTTGGCCTATATAAGGCACTTCCTGTCTCTGTATCCTTGCCAGATTATTGTTGGTTCCTAATCCCTTCAATAAAGCTTGTTCCTGTTTCACCTACAAGTTGCTGAACTGGATTATTGTTGACCTTGGCTACTGGTCTCCACAACCTTGTGATTCCTATATCATTACACTAGGATTGGAGTGTGGTGTCTCCATTTTCGCTGATGACACGAAGTTGTGCAAGGTAATTAAATCAGATAATGATGTGCTTTCCCTCCAAAGGGATTTACATAAAATTGAGAAATGGGCATCTAAATGGCAGATGAGATTTAATACAAATAAATGTAAAGTTATGCATCTGGGAAGGAAAAATAGCCATGCAATTTATAATCTTAATGGAGCAAATCTAGGTTATCAGATTTGGGAGTGCTTGTGGACAACCACCTAGGTAACAGTGCTCAAAGCGAAGCAGCAGCTGCAAAGGCAAATAAAATATTAGCATGTATTAGGAAGGGTATAGAAGCAAGGGAAGCAAATATAATTCTGCCACTATGCAAATCTCTAGTACGCCCTCATTTGGATTATGGAGTACAATTTTGGGCACCACTTCATAAAAAGGACATTTTAGAGCTGGAAAAGGTACAGAGGAGGGCAACAAAACTAATATGGGGAATGGAGGGGCTAAGTTATGAAAGAAGACTAACCAAATGAAACTTATTTTCTATAGAAAAAAGCTGTCTAATTGGAGATATGATTACCTTATATAAATACATCCAAGGTCAGTATAAAGATTTGTCAAGGGAGCTTTTTGTGCCAAGAGGTTTTCAACTGACAAGAGGGCATCCCGTGAGGTTAGAAGTAAAAAGATTCCACCTTAAAGAAAGAAAAGGGTTCTTCACAGTAAGGGAGGTTAATCTGGGAAATTATCTACCAGAAGAGGTGGTGACAGCGCATTCGATAGATAACTTTAAAAGAGGACTGGATTTATTTCTAATTAAAAAGGGAATTCAGGGTTATCATGGATAGTTAGAGAGACAGTATTGATCCAGGGAGAAATCCGATCGCCAGTATTTGGGGTCAGGAAGGAATTAATTTGTTTCTCCCTTTGAGATGATTGACTAAGACTCGCTTGTTTTGTTTTTTTCTGTTTGCCTTCCTATGGATTAATAATTTAAAATACAATAAAAAAAAATATATAATAAATAAATAATTGATTAATAATTAATCCGCATATTGCAGATAAGAGGAGATCTTAAAAGGTTGAACTTGATGGACTGAAAGTCTTTTTTCAACCTTAAATACTATGGGCCTCATTCAATTGCGATTTGACCAATTGAATATGGCTCTAAATAAGCACTTGGCATAATTATTTTAAAGAAGTTTTTAGTTAGTGAAAACCCTGCTTTTGGATAGATGTTTACTGACTAAAAACGTATTTAAAAAAAATATGTTATGTGCTTATTTAGAGCCCTTTTCAATTGGCCAAATTGCAATTGAATGAGGGCCTATGTAACTATGCAAAAATACGAAATGCGTACATTCAAAAACACAAAACAATAAAAATAAAAAAACACACAAAAGTTGCACGCTAATTAAAGTCCAATTTAACGAGTTTCAAAAATTTAAAATTGCCTACGCAAGGAAAAAAATATCGGACTAATTTTTTTTAAATGGGGCTAACTACACAACCCTGAAATGCGCAAAACACCTCCAGCCACGTACAACTTTTGCCAGGGACGTACGAGGTACTAAAATACAGTCTTAGGTTGCACGGAAAATGCTCGAGACACGTAGCACATAGACAAACGACACCATTTTACAACACTAACACTACGAATCGAAAATGCTGATTTACACAACTAAAGCAACGATTTTCTAATGCACACCTGGGACATTAATGACGCTTTATCCTCACAGCAGCAACAGGCCAACCCTACATTGTATACTGCAGGAAAATAAAAATAGATACTTTGCTCTTCAGCCTATTAATTGCTGGATATATCAGTTACAAATAGGTAAAGTATATAAATTTATTAAGTAAATAATAATTAATAATTATACTAACAACATTGACATATATATCTGATTTGGATCAGACCACAACAGTCTGAGTTAGATATCTGTTCCTTTCCCAATTAGTGTTGGATGTGCACATCCCAGAGAAATAAGACACAGACACAGTGTTTCTGTATAATAATTCTCAAAGCGCTCTATTCCAAAATGGCAGTGTACAAGTTTATATATAAAAACGTTATCTGATCAAAAGTCACATGATTCCTTTGTCTAGAAATTAATAGCTTTATTGATTGGTTCAAAAAGTCTGCAGTCTGTTAGTGTCATAGTGGTCAGTTGAGGGAGGATCAGTTTATTGGTCTAGAAGGCAGGCAGTGCCTGTATCCTTATTTGGTCACGGATGTTTGCATCATCAGGCCACTCCCAGATGTAGTTCTGTAGCCATCTTGTTATGACTGGATGTAGTCCATCCTCCATCTTAGGTAACCTCCGACATTACTTATTGTTAGTAATCTTCTTCTCATTTATACATACATAAGTGTGTAAGGAATAAAAAGAATATGGCAGACAAACATAATAACATAAAAAAGACATTTTCCTAATTTCCATCCATAACATATCTGTCTTTCTCATGAGTGCCGAAGGCGCTCATAGGTACAAAAGTAAACAAGAAGAGCGGATCGCTATGATCGCTAAAGGCGTTCATTGCGAGCCACACAAAGAGCGCCAAAGGCGCTCAGCGCGAGGCTTGCAATGAACGCCAAAGGTCCTCAGAGTAATAAAAACTTTACATTGTGTATCAAACAGCATAGCCATGGCTTAAAATTGAGCGGCTTGTTATGAGCGCCAAAGACGCTCATTGTGAGCCACACAATGATCGCCGAAGCGCTGAGCGCGAGGCACGCAATGAACAATGAAGGTCCTCATAGTAGAAAAAGCTTTATATTGTGTGTCAAACAGCATTGCCATGGCTTACAATTGTATTGCCCTGTCATTTTTGACGGGCAAGTCGCTAGTAGAATATAATAAACAATTCTACAAATTTAGAGAAAATTCAAATACAGTGGTCAATTTTTAGAATGGATCCAATTTTAGTAACAATCTTACCAGAAAATGCACAGATTATGTTTAATAAATCTAAGAACATAAAGCAAAAAAGAGTTCCAAGTATGCTTAATACCAAAACTATGGAAGAAAAACATCCGTACCTATTCTCAAGATGTGAAGAATGTATAGCATGTAAAAACAGTAAGAAACAATTTGAGAACTATACAAGTAAGCAAGGGCGTAGGAATCAAAAAAGATCTGGGAGGATATAACTACCTGAGGAGCAATAGCACAACTGTTCTACAGTAAATGTGCAAAAAGAAAAAGGGCAGGAGAGTGTCTGTTCTAAATTAAAGGTGTGTTTGTGTGCATGTATATTGTTTGACCATTCTGATCCTCCAGCTATTTATCTTGCCTTTGTCATAGATAATTATAACTGTGCCTCACAAGATCATGCAAGATAAGGGGGACAGGAGGTCATGAAGGCACTAGAAAGTGCTAGGATGGGACAGGATGAGATTGCAGCATGCTCATGTGATCTCCATCCTCCTACTAGACACCAGGAATAAGGTACCTACCTCCACTGCAAAGTAGAGGAGGAAGGTGCTGTTTTAAATATCTAAATATATATATATATATATATATAGTATTTATATATATATATAGTATTTATATATATATATATATATATATATATATATATATATATATATATATATATACACATACAGTTGTGCTCAAAAGTTTGTATACCCTTGGCGAATTGGTAATATATGTACCATTTTTAAAGAAAACATAAGCGAGCAGGCAAATCACATTTCTTTTATTTCTTATGGGATTCATATTCAACTGTAGGTTGTAACAGAATGGCCCAATCATAAAACAAAACATGGCAACAAAGAGAAAAATGAAATACCCCTGTTCAAAAGTTTGCATACTGTGTTATGACCATAAAGCTCTATTTTGGTCTCTTCACACCTAATTACAGTGTGCCAGAAGCTGTGAGACGTGTCAAGGTGTTGTCGGGCATATTGTAACTGGCCTTTTTTGTGGCATTGGCGCAGTAAAGGCTTCTTTCTGGCATCTCGACCATGCAGCTCATTTATGTTCAAGTATCGTCGTATTGTGCACCTTGAAACAAGCACATCGTCTTTTTCCAGAGCAGCCTGTATTTCTCCTGAGGTTACCTGTGGGGTTTTCTTTGTATTCCGAACAATTCTTCTGGTAGTTTTGGCTGAAATCTTTCTTGGTCTACCTGACCATGGATTCATATCAAGAGATCCCCAAATGTCTTAATAAGTTATTGAACAGTTCTGACTGGCATATTCAAGGCTTTGGTTATCTTTTTACATCCTTTTCCATCTTTATGAAGTTCCATTACCTTGTTACGCTTTTCTGCTCCCCATGGCTGAGTATCTAGCCTACTCAGTGCACTCACGTGAGAGCTAACAAACTCATTGACTATTTATGGACAGACACTAATTGCAATTTAAAAAGCCACAGGTGTGGGGAATTAACAAGGCCAAACATTCAAGGGTATGTACACTTTTTATCAGGGCCATTTGGGTGATCTCTGTTATTATTATGATTTAAAAAGGAACCAAACAACTATGGGATAAGAAATGGCTTCATATGATCACTATCCTTCAATCCTTTTTTTTTTTTGCATGATCAGTCATGTTTTCAAAATAAATACAAAAATTTCACATTTTCTGCCAGGATATGCAAACTTTTGAGCACAACTGTATATAGATGAATAATTAGATTATTGCAGTATATAGTGATAACTTTTTTTATTGGACAAACTTATTCATAAGATGAACCTCTCTTTATCAGGTCCAAAGCAATACTGATAAAAAATATACAGAGAAGTAAAAAAGTGGACAGAAAAAAAGGATATATATATATATATTCTTTAGCAAGGCAGTGGTCATTTGGGAGGTGTGTTTGGGGTCGTTATCATGTTGGAATACTGCCCTGTGGCCCAGTCTCCTGAAGGGAGGGTATTATGCTCTTCTTCAGTATGTCACAGTACATGTTGGCATTCATGATTTCCTCAATGAACTGTAGCTCCCCAGTGCCAGAAAAGCTTGAAATGTTGTATATATTTTGCAGTGTGAATGTTTCTATCAATATATAGAATGCATGACTAGACCTTTTAAAAAAAAATAATAACCAAACATATTTTAACATTAAAAAGTGTTTTATGGGACACTCAGTATCAGAGTATTTTTAAAAAGTGTCATAGTTGCATTCCAAAAGATTAAAATGTTGTATCTTTGGGACATGTGGATCCAGGTTGAAGAGGAGAAAATGCTAATAATAAAAGTAGCAAAAATGATATTGAATCTATAAAATGAAAACTTTAACACCATGGGGGCTTCATATAGATTTTTACATAATATTATTTTAGATTATGTTTCAGTCAATGAATTTAGAAGTACTCAGTATTTAAGTACACTATGATATAAACAAGCTTATTTTTGTAATGCTATAATATAGTTATATATGTTATGGATTTTTAGGTTTTGTTAATTTTTTTTAATTAAATATATAATGTTATTGATTAAGAAAAAGATTTTTAAACAATAAGTACAACAAATATATTTATTATCTTGTTATATATTTGAAATTCTTTGTATTTTAATCTATAACTAAAGGGAATACATGTATCAATGTTTTTAGTGGCAATTACAAAATTAGAAACATTTGAATATACCATAGATATAAAAACCAACATAACGCTATATAGGAATAAGCCAGTAGAAGCCTCAATAGGCGAAATGTGTTGCAGATACTACGTATTCCAGCACTGAAAAAAATACTACCATAAAAGAAGCTTATTTTCTTTTTCTTTTTTTTTAATAAGATTGGGATACAATAAGAAAAAGCATTACTCATACATTTTTTAGGGAACCTAATGTGGGTGGGCAGCTAGATGTCTATATAGATAAAAAAAAAAGCTATAAACTCTAGACGTTGATTTTTCTAAGAGTTTTTATATTATTTAATATAGTAAATATATGCACTGCATGTAAACATCATAAAAAAATGGAACCATGAGAAAACACATAAGTAACTAGACACAATAAAGGAACAAAGTAAAACAGTAAACTATTGGAAAAACAAAGAGTCTCATTAAATGTTGTATTGTGCTTAAAAAACGAAATCTATATGAAGTCTTGTTGAACGACCTACCTATAATTTGTTCTTTTCTGTCTACCCTCAGTTCCAGCAAGTCTGCTAGTCCCTGTCAATGAGAAGCAACCCCACAGCATCATGCTGCCCCCCACCATGCCTCGATACAGAGGTGGTGTTTTGTGAGTTATGATGAGCAGTGCTTTTCATTTGCCAGACACAGAGAGCCTCATTCAATTGCGAGTTGGCCAATTGAATAGGGCTCTATATAAGCACATAACATATTTTTTATACAGAACTTTTTAGTTACTGAACTTCTATCCAAAATCAAGGTCTTCACTAACTAAAAACTTCGGTCAAAAAATATGTTATGTGCTTATATAGAGCCCTATTCAATTTGCAAAATTGCAATTGAATGAGGACCAGACAGATTTGTAGAGTAAGGGCCTCATTCTATTAGCGGCCGTAAATCGGCCGTAAGGCTGCGATTCCTTGCGGGGGTTCAGTTAACTCGCGATTCTATTATACGGCCCCGCAAGGATCTCCCCTTACGGCCGGCCGCATATCTTGGAACCGGCCGTAAGCTGTGAAATATAAAAACTCAAAAATAAATTCAAGCCTGCACTGTACAGCTCTGTAAATGCTAGGGATCATATTGGGGGACATGAGGATTAAAAGGAACCCACTCTCAAGCTTGCACATCAGCTCAAACCCGAGTTCAAATTAACTGTTTATTTTCCGGCTGCGGCGTGGGCGGGTCTGAGGTGCTCCAAGCACTCTGGCCTTTTTACATGGATATTTTACGGATATTAAAAATAAAATATTTTACGGATTTGAGTATAGGATAATTATGTGCTATTTTTTCTAACACCTAAAATCCCTTTATAGTCTTCTCAAAGTGCAGGATGGCTTTATTTGAGCTATTTTATGTGCTTAATTGGTGCTAGCGGGACCTTTTTCCTGCAAGTAAGCAGCGGCTCGTTTTTAGCCTTGCAGAGAGGTTTCCCGGAGCAATTGAATTGCAAATAGGAATTTCTTACGGCCGAAACTCTTGCGGCCGTTTTAGATCAAAGGCTTTCCTCTGCCGCGAGCGGCCGCAAGAGATAGCAAGGCACCGGCCGCAAGCCTGCCGGAGCCTCCGGCCGTAAGGGAATAGAATAGCCGAATAGCTTCCGGTCGGTCCTTGCGGCCCCGCAACGGCTGCGGCCGCTAATAGAATGAGGCCCTAATTGAGCTGTTGCTGACTCACTCACAATGGGCCTCATTCAATTGCGATTTAGCTAATTGAATAGGGCTCTAAATAAGCACATAGCATATATTTTTTAAAGAATTTTTTAGTTTGTGAAAACCTTGCTTTTGGATAGATGTTTACTAACTAAAAACTTCTTTAAAAAGTATATGTTATGTGCTTATTTAGCACCCTATTCAATTGGCAAAATTGCAATTGAATGAGGGCCAATGTGTCTCATCTTAATTATGCCTCTTGGCTGCTTCTCTCACCAATATATCCTTCTTGCCTGACAGCTGAATTTTGGAGGATGACTTGGTGGTAGAAGACTGGGTAGTTTCACCAATCAACAGCCTATATATATATATATATATTTATAAGAACATGACAATTAAAAATGAGTGTTAGTTTAGTTCAATGGTTTTCCTGTGTCATGAATCTCTCTGACACAAGCTACATGTGACATTTTTGATAATTGTTTGTTATTTCAAAATGCCACAAAAGTGTGTAAATAATACAGAAAACGTTTATTTTGTGAGTGGTGGCTGTTACCTCACAGAAATGCTCCTTACTCCAGTTACTAGGAAAGTGTATCACTGTTGATTTGGGTTAAAAATTGGAGACCAGGATAAAAGCTGGGATCCACATATTTCTTCCAATACCTTTGCTTCTAACTCCAAAACTGGTTAAATCCAAAAGATCTCTCTTTGTCATGTGACAGACTGCTACTTTTGTATGGTGCCATCCCTTCAACTGGGCACCTCCATGAATAAATGCACTGTCAACTACCCTGATATATTCACACAGTACCTCACGGAGAAGGACTTCCCATTCCTAAGCCAACAGCAAGGTATTCATTGGAATATATACAAATTGGGGACCTTTAGCCTCGTTTTCGTTTTGTTCAGCGGCCATTTTTTCTCTCGCTTAGGTGATTTTCAGGTCTCTAAACTCCAAAATGTGTGCTTAAATGGAGGTGTAACTTCACTTGCAGAGGTCCTGGGTGCCCCCCCCCCCCCCCCACCCCACCCCCTTGCTGTGAGTAACCTTTTTATGTGTTTGTTGTTTGTATTTATTGTGTTTGTAATGTTTTTGGGGTCGCATGGGATGCGTCCTTGTTTTTTAATCTTGTAGGTGTTTTTCGGCAAATACGTAGGTGTTTGGTGGTGTTTTGCGTCTTTAGACTGCTGTAGCCTCGTTTTTGTTTTTTTCGGCTGCCATTTTTTCTCTTGCTTAGAGAATTTTGTAGTGTCTAAACTCTTTTAATTTGAGTTAAATTGAGGTGTAACTTTAGTTTTCGAGGTCCTGGATGCTCCCTCTTCCTGTAAGTAAGCATTTTTATGTATTTGTTGTGTGTATTTGTTGTATTTTTCATGTTTTCATGTGCACGTGTTGCGGCCGATTTTTGGGAGGTCGTAATGGGTCGTAACGTGTCTCGTATTTTCCTTGCGTAACAACGTAAATTTTGCGAGGGTCGCAGTTGCTGGCAAGGAGCGCCTTGCCACATCTTACCACTGGGATTTTTGCCCATTCCTCCTTGCAAAACTGCTCCAGCTCCTTCAAGTTGGATGGTTTGCTCTTGTGAACAGCAATCTTTAGGTCTGACCACAGATTTTCTATTGGATTGAGGTCTGAGCTTTGACTAGGCCATTCCCACACATTTACATGTTTCCCCTTAAACCACTCAAGTGTTGCTTTAGCAGTGGGTTTAGGGTCATTGTCCTGCTAGAAGGTGAACCTCTGTCCTAGCCTCAAATCACACACAGAGTGGTACAGGTTTTGCTTAAGAATATCCCTGTATTTAGCACCATCCATCTTTCCCTCAACTCTGACCAGTTTCCCAGTCCCAGCTGCTGAAAAACATCCCCACAGCATGATGCTACCTCCACTATGTTTCACTGTGGGGATGGTGTTCTTTGGGTGATGTGATGTGTTGGGTTTGCACCAGACATAGCATTTTCTTTGATGGCCGAAGAGTAAAATTTTAGTCTCATCAGACCAGAGCACCTTCCGCCATACATTTGAGTCTCCCACATGCCTTTTCGCAAACTCAAAATGTGCCATTTTGTTTTTGCTGAAAGTAATGGCTTTCTTCTGGCCACTCTGCCATAAAGCCCAACTCTATGGAGCGTACGGCTTATTGCCATCCTATGTACAGATACTCCAGTCTCTGCTGTGGAACTCTGCAGCTCCTCTAGTGTTACCTTAGGTCTCTGTGCTGACTCTCTGATTAATGCCCTCCTTGCCTGGTCCGTGGACAACAACATTGTCCCTTACTTGTTTGGAGAGTTCCTTGGTCTTCATGGCAGTGTTTGGTTAGTGGTGCCTCTTGCTTAGGCGTTGCAGCCTTTGGGGCGTTTCAAAAAAGGTGTGTATATGTAATGACAGATCATGTGACACTTAGATTGCACACAGGTGGACATCATTTCACTAATTGTGTGACTTCTGAAGGTAATTGGTTGCACCAGAGCTTTTTATGGGCTTCTTAACAAAGGGGGTGAATACATACGCACATGCCAAACTTCTGTTTTCTATTTCTAAAAAATAGTTTTATGTATATATTTTCTCATTTCACTTCACCAACTTAGACTATTATGTTCTGATCCATCACATAGAAATCAAATTAACAAAACATTGAAATTAAAGCTGTAATGTAACAAAATAGATAAAAAGTCAAGGGGTGGTGAATAATTTTGCAAGGCACTGCATATATTATATTATATATATATATATATATATATATATATATATATATATATATATATATATATACACATATATACACACACACACACACATACACATACACAGTCGAGTCACATTATAATGACCTAATATCCTAAATGACTGCTGTGTGCAGCACAGACAGCAGCTGGACGGCGTGGTAGTGAGTCAATAAGCTGCTGGAAGGTATCTACAAGGGTATCTCGAGCCATGCAGACTGCATCGCATCCAACAGCTGCGGAAGAGTGCATGGTGGAGGACCCATATGGCAAACATGGCGATCAAGGTGGTCCCACAGCTGCTTGATGGGGTTCAAGCCCAGAGAGCCAGGAGCCAGGGAAGTACTTGGAAGTCTTCATCATGCTCCTCCAACCACTCCCAGACAATTTTGTATGCCATTCTGCATTGTCCTGCTGGAAAATCCCATCCGCTCAGGGGAAGACCTGTATGGGTGTACTTGATCTGCAAGGAAGGATAGATAACCCAATCGGAGAGTGCCCTGCAGAGGTATGAGTGAATCCAGACAATGCTAAGGAAACATTCCCCAGACCATAACGCTGCCGCCACCAGCTTGTGTTCTTCCAACAATGGGTGCACAGTGTTTGTTCTCAGAGGTTTCATGGCTGACACACCCACGTTCGTCCAGTTGATGGAGCAGAAAATGTGACTCATCAGAGAAGGCAACCCTTTGCCAATCAGAAGAGGTCCAATTCCAATGCTGTTGTACAAATTGAAGCCATTTCTTCTGATAAACCCTTGTCAGTATGGGTGCAGCGACCAGCAATTTGCTTCAGAGCCCTATACACAGCAGGGTGTACTGTACTGTCATTTTAGACACCAGTCTGGTAGCCTCATGGACGGTGAGTTGCTCAACTGTAGCGTGTCGGCTGGCCCTCAAACAACTTCGCAGCCGACGTTCACCTCTGACATCAATGACACATAAAGCTCCACAGGTTCAATGCTGTTTATTCACACTGGTGCCATTTGTCAAGTCACAGTACACTTTTCAACCACAGCGGCACAAAAACAGTTCACAAACTGTGCTATTTCAGAAATACTGCCACCCTTGGCGGAAAGCCAATGATCATTCCCTTTTGAAAGTCAGATAAATTGCACATTTTACCCAAGACAGTGATGATTAATATGTTTGCAGAATGCCTCATGTCACCTTATATACCCACCAAGCCACCTCACAATATGTGCCATATTTTATTGGCTACAAACTGCTGACATCAAAAGTAGGCAGTGGTTATAATAATGTTTTTCTTCCAATCTCAATGGGTGACATTTTTGGCTTCTATACCTTCTTTTTTTTTTTTCAAACATCTTTTTATTAAATGGAGTTTGCGTCAGAACAGAAGTGGATTAATACATTTTAACCATTGGTGAGCAAATATATGCAATGTTCATAGTAGCCATACTTATTGCATCATATTTATCTAGTACATATAGAAATTCCTTTATAATTTTTGTGCTTGGAATTGTACCACATTGCTTAACATCACCTAGATATCCTTTGGTGTTCTCCAAATTTATTTATTTTTTTCCTTTTATATTTTCTTCTAACATTTTATCCTTTACACAAGTTAAAACAAAAATACAATCAATTATCAACTGGGGAGAGAGGAGGGGGGGAGAAAGGGTAGGTGGGGAAATAGCACACTCACCGTCTCGAGTAACACTGGTCACAAGTAGGCTCTAGGGCCCCATCCGTCGCCCCCGCGGCCCTCCGGCCCATCCCTACCCGAGGCTGGGGTCTGAGCAAAACTGTGGCACTATGTGGGGAGTCCAGCCAGGGAGACCAGATATCCAGAAAGCTGGGATAGCTGTGTTGCATGTAATGTGTCAATTTTTCATTAATCATTATAAAATTTATCCTGGTAATGACATCATTTAGATTTAGTGTAGGGGTTCTCCAGTGTCTGGCAATAGTATGCTTAGTGGCTAAAGTAAAATACTGTAAGAGTGCATTACACTTGGGGGATATGTTCTCTGCCTTCCCTCCTAACAGGCAAACCTCTATTGTGGGTGTTAGTGGGCTATGTATTAGTTGTGAAAATAGTTGGAACACGTTCCCCCAGAGAGCTTGTGCCTTTGTGCAGTGCCACCAAATGTGGCTAAAATCTCCTGTAGCTTGGCAGCCCCTAAAGCAAAGTCTATTTATCGTCGGGTTAATTTGGTGCATTCTGGATGGGGTGAGATACGTTCTGTGGAGGACTTTGATTGAGACCTCTAGTAGGCTATGGGTAAGTGAGCCCTTGGACAGATTTCGGCTAATCCTATGCCAAGTTTCTATAGTCAGTTCCCTGCCTAGGTCTTGTTCCCAGTGTGCCATACAGGCGGGTTTCTGTTTTTGTTTGGTATTGTTAAAGATGGAATACAAGAGACCCAGGGTGCCTCTAGAGTTGGGAATATTCTTACAAATTGTTGATAGCCAGCACTGTTTCGGTGGGCCCCAGTCTTTTGTCAGGGATTCTAACCAATGTCTGATTTTCCTATAATTCCATAGTTCCCCTGTTGGTATGTTAAAGTTAGTTACCAGTTGTTCATGATTTACCACTCTATCGTCGTGATACTGTCAGAACTTCTGTATGAATAAAGTTCTATCTTATATGAATATTATAGAATAATATGATATTCCAATTATTAACCACTATTTTTATATCCATTGTATTAATATTTTATATGCTGTTATATTTATATATATATATCTATGCATGCAATTCTATTACTTGAAAATATCTATGTGAAAGATATGTTTTCACAGCTGCCCACCAGTGAACTATCCATGATTTGAATAATCCATTGTTCTATAAGAGATAAATATCTGACTGAACTCATAAGTCTAGGTAATAAAATCACTCCTTAAATATTCACATGTGAAATATTCGCTTCATAGACATTAAGTCTAGTAAACAGTATAGTAAATCTGTCTAGTTGATAACATTCTTATGACTTCATCTTGTTTATAGGTAAAGGGTCAAAGGGTCATTAGCTAATTAAAAGGGATAAAAATTCAAAGGTCTGAGAGCGCCATCTTATGGTTAAAGGAATAAATGTCTCTATAGAAAAATATATTCTTTATAAAATTTAAAGAAGTGATGACATCATGAAAAGATTTTATTGGTTAATAGATACTTTAACTGATTTGGGATTCTGATAGGCAAATAAGCAAGAGGTATAATTATGGAGAGAAACAGGATCTAGAGGACAAAAACAACAACAGGAGAGAGGAGAAAGAGAGAAAGAAGATAAAAGTCTATCTTGTTGAAAAGCTAAACAACTTTGGAATTAACCAGTGGAATTTTGTCATAATTGGTAATGTATAAATTGAGATATTTTATTTTATGATATAATTGAAAATCATTACCATAATTTCTCTGTTTGGTTTATTTCTTATCAAAAAGTTATTTAGATTTCCTTTTGTCATTGAAATTTATACTCCGGATATAAATTTTGATACAAAATTAGATATCTCATTTTTCTTTTTGACCAACACAGACAAATTAACTTACTGAGCTAACTTATCAATTATATTATAAAATACTTTACTTATTGTATGATTTTCAATATATTCCTGTATAGCTGCATATATTTTCATATCATTAGACATTGTTAATACATGCCAAAACGTTATTAAGAATGAATTTTATTAATTGATTTATCTAATTTTGTTCTATGGATTGCTATCCCAGGTTTTATTGTTCATGTGAATGAAGTACACTTTTATATTGAAATTTTAGGACTGCATAGAAAATATCATAAATAATAAGTATTACAATATGATGTATTGATTTTCCTTTATTTATCTGACTGGCTATACTGTGTTTTATCTGCATTTGATCTTGATATATTACTGTGTTATATTTGCATTTGATTTTGATATATTATTGTGTTATATTTACATTTTGATTTGATATATTACATTTTTTCATTAGACTAGTTGATTTTTGATATTTTCAATAAATGTTATTTTATAAAAAGGAATATGTGTCTATAAATTGATTCTGAACTCAATATTCAGTATTCTATATTATATAGAAAATAATATGTCGTATTAACCCCGACATATTTGGAGGCCCCAGCGAGATATATATCTTTATAGACACGTGGTCAATTATTTAATTGATTTAAAACTTTTTATTGAATAACATTTGTTAAAAAGAAAATAAAATGGCTGAAGGTGTTTTTGGTTCTGAAACAGTAGGAGCATTATCTTTAGATGACATAATTGGTCATGGTAAACAGGGAATGGAGTTGTTAGTTAAAACTTTAGTTTCAAATGTATATCCTGTTTGTGAATACAGGGAACAGTTGTCAGAATATTTGGCTAAAATACATCCTGAAATTGATGGTGATACAATTAATGATTGGTTCAAAGATAAAATTTTGTTAACAACCATGATGAGCACTATAAATGCAATTCAAATTAAATCAGAAAGAAAGAAGCATTTAGCTAGGTTATCTACTGTTTGGATGGAATTAGCCAGAAGCTGGAAATATCAAAATTCCCAAAAAGAAATTACCATAAAAGATTTAAATAATCAGATCCAAGACATTGCTATTACTTGTCAAACTCTGAGAGATTTACATGGAGAAAAAACACAGCTAGCAGAGCAGCAGTTTATCAAAATTCAAGAATTAAGGAAAACAGTTGTTGAAACGACAGAGACATTTAACGCAGCCCAAAATTTAAATGGTAAATATTCAGAGAAATGCAATGAATTACAGGCAGAAATAAATAAATTGGTAGCTGAGCATGCAAGAGATACCGGTGAGGAAAGTCAAAAATTAGTTCAATTTGAGGAATTGTCTGAGAAATGTGAATACTTAAATGAGAAAGCTGAATATGCTGATAAACTAGCGCAAAAGTATGTTCAGGCTTGTCAGGATTTAAAAATAGAACAGAAGAAATTGCAACAAAAGATTGAAATTGTAACTCAAGAATTAACTGACAAGAAAATTCATGAGGCTGAGATACTTGTAGAGAATAAAAAGATCCAAAAATTACTGACTATAGCTAAGAATGAGATTAAACAATACCAACAAGATGTTGAAAATCTAAAAATGGATTTAAATAGGGCTCAAGATTACGCCTCAAGCAAAATTGTGATGAAGGATTTTAGTGATTCTGAGGAAGAATTAGAAATAGTACCTTCAAGGAATAAACATAAACGATCACCTATAAAAATCTTACATAGCTCTAAAAATGAGACTGACAGTGATGAAGATATACGATCAAATAAAAGACTCTCTTTCCATGAGAAAGCCCAGGCTATAAGAAAATTAATTAAACCTTACACCAAAAATTCAAAATTGTCCATAGAAGACCACCTTGACTCACTAGAAAGGGTGATGGTTGAACTAGGGATAAGGGGGGCTAATGATAAAATATCATACCTCCCTTGGTCATTTGATAGCTCTTATACCTCATTTTTCACCTCTCTCCATGACAGCGATATAAATGATTGGGAGATATATAAATCTGAGGTGAGAAAATACTTTTCTGAGTATAGAAACCCACAGGCTGCTATGAAAGCAGTTCATAATCTAAAATGTAAGCCTGACGAAAGTCCAAAAGAATTCTTAATCACCTTAAAACACGCTTATAGACAGACTGCGAAAAAGACAGACCCAGAATCTCCTGAATTTAAGAGAATTTACTTCCATGCACTACCTTTGTACATTCAGAGAAATATGGCGCGTGATTTTGATGACGCCAAGCCTTTAAGTTGGTTGGTAAATGAATGTACTAAAATATATGAGATTCAGCTTGATGATGGGAATAATTATAAGCGAAGGGAAAAATTTAATAATCAAACTGTGGCAGAAATTTCTGTTAAACCTAATTTACAGTATGAGACAGGTACAAAATCTTACGCAGATGTGGTTAAAAATTCGAACAAATCAAGTCAGGCACAGTTATCATTTAGGCCAGTAAAAATTGCAAGTGAAAAATCTCAAAATACAAATAATGATTCTTTTTATGTTAGTCCAAATTACAGAGGAAACAATCCTATTAAAAATTATGTCTGGAGAACAAAATCTCCTAGTGCAGAAGGGAGATTAACCCCTCCAATGCCTAACACTTCAAATTATTCAGAGAATCAAAGGGTTAAAAGATATAGCCAAAACCAAGATTCTAAACCATCATCTAATTTAGAAGAGCAGGTTAAACTTTTGACACAACAGATGGCTGCATTTATGGCAGGATTTACTACTCAGTCAGTGAGAAATGATCCAACCCAAAATGGTCAAAATTCTCAAAGCCAAAGCCAATGACTAAATACTAATTGTGAAAATAGATTAATGATCAATAACAAAAACAGAAGTGATACTTGTGAATCCCCTGATTCAAATAAAAATATAAAAATATGTCCTAAAAAGAATGTTGATAATATATTCCCTTTCCCTTCAGAAATTCCTATTCAGCAAGGAAGGGGTGTTGAACCTTTAAGCTCACATGAGGTAACACAGACTGAACTAGTGTCTACCGGTAAAGGATTAATAGTTGAAATAGAAGAGCATTGCAATGTCATGACAGATGATTTATTACCTGTTCAGTGTTTTGAAAATGAAACAAATGTTAATCAGGAAATTGCTGATAATCCTACAGAAATAGTTATAAATTGGATAGATCATACTCCACAATCTGACTTCTCAAATAAAAATAAACAATGGAAGAAGTTAGAGATGTTAAGACATACACATTTCTTATGTGAAATGGAGGAAATACAGAACCGATATTATGTTTCCATTGGTATACAGAATGTTGAAACCTTAAATCATAAAGCATTAATTGATACAGGTTCCCAAGTCACTGTAATTTCCAAAGAGACCTATGAGGAAATTGAGAGTAAAACCAAAAAGAAAACTATTTTGAAACCATTCGTGGGAACTGTTAGAAATTTTGATGGTATTAAAGTTAATACTGTAGGCCATGTGTGGTTAGATATCAGAATAGGAAACAAACAAATGAAACATCCATTTATTATAGTGGATATTCCTAGTTACAAAATTATAATTGGGACTGATTTACTTAGAAGATTTAGTCCAGTAATTGATTTTATTGATGGTGTGATATGGTCACAAGTTAAATTTCCCATCAATTATGATCAGGTTAAACAACCTCATATGCAAAGGAACTGTCATGTTATTGAGAAAAAGGAGGAATCAGTAGAGATTCACTTCCAAAATAATCGAATGCCTGAAATGACAGTACTTAAATGTAAAGACATTAATGGAGAACAAATAAATAATGAAAATGTGATCCAAATTGATCAGGCGCATATTAAAAATATTCAAATAGAGGGAAATGTATTAACTATCTCTTTAAATAAGAACGACTCTAAGCCTTTAAACATAAGTAAACACTCTAGATTTCTGGTGGAAATAGAAACCAATGATGAAGGTTTATTTATTCCTGTTGATATTCCAGGTATGAGAAATTCTCAACAAGCAAAACTAGCTCTAAAACATGAGCATAGCTATGTTAATGAGAGCTTATTAAAACAAATAAAGAATATTAATTTAATCCGAAATACACAACCCGATGATCAATGGGTATGTAAAATAGATCATGAAACTTCAACTCATGCTATTATGGCAAAATGTTTATTACCTCTTTTCATTGGGGGTAAAAGGATTATGCACTTATTCTTAGTTATTCAGGATTCCCAATATCCAATCTATATTGGAAATGATCTATTACATCGCTTTGCATCCCAAATTGATTTAATCAATAATGTTATTTGGTCCAGACTACAGGATAAGCCCTTAGAATTCCTAAATGACTCAGAAGCATTGAAATCTGCACAACAAATGCCTTATGCAGTAACCGTGCAAATGGACCAAAGTGTTACAATACCAGAGGGGGTGGCACAATTTCCTCTCCCTTTACAGGTAAAAAGGGGTCAAAAGATTAAAGGTATTGATGCCTTTGTAAATCTTAGTCATCAGATGCAACAAAAAGGCCTCACCCTCACTCATACACCTCTAATTACTATAACACAGGTATCATTCATTATTCTGGTGAATAACACAGCATCCCATCCAATACGTTTGGAGAAGGGATCCCTAATAGGTATGGCTATAGATTCTGAGTATTTTACTTCTGAGTTTATGAATATTGTTATTGGTTTGATACCAGAGAATTATGTAAATGATGACCAGATTATGGATCAGTGTTTTGACACACAACCTCAGGGATTATTTACTGTCCAGTCTATTTATCCCTTTAGTTTCACTGAAAGTAACTGTGATATTATGGATAACGAACTCGTTTTTAACCAAACAATTGATGAACAAGAATATGAGAAATATCAGAATACTGAGACGCAGGTAAGTATGATCACTACTGATTTGTCTACACAATTGGAGGAGACTTATGAGATTAGTCAGCCTGAGGTATTCCCTGGGTTTAGAGAAAGAGTTGAGGAACAGATAGCCTTAGCTAGCGGATGTTCTAATGACATTGAACGCCAAAAACTAAGACAAGTATTAATTGATTACCAAGATATGTTCTCTAAGGATTCATATGATTGTGGTTTGACAAATTTACATGTCACTAAAATTAAAACTGACCCAAATATGCCACCTGTATTTGTGAAACAATATCGACTCCCTCTTGCCTCTTATGAATCATTGGCAGATATTATCAAGAACCTAGAGTCTAGGGGAATTATTAGACCGGTGCACAGTTCTTTTAATAACCCTATTCTAGGTGTCTTGAAACCAAATGGAACTTGGCGTTTATGCGCTGATTTGAGACAATTAAATAAACGGGTGTACATGTCTGCATGGCCCGTTCCATATATCGATCAATGTTTAGCACAAATACAAGGATCTAAATTATTTACTACGCTTGATTGTGCCCAAGGTTATTGGACCATTAAAGTAAATGAAGAGGACCAATATAAACTGGCTTTCACTTTTGGGAAACAGCAATATACATGGACTAGAACCCCATTTGGCTTTATAAATTCAGGGCATGAGTTTGCTATATTTTTACATAAGGCAATGCCTGACGCTCAAGAGCGAGGGACATTAACATATGTAGATGATATCTTGATTAAAAATAACGATTTTGATAAACATATTTTTGAAATCAGATATGTTCTAGATCAATTGAAAAATGCCGGAGTTAAACTATCTCTTCAAAAGGCACAATGGTGCCGCACTAAAGTTAATTTTTTAGGCCATGAAATAACTCCTGAAGGTATAAATCCACAGAAAAAGAAAGTGGAAGCTCTTTTTAAAACCAAAACCCCTACAAATTTAAAAGAATTAAGATCATTTCTAGGTGTCACTAATTATTCTCGTAAGTTTATTGATAACTATGCAGAGGTAACTAGGCCTCTCATTCGATTATTAAAGAAAGGAGAGCCATGGCAATGGGGGGAAATTCAAAATCAAGCCGTAAACGAATTAAAACAAAAACTCAGCCAAGCTCCTTGCCTAGTTTATCCTACAATGGGTAAACCATTCTTTTTAGAAACTGGATATACTGATTTTTGCTTGAGCGCTGTTTTATATCAGAAATGTGACCAACATAATAAAATTATTGCGTATGCAAGTAAAACATTATCACCTGTAGAAGTAAAATTTAATGACTGTGAGAAAGCTCTGTTTGCCACAGTATGGGCCTTACAGAATTTCCGAAATTTTATCCAAGGTGAGAAAATTATAGTAGAAACCGCTCATCAACCATTACAATACATTCAGAGTGATAAAATTAGGGCCGGTAATTTGTCAAATAGCCGTATAACCGCATGGACTTTATCCTTACAAGGATGGCCTTTGGAAATTAGATATGCACAGAATAAGAGGAATCCAGTGGCCCAAGGGTTAGCTGATTTACATGATTGTACCGCCGAGGATCCTCTTAGAGAAAATTGGTCCGAAGTGGACCTTATGAAGGAATACAAATTATCTCCCCATAAGGTATATGAAGAGGTATTATGTAATACTCTACCCACAGTCTACGTGGATGGATGTGCATATCATATTAAGGAGGGAACAGATAACAAATTGGTTGCAGGAATCGGAAACGTATGGAAAGATAATATCCCGATTCCACCTGAAAGATATAAAATAGGATCTAAGACTAGTCAAATATCAGAATTGGTAGCCGTATATCGCGCTATCCAAACTGCAATAGAGCATGATCTTAAGGAATTAGTGATCATCACTGATTCGGAATATGTCCGTAATAGTTTCGTAGAATACTTACAGGTATGGAAACATAATGAAATGACAAATGCCCGGAAGAAACCAGTGAAACATGGGAGGTTAATACATACTATTGATGAGATGGTAATCTCTAATGGAATGACTATATATTGGAAGAAGACAAAGGGCCACTCAAAGATAATGGGACAGGATAAAGAAGGAAATGATTTGGCTGATAAGTTGGCAAAACAAGGTGCCCTAGAGGGGGAGCTTGTTGATGTGGATCATCTTTTGGGTCCATTTCAAATTCAGGCTATAACAAGACAACAAATCCAAAAGAGTACAGAATTGTCTACAGCTCAATGGTCCCAAGATACTCCAAATTCTGATTTAATCAGTAGTCAGAAAGAGGATCCAATCATAGGTATATTTTATAACCATATACAAGATCCAGCTGAATATCCTCTGAATGAGATAGATGTTGTAGGTAAAGAAGACCTGAGAATTTTAATGAAGTCAAAAGCCCAATTTAGCATCTTAGATGGATTGCTTATTCGTACATCTAAGAATGGAATACAGCAATGGGTGGTTCCTACCTCATATAGAGGTCTAATGTTACAACATGCCCATGATGCCCCAACATCAGGTCACAGAGGGGATAAAATCACCTATGAAATACTGCGAGATTTCGCATATTGGCCGCACATGTTGAAAGATGTCCAGACATATTGTCAGGGATGTTTGGTATGTCCCCAATACCAACCTAATACACCTACCCATAGAGCTCCTCTTCAGAAAAGAGGGATGTCTATGCCCTGGTCAGATATCCAAATAGATTTATATTGGCCCAGTAACAACATCATCTAGGGGTAATAAATATATGCTAACGGTTACATGTATATTTACCAAATGGGTAGAATGCCTTCCAGCCACAAATTGTAAAACTGAAACTGCTGCAATATTATTAATTAACCATGTCTTTTCCCGTTTTGGTTTACCACAACGAATTGAGTCCGATCGAGGATCTCACTTTACCAGTGAAGTAATGAACCGTATGTGGAAAATCCTAGGGGTTAAGAGAAAATTACATATCTCTTATCGTGCTGCTTCTAGTGGTAATGTGGAACGGTACAACCAATCCATTGTTAGTATCTTAAAGAAATTCGTGAAAGAATCAGGTAAAGATTGGGATATAAAATTACCTTTAGTATTAATGGCTATAAGATCTACACCTAGTACGGCAACAAAGATGTCGCCATTTGAATTAATGACGGGGAGACGTATGGTACTCCCACAACACCTTATTTACAGAACCCAAGACCATAATTTAGTGAATGCTGCTACAACCCATCAATATATAGAGGATCTGAGGAAACACTTACAGCAGGCATTTGCTTTTGCACAAAGGAATTTAGAGAAATCTGCTGTAAGTACTAAAACTTATTATGATCTTAAGACATCCAAAAAGGAGTACGAGATCACAGATCAGATATATTTGTACAACTTTCAACGAAACCAAGTGAAAGAGAAAAAGTTTTTGCCTTAATGGAAAGGACCTTATACTATTATTGACAAAATTTCACCTGTTGTGTATAAAATACAAATTCCAAAAAATGGTGAAATGTTTGAAAGATGGGTTCATATTAATCAAATAAAAAGTTGTCACCCAAGATCTCAATTAAGGATCATTGATGGTACTCCTGATGAATAATGTGACTTGGAATACCCTGTCTAATAAGGTTATCCTATTTTTACATTGTATAGAATACACTATTAAAACTTTTCGTTTTTATTTCCTAGTAATTGAAAATGAAAGAAAGAAAAACAACTCTGATATGGGTGATGCTGATCCTCTGCCAAGAGGTCCGAATGGAACCTATTGTGGAACCAGGCCCTTCTTCAGGAATCCTTATCCAAGAGGCTCCAGGGTTTATTCTCACCGGAAGGAGATTGACATTGCAAAAGATTTTCGTGAGCGTGGATCCACAGATGATGATTGAAAGGCAATTTAACATATCTAATATACAGATGGAGGAAACCAAAGTGTGGTATCGTGAACACATTGGTCGATCACAAGCTACTGTTAAGGAGATGTTGGAACAATTAAGGAAAATTTTATTCCTGAGTCTTACAATTCCAACAGCCGACGCCCTAAACGATTTATCAGTTTCCGTATTGGGGCTGCAATAATGATTATACTTGGAGCTATTATAGGTACCACTATGTCAATAATAAACTCTATATTATATGAAACATTAATTAAGGAATCTAGGGAACTTCGGGATTCCTTGAAGATGGTGCAAAGAGAATCGGAACTCCAAGCTAAATGACTTAATAACTGTAGTGAATGAGACTATTGTTAATACAATTTGCATTCCAAGGTTACTTCCCATTCAATTGACTTACATTGGAAGTACAGCATATCCAGGATTGAGTATCTGTTTTTCCGGGAACCACTTACTTCTCATATTTACAACTGTAATAATATCACCTACTTTATTAAAGAGCGATATTATTTCAGAGAGGGGGATATGTCAGAACTTCTGTATGAATAAAGTTCTATCTTATATGAATATTATAGAATAATATGATATTCCAATTATTAACCACTATTTTTATATCCATTGTATTAATATTTTATATGCTGTTATATTTATATATATATATCTATGCATGCAATTCTATTACTTGAAAATATCTATGTGAAAGATATGTTTTCACAGCTGCCCACCAGTGAACTATCCATGATTTGAAGAATCCATTGTTCTATAAGAGATAAATATCTGACTGAACTCATAAGTCTAGGTAATAAAATCACTCCTTAAATATTCACATGTGAAATATTCGCTTCATAGACATTAAGTCTAGTAAACAGTATAGTAAATCTGTCTAGTTGATAACATTCTTATGACTTCATCTTGTTTATAGGTAAAGGGTCAAAGGGTCATTAGCTAATTAAAAGGGATAAAAATTCAAAGGTCTGAGAGCGCCATCTTATGGTTAAAGGAATAAATGTCTCTATAGAAAAATATATTCTTTATAAAATTTAAAGAAGTGATGACATCATGAAAAGATTTTATTGGTTAATAGATACTTTAACTGATTTGGGATTCTGATAGGCAAATAAGCAAGAGGTATAATTATGGAGAGAAACAGGATCTAGAGGACAAAAACAACAACAGGAGAGAGGAGAAAGAGAGAAAGAAGATAAAAGTCTATCTTGTTGAAAAGCTAAACAACTTTGGAATTAACCAGTGGAATTTTGTCATAATTGGTAATGTATAAATTGAGATATTTTATTTTATGATATAATTGAAAATCATTACCATAATTTCTCTGTTTGGTTTATTTCTTATCAAAAAGTTATTTAGATTTCCTTTTGTCATTGAAATTTATACTCCGGATATAAATTTTAATACAAAATTAGATATCTCATTTTTCTTTTTGACCAATACAGACAAATTAACTTACTGAGCTAACTTATCAATTATATTATAAAATACTTTACTTATTGTATGATTTTCAATATATTCCTGTATAGCTGCATATATTTTCATATCATTAGACATTGTTAATACATGCCAAAACGTTATTAAGAATGAATTTTATTAATTGATTTATCTAATTTTGTTCTATGGATTGCTATCCCAGGTTTTATTGTTCATGTGAATGAAGTACACTTTTATATTGAAATTTTAGGACTGCATAGAAAATATCATAAATAATAAGTATTACAATATGATGTATTGATTTTCCTTTATTTATCTGACTGGCTATACTGTGTTTTATCTGCATTTGATCTTGATATATTACTGTGTTATATTTGCATTTGATTTTGATATATTATTGTGTTATATTTACATTTTGATTTGATATATTACATTTTTTCATTAGACTAGTTGATTTTTGATATTTTCAATAAATGTTATTTTATAAAAAGGAATATGTGTCTATAAATTGATTCTGAACTCAATATTCAGTATTCTATATTATATAGAAAATAATATGTCGTATTAACCCCGACAATACCACGCCCCTATTCTGTTAAGGTCACTAGAGAGCCACCACCTTTTTGAGATTGAGCTCAAGGTCGTCTCAAAGTCTGGGAAAGATTTTATAGAAGTCATAGGGGTGATTGGTGGCGCTAGTTGGTGTTTGGTACAAGCCCAGGTCCACACCGATGCCGTGAGTTTGATCATCAGGTTGGTGAGGTACTTTTTGTTTTTGATTTTATGAATCCCCGGGTCCCAGATCAGCGTGTCCCAGGAGTGGGGTCTAAGTTCCCAGTTCTCCATAAAGACCCATATGGGTTGATGTGTCTTTGTGTGGGTTAGTGGCAGGAAGGCCAACTGGGCTGCTTTGTAGTAAAGCCTTAGGTTTGGGCAGGATAATCCCCCTTGGTTTTTGTGCTTATACATCATCTGCCTAGCAATCCGCGGGGCTTTATTGCTCCAAATAAATTTAAATATTATATTCTGCAATCTGTCTAGATCTTTGAGATCTAGCGGTAGGGGAAGGGTCCTGAAAAGGTACAATATTTTGGGCAGAATATTCATCTTGATGGCCGTGATGCGGCCCGTCCATGATATGTTTAGCTTTGACCAGCTTTGTATATTCTTTGTTAATTTCTGAAGCAATGGGGGGTAGTTTGCTTTGTATATTCCTGCTACCCTCCTTGTAATATGAACCCCTAGATATTTGATTGATGTTTTTGGCCAGGAAAAGTTATAAGTCCTTTGCAATTCTGTAAGATCTGTCAATGGTATTCCTACATCTAAGGCCTCGTTTTTTTCCAGGTTCATTTTTAGCCCCGATATCTCCCCAAAGTCACGTAATACCGTCAGCAAGGCCGGGATCGAGCTCTTGGGGTATGTCAGAGTGCATAGGAGGTCATCCGCAAACAGGGAGCATTTGAGGTCTTGGAGGACGATTTTCAGGCCCCTTATGTTTGCGGTGCATCTGATTTTTTGGGCCAAAGGTTCCATGGCCAGCGCAAAGAGTAATGGAGACAGGGGGCACCCCTGTCTTGTTCCTCTCCATATGTCTATAGTCTCCCTGTTTGGCCCTGGTAGTTTTAGAGCCGCCTGGGGCAGATGATAATAAGAGCGTAGCAGATTTATGAAGTGTCCTTTGAAGCCAAATTTGGCCAGTGTCGCGTGTAAGTAGGGCCACTCTACCGTGTCAAAGGCCTTTTCAATGTCAAGGGCCAAGACACAGAGCGGGATACCATCCCTTTGCGCTAGATGTAGTAAATTTAAAGTTCGTCTAAGATTGTCTGCTGCTTGTCTGAATGGGATAAAGCCTGTCTGGTCTTTATGTACTAGTTCCGGTAGGAACTTGGAGATCCTGTCCGCCATTATCTTTGCCAGCATCTTAACATCGCCGTTTAGGAGGGATATTGGGCGGTAGTTTTTGGCCTCCAGGGGGTTCCTGCCCTCCTTAGGGAACACCACCAAGTCAGCCCTATTGAGTTCAGGTGGCATGGCTTCTCCATTCAGAATGGAGTTGAAAAGCCTGCATAGATAGGGGGCTAGAAGCCCAGCATATGTTTTTATAGTAGGAGTTTGGGAACCCATCTGGGCCCGGGGCTTTACCTAATTTTAGATTTTCAATAGCTCTGAGTACCTCCTCTATTGATATGTCAGAGATAAGCATGCTTATGTCCTGTTCCGTGGCCTTGGGTAGATCTAAAGATGTCAGATAGGATTGGGTCGCATCTGGGCCTTGTAGGATAGTTGCAGCATAGATTTTTTGATAGAAAGCCGCAAAGGTCTGTTTAATTTCTGTTTGGCTTACTGAGGGATACCCATTTGCGGTGTTAAGCTTTAAAACTTTTTGCTGAAGGGGTCTAGGGTTCAGTCTCCTAGCTAGAAGGGAGCTAGGTTTGTTCGCCTTCGTATAGTATAGGTGGGTGGTGCGCCTCAGTGCTTTGTCTGTCCGCATTGAGAGAGCATTGTCGAATTCCAGTCTACATCTTTCTATTTGATGTCTCGTTTGAGGAGAGGGGTTAGTCTGGTTATGTCTCTCTAGTCTTTGGAGTTCTTTTCTGATCTCTGTTTCCCTCTGCAGGCATTGCTTCTTAAAGGCCGAAGCAAGCTTAATATAGGTGCCACGTAAATACGCCTTATGGGCAGTCCAGATCCAGCCCATCCCTACGTCTGTAGTGTCATTGATGTCAAAGTATAGTCGTAGGTCTTTCTCTACTTGGCTATTGAATGTGGGGTTGTGTAGTAAAATTACATTTAGCCTCCAGATAAAAGGGCTTTTCTGGGTCTCGCCAAATTCTATTGTCAGGGTCACCGCCGAATGATCCGACCATGGGCATACATTAATTTCGGCTGATCTAGTCATATCAAAAATTGGCGCGCTTACTAGTATTGTATCGATTCGGGAATAAGATCCATGTACATGCAAGTAGTGAGTATATTCCCGTCTGGTTGGGTGATGCCCTCTCCAGGCGTCCACTAAGCCTATAGCGTTTAATAATCTCTTAATTTATTGCATTTTATTTGTGTACCGACCACAGTCTAGGCCCCTAGATCGATCTAAGAGAGAATCTAATGTCAGATTGAGGTCTCCCCCTATTATCAGTTTTTAATGGGCGTTAGATTCAAGTACTCTCAGGATTTTTAAAAGAGTTTTGTGTGGAGATGTCGTCGGGGCATAAATGGATACTAGCGTCAGCTCTGAACCTAGAATTGTGCCGGATAGAATAATGTAGTGTCCCTCTTTGTCAATTATTTTAGAGGTGATCTGGAATGGAAAATTGCGGTGTATTAGTATTGATGTCCCCGCTTTTCTGGTGGGTTGCGTAGCTGAGTAATAGTTTGGGTATTCTTTATCCAAGAATGAGGGGATTTTGTGTTTGGCAAAATGTGTTTCCTGCAAGAACAGGACAGAAGGCTTTATATGCTTGTAATAAAGGAAAGCTTTTCTCCTTTTGTACTGTGAATTGAACCCTTTTACATTGTGTGTGGTAAAAGCGTATTCTACACTGGCCATCGAGTAAGTCTGAGAGAGCCTGTCAACTCACCCCATGTCCCGGATTGTGCAGGAGGGACCAGAGAGCCAGGGAGCACCAGAAGGAGCCTCCAGGCCCCGTTGCGGGCCAATGTCTTCTCATGCCGGATAGAGCGTGCTGGGGTGGGAGGGGAAGGGAAAAAAGAAAGTTCATAAACAACATTAACCGTAATACATATACACTTACTCCTACGCCAGTCAAAAATTCTGGCATCTGTCGGGGGTAGGACTATGGGAGGCAATCGTCCTATAATCCCCTGTTGGAGGGGTATATATAAGGAATCCATTACATAAAAGTAGTTCCTTGTAGCCACTGAGGGGCAACTCATTTAGATCTAACTATAGAGTCTATTAGTCTGGTAAGAGATGAAGGGAAAGTGTCATGGTCTTATCTATAAAAGCTAGTTGGCCTTCTACACTCAGATTGTCTCTTGGATTATGACAAGGTTTTGGAAGGTTCTTTTTTTGTTTATGTCACCCTACGTTTCTGATTTGAGTGGTAACGTGCCTCAAATTTTAGGTTTTCATTGGGCCTCTATTTCCCCTAGTGTCGTCTTCTTTTGGTTTGGGTGGTTCCCTGCTAGTTCATCAATGGGGGCTTCAGTATGGTAGTAAAAAGAGCTCTTGTGAGGCCTGCCTTTATGTTATGTCCTCTGTAGGGGGGGTAATAGGTCTCTAATTTTCAAGTGGGTAGCCATCTTTCCCTATTTACTTTGTCTCTTGTTAAAAAAAAAAAAAAGGCTTCCCATCGACTCTTGCCTTAGTGTTTAAGTTTGGTGAGTGTCAGTGTTGTCTTCCTTTCAAGTCTAGTTATGGGAAGTTTTGTAGCTATATTCTCAGGCTAAGACATTTGTAAGGAACAGTAACAACCAGCAATGACTTTTGAACTGTGCTTAAAATGACAAAAGATAAATCTGATACAAATTAGCCTTAAATTCAACAACAAATCATGAATGATTAAACCCTTTGTAAATTAGTCTGATTGGTATGGTACTTCAGGTAGCTCTAAGGGCGCCTTCAGGTATCTGCCCAGTTCTAGTAGTGGACTTCTGGCTCGTAGGCGTTTCCCCCAAATTTGGGGAAGAGCTCTGATTGCCTTTATTCTGTACTTTAGTCCACTGTTTGGTGGGCGCAGTAGTATTGTTTAGTCTGTGATCCCTCTCTGCGTTGTTCGGTGGATTAGGTGCAAGTAGTGAGGTGAGAGCGGCATTCCTCCAGGGAGCGGGCTGAGTACATCTTGCCCTTATGTTGAAAAGATACCACAAATGGAAATCCCCATCTATATGGGATTTTATGTGTGTTCAGAATCTCTAGGGCTGGCTTCATTTCCCTGCGCCTCATCAGTGTGATCGGAGAAAGATCTGCGAACAGCAGTATTGTAGCATTGTCTGGGCCCCTGATGTTTTGCTTTTTTCTGGCTGCCGCCAGGATCAAGTCCCTGGCTTGTTGTCTCAGGAATCTAATGATCACATCTTTCGGTACGTCTGGGTTTCTAGGTGCCCCTAGAGCTCTGTGGGCCCTCTCTATCTCCCATACTGACTCTGGTATTTCCGGAATAATGCCCTTGATGGTGTCTTTCAGGTAAGGCTTCAAGTCTTGTACTGCCTTCGGAATCCCTCTCAGTTTACAATTATGGCGGCCCGACCTGTTTTCTAGGTCCTCAAATTTATCTACGAGGGTTTCCACTCTGGAGTAGGTCTGCAAGTGTAGCGCTCTGTCCCTCTCCTGGGCTTCAGCAATCTGGTCTACCATTTCTTCCAGAAGGTGGGTTCTCTGACCCAGGTCATGTATGTCCTTTCTGATAGCATTCATAGTCTTTTCAGTATATGCCTGGAACATTCGTTCTATCAGGGCTATGGATCTCGGTGAGAGGTCCATGTTGTTTTGGGTTGCACCCAGGTCCTCCTGGTACTCAGAGTTGTCCGAGTGCTCTGAGTTCGCTTCTTGGGTGGTTTCTGGGGTTTTAAAATGATCTGTGATCCTTCTGGTTGCAGTGCCTTTTTTGCATTTCCCCATGTTGAAGCCCAAGGATTAAAGTTACTATTGCGTGGGCAGTCTGTGGCTGATCGTCAGTAGCAGTTGCTGAGGGATCAAAGTGGTGGTGCAGATAACTGAATGGGTTTAATGCAAATCACATTTTAGTCATGGTCTTTGGTTGCTTGTGATCTATTGTGCATGGCTTTTAGAGAGTTGACCCCTCATTTGTGACGCAGGGGGCGGTCAGGGATTTCTCGCCATTTCAAGGTTTACATATAGTGGTTCTGTTTGCAGTCTCTGTTTTTTTGTGTTGAGTGCCACCTGTGTTTTGTCTTGGGCAGGGTCCGTCCTTTAGGGAGTGATTGAGGGGCTTTTCTGTGCAGGGTAGATTGTAGAGTAAACCCTTCCTCTTTACTGATCTATGTTTCCACTTTTACCTTTGTGTAATACCCCTGCTTGACAGTTGGAGTGCTTTGGGGAATAGTGTTGAATCGTTTCTGTTCACTAGGTGTCAGTGAGCCTCCATTCTCTGTCTGCCAGTTGCATAGAGTCAGTGTTACATATGCCAGTTTCTCACATATGGGGCCCTGATTCGCAGGGCTGCCAGAATAAAGGTAAGAAGGATGCAATCCAGCCTTATCTGTTGGTGTGTAAGTTGAATAGTGAGTCTTTATAATTCCAGTTTTCTCAAAGGTTTAAGTACCCTAAGTTCAGTGTGGGTTTTCCTTGTTTGTACTTGTTTGTTAAGGATAGCAGGCTAGTTAGATGAGGGGTGTATTATAAACAGTGTTGTGCTTGTTTTATACTTGTGGAGGAGATGGGGTTAGGGCTGACATGTATCCCTTCTTCTGCGTGCACAGTCCTGTCCTATGCCCCTAAAATGGCCGCCTCAGAGCTCTTTTTTGCAGGAGTGACACTCCAACAGCAAGGGCCTCTCTGACCCCCCTAATGCAGGTAAAGATATAGCCACCCTCTATCTTCCTGCTTCTTTCCTCCAGCCCCACCAGTACTCACTTTACAGTTGGGTCTCCAGGCATAGGGTCACAGGGTTAATGGGCAAAGCTCCTGAGGTGATCCTGTGCACCCACAGGGGCCTGGGCCTCCACCTCAGACCTTGCCTCATGCAAATCCAAGATGGCCACCACCCGATCTTGGGGTCTCTGTAGCTTCCACTGCCTCCTGTGTTGCTCTGACCTGGCCCTTCTGCAGTGTTGCAGTTTCTGGCAAAGGGTGCCTGTAACAGGCGCAGGGCCTCTGAAGCTCTCACCTCCTGGTAAGTCCCAGGAAGGCAGTCTTCTAGTGAGCTGGCCGGGTGCAGGTTTCTCTGCAGCTGTGCCTCCAGGGGTATCTTTTGAGGGTCCCACAGGGGAAATGGGTCCCCCCTCCTCTTCCCCCAGTTGTTTTCAGGGTATGCAGTTTAGTTATGATAACTAGGGCAATTTATAAGCCCACTTTTAGTGCTTTAAGCAGGAGCTCACACTAAACACGTCTAGCTCCAGCATCTATAACTTCTTTTTGATTACAAACCCTGTACTGACCCTGGATATACAAATAAAACATAATCATATCTTTTCAACATGATTAATGTCCCCAGTCCTAAAGACAGATTGCCAAGAGAACATTGAAAGCACTGGGAGTTTTAGTTGCCACTTTTACATTGTAGTAGATGGATGCTTCCACTTCATTCATTGTCTAATTTAAAAAAAAGTTTACCCATTACTACATTGGTACTTTTTGAAAGAGTTGCCCTAAAATATACCTGGTGAAATCTTCCTTAATGTCTTCCTTAAAGAGCCATTTACCTCACTGTAAGCTGGTAATTAAAATAAAAATATTAAAAAAAAAAAAAAATATATATATATATATATATATATATATATCTCTTTCAACTGGTATTTTGTATTTACAATCAGCGAATACTGAGAAGAGCAGCATGCAAAGTCAAGCTTGTTAAATTAATGTGCTTGGCCCTGGAGGCTCAGTCTGCCCAGCAAGTTAATTTTAACATTCTTGGCACTGTGAGGTTAATGACTAACGGAGTAGGATTTAATTGCAAGCTTTCCAATGCTATAAACCCTGTATCAAAGTTATTAGATGTAGTGTGGGATACCTGCTGTACTTACAGCAGATAGAATGTGGCTTAAAACTGATCATGTAATACATAAGATTCACGCATCTTCTCAGTGGAGAAAGTGGTACAATCAGTCTCTGTTGGAGCAAATGGTCCCATGGTGTTAATGAGAGTTAAATCATGAGCAGATTCACTTGATATGGTGTAATGTGATATAAATTCCTATCAGGATTTAACCTACATATTAAGGGCATATATAAGTTTCCTGGATTATTAAATTTCTGCAATCCTTAGGCAAAAAGCATCCTTGATATATGCAGCACATTTCATAAAACATTAATATCTAAAAATCCCTCTAATCTTTATATTGACGCTCCCAGAGGTGTCTACACAGGCACCTGGTCCCCCCCAAACAGCATGGAGCATTTGGGGACCATTTTTAACCTATTATCCGCCAGCTGTGTTTTCCTCAGCCAATAAGAGAGCACTGATGTAAGCCCCAAAGCACCAGACACCAGCACAGGCAGAGCTGCTGTGTGTGTGAGACCTGTAGCTGTTATCAGAGAGAGTGAGAGTTGAGTGAGAGACACATGCAGCAGTAGTTGGTGTAGGTAATGGACAACCTCCAGGGGTGGTAATCAAGTGTGAATGTGCTGCACAAAGAGACTCTTATATGAAAATACATAGCACCTTCTAACATGGTACCATACTACATATCCCAGGCTGCTTTACAGCACAAACAGGAACCCCAGACTGTGATACAAATTATTCAGCTGCCTGTGTTCCACCTGGCCAAATCAAATTATGAATGTTATGCTAATTTAGCCTGGGATTGGAGGGGGTGTTTACTCTCATTTTCAACTGTCAGAAATTACAAAACATTTTGCTAACTTCAAGGTAAGTTTTTAAAATGTTTATTTTGGTATTTTTTTCATGCAAATTTTTTTTTCATACACTACTGATTATCCTCCATCAGATTCATTAATAATCCAGGAAACCTATATATGCCTTTAATGTTCCAATAGTAGTGACATGCAATCCCCACCTGGAAGTTCTACAAAAAATATCAAAACAACTTCAAGGTATGAATGAGAAACCAAATATGTTATTTCCATATTCTTCTCTGCTATCCTATAGACAACCTCCAAACTTGAAACAGCTAGTAGTAAGAACCTCACTTAGTGCCTCATTCATTTGCGATGTAGCCAATTGAATAGGGCTCTATATAAGCACATAGCATATTTTTTTTTTACAGAAGTTTTTAGTTAGTGAACTTCTATCCAAAAGCAAGGTCTTCACTAACTAAAAACTTCTGTAAAAAACATATGCTATGTGCTTATATAGAGTCCTATTCAATTGGCCAAATTGCAATTGAATGAGGCCCTTAGCCATTACTAATGGCATGTCCCTTGCTACAGATGTGAAACATGCACCAGTATATCTTCAGTAGGTAAAGTATGATTCCCACCCTCTAACCAACATCAGAGTACAAACAGGTTTCATATGAATAACAACGAACCCCGGTTGAGCGTGAACATTTCTGCCAAAATGAACACAGCACCAGTAATAAATTCAGAAAATTAGAAACTTAATACATGGAATAAATTGTGATAGGCAGTTTATATCACACTACTACATATCATATGAAATCTGTTTATTTGTCCTGCAGAGACTGTCTGTAACGCTTTGCAAAGTATTCACTCAGTGGATCAAATACTTTTTTATTTTTTCTGCACAGAGGTGATAGTTTGCTGGTCTATATGTATTGTAGCTATGTCAGATTTCATTTGAGGACGTGCTTTGAAAGCTTGCAATGCAGTCCAACTCCGCAACTAAAATATCTGCTACTATATGGCAAACACTTTACTTACTTTGGCCTCTATTCAATTGCAGTTGCCTTCATACAGGCAATAAGTCTGCGGGCTTGAAAATTGCAACAGTTACAGAGCTCACAATCCAGCAATGTACAAAATAATAAAAATGAAGGACGATACTGTTCTAGTCCATGTGGGTGCCCTGATATGTATTAACTCCTAGATTACAGAGATTGATATAACACGGAAATAAAACGTAAAATAATAAAAATGTTATTGCAGATTTGCGAGCTTTAGACTGTTGTGCAATTAATTCTAATGTCGTTCATCTCTTTCCTCATCTTTTAAAGTGCAGTATTGATTTTTTATTTGCTTTTAGTGTTACGATCAGGTGTTTAACCCCCTTGAGGGTCCTTTCTAGCACTCATAGGATTTTCTTCTACATTTGCCATTTACAGGTGTGAAAGCAATTGCATTCTTGAGGAATTGTAGCAATTGAATAGCGATTTTCGATTGTAACATTTACGGGCTTGAAAGATCAAAGGCTTAGATGGGTCGGAATTACGAGTTTGACAACCGCAGGGATTTTGAGCCTCTAACCCACAAACAGATTGCGGGTTGCTAAAAGACACCAATTGAATAGCAAATTATTTTAAGGGCTCTTGTAACTACAATTTTCTCCATTGAATAGAGGCCTTGGTATCTAAGAGCAGCCAACAGTCCAGGATTTCAATATATCTCTGCTAAAGCACACGTGGATCAATCATAATGAATGCAACTAACTCACCTGGCTCAATCAGAGAGATTCTCAATACAAAATCAGAGAGATCTAGAAATCCTGGACTGTTGTAGACCCTCAAAAAGAACCAATTAGCCCACAGCTGGTTGCTGCCACATTGGATCTGTCTTGGTACATAAGGAAATACTCCTACATTCTTCAGATCATTACTGATCAACTGAGATGATTATGACGGATTTGCTATAGATTCATTTATATACAGCAGCATGACAAGTATGCATATCCCATCTCTGCCATCTGGTAAATATGAATATTTGAAGGGGCAGCAGGATAAAAATGAAGACTTATTCTTCTGAACAGGCTAAAAGGAAACTAGATTTGTGCCGTATACTTTAATCACAAACATTCAACGCAACCACTGTGCATTTTACCCTTGAATTGTTCAATTCTAAATAGATAGGAACATTATAGTGATTCACGTATTAGGTTGCACTGGTACTCAACGGATCCAATGCAAATGGTTCCACATCATGCTGGCACGGGTTGCTATGGAAGCAGTTCAAACAGCGAGGAGCATGAAGAAACTGCTTACATTACATTTACTCGCAGCTGCAACCTTATCGCATCATATACTTAATTAACAATGTAGAAAAATGAAAGGGACATAGATAGATAAAGAAGCTAGAACAGCTGGTATTTTCTGACCAGTCCATCATAGCCACCTCCATGGCTCCTCTAATCAAGTCTCTGGGAAATGGGATTCAATGACAGCCTCCAGCAGTGAAGTTCTAACAGGACTGAGCGGTCAATCACAGCTAGTGCCATATACTCCAATGCACTGCGCAGTGCACATTCAATCAGCTGCACCTGCTACACACCCCTGCAAATTTCTAATGCAGGACAATGGTTGTAAGGAGTACGTGTGTAAACTAAACACATTTCTGCTTTATTTTCCTTGTTGTATCTGATGAGCAGTGTGCATTACTTCAGTGTCCCCTTAAAATAAGTGTCCCCTTAAAATAACATTCTATACCCCATGTATGGGTTTATTATTGTTTTGAGTCCCTTATAATAGTGGACTTAAAATACAACAAAATGAATATGGATATATCCAGAGAAGACAAAATAGTTAGCTCAATATGTTGCCATTTTGGTACAAAACCTCAAACAGCTTTTATGGCAAATTCTACGAAATGTTAGGCAAAGTGTCCTTTTTAACATATATTAACAATGATTATGGTCAAAGTCAAGGACACTATTGTACTTCTTGTAAAATAATACTGTAGAACTATATAATTCATTCTCTGGTTTCTTTGTGAGATACTAGGTGTTAAAGCTTGTACAAAAACACAGAATTTTTTTTTTAAGTTTTATTTCATTTAATAATACTCTTAAATCTTGGAGTGCAGATTTAGATGTTCATGTGCAATTAACACAGAGAAAAAAAAATGATGTGGAACAACTTAATTTCTGTGTGAACGTCACATAATAATGCATCTTGTCCTTATGAATGTCATATACCAACAGTTTTGTAAATGAAATGACCCTATTAAGTTCTTATCATGCACTTATAAGTACACGCTCATGTAGACCATTGTAATGATCCCGTTTTCACAGGATAGTAGTAAAGATCAAAACATAGAATATTATTACTGAGATTAAAAATGTCAAACTTTTTTTTTAAGGAAATTTAACCTAAATAGATGTTTTTCCCTTGTCATTTAGGCTTGGCCTACTCCATCGTTTCCTAACTGTTCCAGAGTGTTTAATCAAAATAAATGTTATTTATACCAGTTTTACTACTTAAAAAATAAATAAAAAAAAGATACAAATGTTGAATGGTTACAGTGATCCTAAGAACTGAATGTAGGTTAATTCAGAGTATGGAACATATGACTTTAGATCTAAATATGACCAAGAACAGGTCAACATTGTTCTCTCCGTAAACTGTAGGGGAATAGCACTCCAGCCATGGCGTCTCAACAAAAGAGCAGGGTATCAACCGTGAGACAACATCCAATATCAGTACACATGTGAATTTACATCAGTGACAGTTTGCTTTATTTTTATTCATCTACAGTTCTCATAATCAGACTTTTCTAACGTAGACTTCTTGGACCAATACTTCACATTTTTATTTTTTTAGCTTTTACATGATTTTTAACCCAGTGCCCCATAGCATAAACATGCAGCTTCTATTTAGACATTACCACCCCCATTTTCATTTATGTCAATGATCTTTCAGTGTCTTTTTTTGCTGGTATTTGTGTTGACGGTTTATGTACTTTAGCTTATTACTTGTTTACAAGCTGGCAGACACTTTGTTCTTAGTTAGATCCAATTATTAAATACCGTCTAAATGTTTTGTTATTTATTTTTAAAAAGTTGATCTTTTGTGAGAAAACTTAATAGAAAAAATACATGTTTTTCTTTGGGATCTTTTGAAAATGAATTGTACAGTCAAAAAGGTTGTTATCTGGAGCTATTCCTGTGTTGCTGTAGTGTGTGAAAAAAAAAAAAGTTATAAAAACTATAAAAATATTTTGTTTTTTTATGGTAAAAAATCTGAGACTAAAGAAACAGAAAAAAAATAAAATTGAATAAATGAAAAATACACAGAATTGCAATTGGTTGTAATTAAAAAATCTAAAATGGTTATAGAATTTAGACTTATTTATATATATATATATATATATATATATATATATATATACACAGAAAGAACCATTTAACATAATGGCCTTATTAACAGGAATTATTTAAGAAAGATCATACATGGTGTAAAAGAAGATAAGCATGTCCTGGGTGAACAAATATGTATAATGGAACAGTCTTAAGAATTAAATGTCTCTATTAGTATTCCCTATTCAATTGGACATGCTTATCTTCTTTAGGAGTCAACAAGGCTAATCTTAAATTAACTACGGTTTATATGACCATCACCACAGAGGGTGGATCTTTCAGATATAAAGATTATAATTATATATATATATATATATATATATATATTAGTGAATTTGTTTTTTTATATAATTACTAACCAATTCACAGTATAAACTGATTCAAGTAGGATTTCTTATGTATAAACTGTATACAGCCTTGGTAGGGAAAGAAATGAGTGATGACATGTTCCTGAGCCTGAAGATAACTGTATTGTGTGACTTTACAAGCACAGAAGGTATTTGCTGAAAAACATGTCATGAAACACTATAGAACACATTTACATGGGCCATTCATCACAGACACCAAGTAGAACTGAAAATACAATGTAGAGTTTTTAAGACAATACTGTGTATATACTTCAATAAGAAGTCAGAAGTGATCTGGTACAAATACATAGGTCTCAATAGCATTAGATTTGTAAACTCACTGATGCCTGCCCAGGCACACATAATCGAGAAAAATAAAAAGGATTACAAGATCTTTAACCAAGAATACACATCCCACTATTGTCACCAAAAAGGCACAAGATCCAGTTTATTACATTCAAATATGAGACCCTAAATAAAAAAACATATAAAACAATAAGAGGATTCTGGAGAATCAGAACACTGTGTAGATAAATTATCCAGAATCCCGGGAGTGTAAAGGGAAGTTTGGGTAATGCAGGTTTGGAGTGTTCCAGAGGATTATGGGTAACCACAGCTTTGGATTGGAGTAAAGACTGAGAAACCCCCCAATGAGTCCTGGGGAGGGAGACCTGAGACCACGCTGGTGTGTGCTAGTTTTCACTTCTTTAGCACAAGCGTGCAACACGACACAATAGTATGTCCCATTGTGTTAAATATTTAAGCTGCAGCAGAGTAAGAGAGTATCTATCCTTGCAGGTCACACGATTGTCTAGTGGTAACCCTCCTCCTGCAGCGCAAGTCCTGACTTGAAGAAGATGCCACAAGAATCATAAGTCCATGTAGTAGGTGATCTGCTCAGTGCAGCACGAAACAACTGGGTTCTGCACACACTAACAGTCAGGGTATAGGATATAATCTCACAAGGAAGGCAGACCGTAGGCACAGGACACATGGACACTGGGTAGTTCCATCTACTGACCACCAGAGGGAGAGAGTAAAACTACAATTATTAGCACTGCATGGAGTGGGTAATGAGGACAGTCCCACAGAACAGGGCAAAGTTACAGTTACACAGACGCACAGTCCACAAATTTTGTGTAACCAACAGCAACAGTTAAACAGCACTGACCTCAAACCAAGTGACGCTACCCTGGGACCCGAAATTACCTGAGGGCAGCAGAGACATGGGGAGAAGGATGGTACAAGAACCATCAATATGTATATATATATATGTGCACGGATACACACACATAAACATACTCTGTACACATAGACAAATATCCATACATACTTGTGTACACATGTGCTTAGCTCTGCCTTTTGCTACAGAGCTATATGCAGATGTCCGGGCACCATATGCACAAGAGGCTTCCTGACACAAGAGGGAGGAGGCAGTGGGAAATAAGTGGCTGCTTCACCAGGGTATGAGGGGTTCAGGCATGGGCTCCATTGCCCTCCTCAGCTCCTGGTTTGTAGATTGGTGCTCGCTGCTCTTTGGTCTCTTCACTCACATCCTCATCTTTACTGTCCATTTGAGGATAGACCACCACACAGAGCTTCTGTCCAGCACGGGTCATTGCATCTGGTAGAAAGAGGATAGTGAGGACAATCAATAAGGTGCTTTACATTTTTATATTCAATGACAGATAAACTGTTCAATTGTTGTCTACATAGAAATGATCCAAAAGTATCCTCATACAGAATTCAAATATCACCATAGATCTAAACGTATAAAAGTGGTGCACTAAGAGGAAGGTACATTAAACGATTTTGCATGCATTAGGAAAAAAATAGATGTGTCTTTATTATGGAGGGGCAAGAGGGGAGTCTGTATATGCAGTCAACACAATCAAGAGAGCTCTAATTTGAACTAAAAATGTGTCAAATGTGGATCCAGAACAATAAACCCCTCTTACCCTTCAACAAATTTAAACATCATCTCTAAAATGAAATATGCCATAAAAAAAAAAAAAAAAAAAAAGCACACAATGCTGGCATCCCTCCACATATACGGGAAAAAAATAGCAATACATGACACACATAATCATATAGTTACTGATCCTAAATAGCTTTGATCTTGTCAGCCTACTATACAAAATAATATCATCAATCAACAAGATTAGGGTTAGACAGCATTCAAAATTACTTACAGCAAACTAACCTCCCTAAATTCTCCACTGAACAGGCAAAACATATAGAACTCCCTTTTAACGTTGAGGAACTAGTGTAGGATTTAAAAGACTAGAAGCACGATTTGAAGGCCACATCTCGCAGTATACAGGCCACATGTCTGAGAGCTTGAACTCTGCTACAATGCCAGTGCTATTCACTTGAACAATCCCGCAAGTTAGGAGCCGAAAGCCGAAACTGTAAACCATGCAGTTCAGGGCGGGAACATGATCAATTAAGCAAGGCCATAACCGCCCATTTAGAAACAGCCAATAGAAAATGAGGCATTATCATTATGGCAGTATAAGATGGAGGTTACATGTCAATCAATTAGCATTTAGAGGTCCAATATGTGATCGGACTCGCAAACCTGCAAAATACAAAATTAATGCCAATACTGTTCTAGTCCATGTGGGTGGCCTGATATGCATGAACTCATTGATCCCTAGATCAATTTAACCCCGATATGACATATACTTGAGACTGTTGTGCAATTAATTCTAATGTCTATCATCGCTTTCCCCGTCATTTACAGTGCAGTATTGATTTTTTGTTTGTATTTACAGTGCTATGGACAGGGTTAAACCCCCTTGCGGGTCCCCTCTAGCACTTGTAGGATTGCCTCCTGCATTTGCCGTCTACGGGGGTGAAAACATTTGCGGGCTTGAGGAATCATAACAATTAAATAGAGACTTGCAATTTTAACGCTATGAATTCTTGCAGACGTAAAAGATCAAAGGCTTTGGGAGGCTGTAAGAACCGGGTTTAACAACCGCAACGTTTTCAAGCCTGTAACACCTAAACAATTTTTAGCTCGCAAAAAAAAAGCCAATTGAATAGCAAGTTAACTTCTGGCCTCGCTTACGGGCTCCAGTAACTTACAATTGCTCAATTGAATCAAGCTCTAAGTATACACTTAACATGGATGTATGCAGACCTCTAAAAGGCTAACTCTACCGCAACATTCCTAGAAAAAAAATCTTTTAAAATGGACCAAGCAGCCCATATTGTGGCTAGGCTGCATAGCCACCATTAAAATAAACTTTATTTACCATCATTATATCTTAACCAAAAACATTTCAAATACTTATTAAAACCTCATATCCCAAATAGACCTATTTGTCTGAAACAGGTAACTGGTTTTACCAAACGAACGTAAATAATATTGCTCTGGCGCAGATCCAAGCATGGAACCTGGTTACACCTTGAGAATGATATGGTTTTTCCCAAATCTACTATCATATTGAATGTTTGTCCTTAAACATCACAGACCTCCGGTGAAGATCAACTGTCCTTCAATTCCACACTTACTAATACTTTGGGACACAATCTCCTTCAAAATTTTACTTGGCCTTATCACCTTTGCTATTAACTTTTATATTATACTAGCGAATTGCCCGTCAAAAAATGACGGCAATGAAATGGTAAGGTAGCTAATGCTGTTTGGTGTGTAATAATGAAATATATAATACATTAATAAATGAATATACTTTACGTATTTTGAAGCATTGTGTTGAAGAGCTGACAATCTGTTTTGATGTAGCTGCAGCATTAGTGGTGTGGAGCTGCTGTGTAAGCATGCTGAATGTATGAGTGTAATACTGTGCGTGCGCGAGACCAAACCGTTAGCGTAGTCGTGTACTTCGCATTGGCGTAAAATGGCAGGTAATATGTGGTATGCGTCTTAGCGGAATATCCGTAGGTCTTTTGTGGTGTTTTGCGAGTTTGTGGTGTTTTGCGTGTTTAGAGTGCTGTAGCCTCGTTTTTGTTTTGTTCGGTGGCCATTTTTTCTCTCGCTCAGCGAATTTTTTTAGTGTCTAAACTCTTTTATTTTGATTGAAATTAAGGTGTAAGTTGCTTTTTTGAGGTCCTGGATGGTCCCTCTTGCTGTAGGTAAGCTTTTTATGTATGTGTTGTGTGTATTTCTTGTGTTTTAAATGTTTTTATGTTCGCGGGTTGCGGACGATTTTTATTTTGAGTGAAATTGCTGTAGGTAAGCTTTTTATGTATGTGCTGTGTGTATTTATTGGGTTTTGAATTTTGTAATGTTCGCGAGTTGCGTCCGAGTGTCTCGTATGTTGTTTGCGTTTGCGAGGTAAAGTTTGCGAGGGTCGTAGTTGTTTGCGAGGGTCGCAGTTTCGGCGCTCCATGGCAGCAACTGAGGCCCTCGCCCGCAGCCATCGCTACGCGAGGGCCGCGGCTCGCTGCACGAGCCCAGAAGCGTTAGCAACAACTCGCATGCTCACAACTATATATGTGATTACTAAATAAGATGTTTATCCCAGGTGTTGAGCCAACACACTTGGCATAGAATTCGCTCTGGTATCCAGATTATGAGACTTATACAGAAGGTGGACAGGTCATAACCTTAAATTCTTACAAACAAGTGCAACATTAACCCTGCACTACTTCTCTAGCCATCCTTCAGACTGGCCCTATGCTAGTCTTTGAAAAACAATTTCTACCAGATGTTACTCCAAAAGGGTCTCTGCCACTTTGTATGCTCACTGTTTGTTTCAAGAAATCCACCAAAATCTTCTGTATGTAAACAGGTGAGAACAAGGCCTTTAAGAGATGTTGCTTGATAAAAACTGCTGGGAAACTTGAGAAATCCTAAAATCCCTATAGATATGGTCTAATTGTAAGGAACAACAATACAAAACATTGAGGTGGTGTTTAACTCCATCCAGCATACACAATAAGCTTATGAGCTGTAACCAGATTGGAACTTGCCTACACCTATGGTGGAAATGATCTTATATTAAACCATTTTGGCAACAACAGCAACATGCGTGATCCCTGATTCTTTTTATTATCTTACTATTTAACTACATTAATTAGAGAAGGGAAATGGTTCGGCTTCCCAATTACATTAGATGCTTGGCAAGTCCCAGTCTACCACTGGAAACTTCTACTATACCAACCACTCATAAGTTATAGCAGTGATATTGGAGAATCTTTACTTCAAAATAACCTTGCACCATTTACACTAAAATGTGCCCCCTGGCTCCAGAGTTTCCCCCAGTAGTGGTATAATACCGATCATTGTTTTTCCAGTGTTGCTTCGGTACCTTTACTGCTATTCTTACTTAACTTTAAAAATATGTATTGAGATTATGTCTATTGAATTGCTGTAACTTAGTAGGTATACTTATTGAGAGAGAGCTCACATACCCACCCCCTTCAAATTTATTCCCATGTGTAACCCAGTTTTGTACAGTATTGCAATTTTGTGAAATATCTGAAGAGTACATAAAACAGAGAAGCCTGTACATACTGTTGGGGTAGAAGTCTAAACCATAGTATTGACACATACATTATATCACACTGACATAATAGTTGATCCATACAGTGTGAGTCTGCAGACTCACTAGGATGGGATATAATCTACTCACACAATAAAGCTAACTTAGAACACAAAGGGGATATTATATTTGTACAGATGAACCAACCCTCACTCACCAACAAAATTATTGAAGCACTGCGGCTTGTTCTGCCAATGAACTCCCAAGAAGTAGACTGGAACACCAGTGAGCATGATGGCCAGACCAATCCCACACACCACAGGTTCTGACCATAAGCTGAACACCAACAAGAAGGCCCAGAAAAGGAGGTAGATCACAGGGAATATGAGGTTAATCTGTGGGAGACATAGAATTTATTATGATTTACAGACTTTAACTTTCCACTTTATTTATGCATTCCCTCCTCATCTTTATGCTTTGATAATTCTCTATCTCAACGTCTACTGCAATGACTAATAGTCTTCCCATTCTTTACGTCATTCTTCTAACTTGCTTGTTCGCATTGCGCCCTTAGCCTCTTGCTATTATTTTTAAGAACCTTGTCCTATCTTACATGTGTCCTCCCTCTCCATTCCCCCTTCTTAACCATCTCTTGGATTATCTTTATACATGCTCCTCAGCTACCTGATGTGTCTCTTCTCCCCATTGGCTCCCCATCTTTACCTTAATTGGCCTGGGAATGTCCGGTTTCTTATAACGCAGGACGATTTGGCCAGCCACTGTCACCCCATAAAACAGGTAATTGATGAAACCAACGTAATTAATCAGAGTGTACATATCACTAGTCACCAACATCAACAGAGTGGAGAGGCACTGTGGAAGAGAACACAGGTGTGAAATTAACAGATTATCTTTGTCATTAAGCAGGAATGGAGTATAAGGGCACTGATTGGAGGGAGAGTGAGGCAGTAGATCAGTGTAAAGGATGAATTTGAATTGGGAAGGGTGAGCGAATACATTATGTATTGGAAAATTTATGTTAGGGTTGGAAAGTTTGAGAAGGTGCAATTGAAAGAGATATTAAGGTACGCAAAGTGACACATGTAGCAATTAGGGAAGTGGGAAGATTGTGCAGTGCTACTAGGGAAAGCAGTATTATTGAGTGCAACTTGAAATTACAAGGCTTATTACCGTGAAGAGAAGTGCTGGGATAGGGGTGCATCGTTTGATATGAATCATTGCCAACACACTGGGAAGATGACCCTCTCTGGCACCCGCAAAAAATAACCTGTGGGGGGTAGAAAGAATTACATGAACTGTCAAAAAGAGATTAAGACACTACAACATACACATTCACACTAACTCTTGATACCAAATGTAGGATTAACAGATACAGATTATAACACGCTCTATGAAATATTATTATTATCATCATCATCTTCATTTGTAACGCGCCAACATATTCCGTAGCTCTATACAGGGGTTAAGTACATGGCAAAAACAAAATGAACACCTTACAAAGAATGGAGGGCCCTGTTTTTAAGCTTAAAACCAAATGTACATAGTGCTTGTTTCCAAAGCACCGACACAGGATTGAAAAACTCATAAACTAACACACATTAACATACAAATACTATACAAAATGTGCCACAAAGCGTACACCATTGATAAATGACCATGCTTAGATTGTGACAAATACCATATGATGGACCCCCCCCACTGACCTAGATGAGGTAAAGAGAGATCCGTTGACACCACCAAATGTGGAGAGCGCCACAGATATTGGCATGATCCACGCCATGACTCCGAGTAACTTCTCACCAAATGTCTGAAGAGAGTGAGACATGAAGAGGTTAAAGGAGAAAGTATCTAGAGGCAAAGCAAAAAGAAATAAAGAGTAAGGATATAAGACAGTGTGAGTTTGGTGGTGGATGAAAGTGAGGAATGAGAGAGGAAGAGAGTCTACAAGAAAAGGAAACAAATCAAAACACAGAAGAAACATAGCTGAATGGCCAAGTATCAAGATATAGTACTCACCACGGCTACAGCATTAGATGCCAATAATTCTTGAGGTGACATGGCTGTCACGTAGGCAATATTTGCAAAGACATAAACAAAAGTGACAAGTGGGATAGAAATAAAGATAGCACGTGGAAGGTTCCTGCAAAGAAAACAGACAATAAAGATATAGCTAAGTACCTGCCACAAGGTGGCTCTTTGTTTCCTATATATTGTTGCAAGTCCATGGTCCAGTCGCATGATATAGAAACAGTCTATATACAAATTATGAATGATAAAGAAACCTTGTAAGCTCATTCACATGCCTCAGGCGGGCTCGTAATCCTGCCAGAATCACACAATGTACAATGCTTCTACGGCAGCACGACACATATCTGGAGAATAAGGTGTTGGTGCACTAATTCTTCTAGTGTAAAACTGATGTTTGTCACAGATTCAAATATCTGGCATCAGATACATAAAACCTGGAAACCTACACAAGGAAGAGAAAGTTGGCCTCAAAAGGTGTGGCTGGCTGAGCCCAGTGTGTTTACTGTTGTTGTAATGTGATATAATATTCAAATAAATTAATAAAGGGCAACCAGGAACTCCTAACAATATTATAAAATGAGTACTGTACTAAACAGATTCCACAAGGACTGTGATATACAAAAGGCTATCCTTATGAGTGAAAGCCAAATCTAGAATGAACTAGATGGACCTGTTGGTTCTCATCGACCATCAAATATTTATGCTTCTTTTTTTGTAAAAAGTGACAAACTCAGACCTAGATACTTACTTGTAGGGATTAACCAGTTCCTCTGTGACGTAGTTCAGAAAGTTCCAGCCTCCATAGGCGAATGATCCCTGTAGAAAAGCCAGAGCAATGAGCCCAATGTCTGGCTCCTGGAAATTTTCAAAAGCATTCTTTGGCTCCAGCCAGAAATACTCTCCTGAAAGAAAATGCACATGTGAAATGTGGTGTATGTGTGTGAACGTCAAGATGAAGAGACATTATGGTTACATGTTAATTAGTTTCTGAAATTCTGAACATAAAGTAATATCACACAGTTGAAGACAAAAAAGATTTAAGGCTTTGAATAGTATTACATAGTTTACATGCATTATAATACTATCTGGATAACATGAACATACACACTGCAATGTGCATGGGTTACCTTTGCAGATTTGCACCACTCCCATGATAATTATAAGTCCCAGCGCTAGGAGTTTCCCAGCAGTGAAGATGTCCTGCACGCGGGTGGCCCAGCGCACACTGGCACAATTCACCCATGTTAGCAGCACTAAAAGAGAAAGTCAGATCGTTCGATAAGTCATATCCACTGTTACCAGCTTCATGGCAGGCCACTGATCGGTATTATACCACCAACTATATGTGTACTAACAGTTACAGGACGCTCTAACATTATGCAACATATGCTTCCAGTGAAAGACAATATGTGTTATAAAACTCACAGCACTTACACATACACCTGCATAATTACAGACTTCTTACACAATGCCAAAAACACCCGACCAAATTACAAACCTTGCAGCACTCATTCTCAACATGAACTGCCCAGTTACAGGCTTTCCAACACCACAGTACCTTCCTATTTGCTATTACAAAGCTCACATTGGACCCACTGTCCTCGCTTACCACCATTACAAAATGTTAAAGCTTGAACTCAAATCTATTCTGCTCTCCCACTAGACACTGCTCTTCTCTCTCCCACCTTACTCCAAATATGACGTAACAATGTGTAAAGCTCTCAACCAACTTTCACTTTGGATCACTATCCATAATAGAACCATGTATTGAACCCTAATACAACCCTATTAAGTTTAGTTTGTTCTCTTGCTGCAACTCTATGCTTTGCAGGCCATTTAAGTGTTATCCATATACAAGTGTCAGGTGCTCTGTTTCAGGATGCATTTCAGGCCCAGACTGTAATGCCAAGTCTGGGCAGGCCAGGCACGCTATGTAGGATGCAAAAAAAATTCCTCACTAGCTCAGCATGTGGGCAGACAAGGACAATTCCTACATGTCAAGGCCAGGCATGAGACAGGAAGAACGAACATCATAGAGGGAGAGACGCATATGATGTGAAACATAAAAGGGCCCCTGCCAACATCTAAAAAAAAAAAATGTTCTCTGTGAGATTGTGATAAAGAAGCCTACACCATCACACATTCAGATAACACCACATGTACGGTATACATAGTAATATAGCTGAGAGATATTTGATAATGAACATGAAGAGTGTGTGCAGAGGCGGTGGTAAGGAAGGTGATAAGCATGTTTAAGGGCCGGGTGTAAATGCAAAGCAGGATCTCTCCTGCACACATTCTACTGGATTTTGCACCACATAGAAAAACAACATTCTCCAAATGCTGAGAATTGAGCCTTCAGGATCTGTGTTTTTATAAGATTTTTTATTTAAAATACGTACATAAATGCACAGCATCTACATACAACTACACCACACATGCAGAGGAATGCCTTGTACATGTGGCATGCATACCTACTGCTTGCTGATATAAACCAAACTTTAATGTGTATATTGCAGGCACGCATAGCACTCACACACCGTTGACTGTACATACAGCATGCAAACATTCACCGGTTTCTTGTATACATATCACAGATGCCCGCATTCCTTTCTTGAATTCAGATTCTGCAAGCGTGCACATGGATTTTACACACAGCAGGCACACACAATACTTCTTTGCACACATGTGTTCCTTTTATACAGAGCATGTACACAGTTTCGTTATATAGGTTGCATTCATACTCAGCTTCCTTGTATACAAACAAGAAACACTTGGAAAACACACTTGTGTCTTCCAAGGGACTCTGTCTCCTAGCGCAGTGACTGACGTGTGTACTCTACGAGTCCGTGTTCCTCGCTCCCCCTGTATTCCTAGAAATCTGAAAGCCATGGTTTCTGCACAGAGGCAATTTCCTATGGACCAGGAGTTCAGCCAGAGGAGACAACTTGTTTTCAAACTCGAAGCAGACAGATGGGAGGAGAGAGGATATTTACCAGAGTGTTAGGACAGACCTGGGGGGAGGGAGAGAGGTGGAACTGAAGTATCGAAAACAACTGACAGAGCCTAGACTGGTGAAGGCAGAGGAGGACAGAATATATTTTATGCTATAACAAGATGTATTGAGATGCAGCAAGAAATACAGCTGGAAGCACACTAAAACAAAAGGTGACGCAAAGGGAGGGTCAATTAGTAAATAGTACACAGCAGACTTTAAAGGGTTTACCAAAGAAGGATATCAAACACAGCACCCCTGTCCAATGAAGCATCCCTCCTATACAAAATGTTATTAATAAAACTTTACAATTCCAACAGAGAACCCCAAACCATTACCAGTCTATTGCCAGCGCTTTACCCACTTACATTTTATATATGATACATCAGCATTTAAAAGGACATGGAAAGCCTAGTAGGAACATTTAATGGATATGGAAGTTTTCTGGATTTTATGAAGTATATAAAATATACCAATGTATCTATTTACTTTTGCGTACTTTATTTTATTAAGAAGAGCTTATAAACTCTGTTTTTACTGCTTAAAAAAATCAATCAAATATCTCCTACATGGGTCTACCATCTGCCGCTCATGAAGTCATTGACGCTGTAGTACTTTGTGTGCAGAGTCTGATACTAAGCAGTCTGCTGAGATGTGATCCCTGTGATAGGCTAGGACAAATACATTGCACAGTCAGCCCTGTGCTGCATATGCTTCAAAAGGGGAGACCCACACAGGAACTATTTGTTTGATTTCAGGGACATCAACAGAGCCTTTATTCACTTAATAAAGAAATGTACATACAAATAAATAGATACATAAGTTTAGTTTATACCTAGTAAAATCCAGGAACCTTCCATACCCCTTTAAGAATATAAAAGCTTCAGGAGAGAAAAAGGGGAAGTTCAGAAGAAACAGCACTTAAGTTATATGGACTATCCCTGCCCTACACTAAAATAAGCCCCACACCCTTGTGCCTGTCTGATGTTAGACTCCCCTGGTGACTAGCACTAAATCCCCTAGTACCTATTTGATAGTAGACCCCCAGCATCTAATGTACAATAAGCTCAGTATTCTATACTCATCTAATATTCAAGCCTCAAGTACCTCTATTACAATAGCCCCCCGGTACATGTAACGGCTTTCTAATCTTTACATTGTTATGCCTTGGTACACATCGAATACTAACCCAATATTACCTATAGTATACCTTTGAATACCAGGCTCCTTATTTCTCTGATTATAAGGAAATGTCCAGCAGTAACCTTACATTTTGCAGGTCCTGCGTCACACATTATCAGTGACCCTGAGGGACAAGGAGAACTGGAGGAGAGCGGGAAGTCAGCGCCAGCAGTAAGGACATAGATACTGGCACAATGACATGAGACTGCCACCCTCTGTGCCAGCACAATATAAAGTCCTTGGTACACAAGTCAGATGTTGTATTGCGTCCCATCTTAAGCCAATTTAGTCTGACACACACAAGTGGCTAGACACACTTACACAAACACAGGACCAGGTTAGACAAACACACTGGCCCCTCTCTCATGCCATACTAGACTTTCTCACACATATTAATCTCCCCTCCAACACTCTGGATTTAGGTTATCACATCACTGGCTCTAGGCTTTCTTGCTGACTCAGCTCTGAGCAATCAGGCGCTCTGAATAATGACATTTCTGGCCTGGCTGTGCTTGCATAATTCAGACACCCCCTCCTTCCTCTACTGTTTGAGCTTTCAGAGAACCAGTTTGAGCAGGATCTCTCCTCTCCGCAGTCTGGCACTGTGTCCTGAGCTCAGTTGAAAACACCCCCTCCCCCACATATGTAGGATGTACTCAGGGCCAGAACCAAGGTCCAATAAATAGTCTTTAATCTATTAAAGGCCTTAGCAGAGATTCCCCTAGACAAGCAGTTTGATGCTTCACAACTTTGATATAAACAAGTATCTGCACTGCTAGGCTCATTATATTTTGAGATAACATGGGTGATGTTAACTAATCCTCAATCTTAGTTTCATGAAACAATTTCATAAATAATACCACAGGGCACCAGAGAATAGACGCTATATGTGTCCTTTAATAATGACACGGATAGATATTCTAGATTACTATATGTTAAATAACCATTGTTGTACAATATTTACATAAGACCATTTTGATGAAAAACTAAATCTTTTAGATAGTGAAAAAATAATTATAGTATTTAATTTATTATTATATACAGTTATTCTGTAAGATTGATCATTATTGCGTTTGTATGCTTATTCAAGTGTAAGATGAATATGAATGCATGAGTGCTTTCAACAGGATTAAAGAAAATCTCAACTGTCTACAGCACCCCGCACACATGCTGAGAAAACAGCTCAGTCAAGCAGTTCAAATAGATAAAATAGATAAGGTTAATTGCATATTTCAACTAATAAATTGAAAACTGTATTATTATTTTTCTTTTCCCCATTATCAAGTCTTAATTTTTCAGAAAGGAATATGGTAAATGAAGGTTGCAATGGCCCTTTCACCATGTCACTTTATGGCAGGAGGGTAGACTGTAGTGATAGGGAAGGCTACATAGGCTTTATACTCCATGAATCGTATCATCTTATGGCTGGAGGCTAGTCTTATGTTGTTGTGCCATGTGAAGAGAGGGTGTACTCTGTGGGCCCATTAACCCCTGGTCTCTGTTACCCTATCATGGGAGAGCACACTAGATTTCCCCAGCAAAAATATATGCCCTGTGTTACTCACATAGACAGACAGCAGCCAGCAGACGAAGTCCAGACTCAGGTGCAAAACAGGTTGGGAAGAGAGGCTGCAGGACGTAATTAGAGAAGGTCAGAGCGATGACTGCTTGGTTTGTGGGATAAATCACCAGGACTGCGATCCACAGCCTGAGGAACCTGCATGAGAGCCACAAAAGAGTTGTAACAATGGTCTGAGGATCACCTGCACAATTACAAACGAATTACTAATTTCTAGCAGACACTTACCCAGCAAGTCCCCCAAAGATGTCCTTCACATAGGAGTAGTCACCTCCAGATTTGGGTATAGTAACCCCGAGCTCTGCATAGCATAGTGCACCCACTGCAGTGATAACCCCTGTGACAATCCACACGATGAGAGCCATTCCCACAGAGCCGGCATTTTCTAACACTCCCTTCGGGGAGACGAATATACCAGAGCCGATAATATTACCTGTGAAAGAGAGGACATGTGTGAGGACATAAAGGGGGTGAGGGAAGGAGGAGGAGAGCAAGGGAGACTGGTGAGTAGAAAAGGATGGTGCAAGCTAACAACATTATCAGCTGCAAAAGCTATGGACATAAAAGCATTTTCAGAGAATAATTTTAGTAGACTTTGTAAGTCCATGGCAACTGCCATGACGGCAATACTTCCTTTTCAAGGCATGGAGAGGGCTGTTATAGAATAAGGCAAGTAGAGACGTCAAGCATACTAGCAAGTCGTCTGAGCACTTGCAGGAGAGGGGGAAGATGTCAGTGCTATAAGCTAAATGTAAGGAGAACATACCCCCTTAGACTCCAAGCAAGCATGAAGTGGGATGATTCTGGTACAAACAGTGTGCGTTAAAAGCATTTTAGGTAAAATCTATATTTTATGTTCATGGTTTACATAGCTGTGCAAAAAAACTAACATTAACAAACACATGACTTTTTCCCAAAACCATAGTGGTCCATTAACCACTCAAGATTTCAGGAAAAAAATCATGGAGTTATATGTGTGAATTAAACATGTGAGACTTCCAATACAAAGAAATGGTAATGTAACAGTAAAAACATGTTACTCAAATATTTACAGAGGTCTTTATTTATTAATACGTATTTCTCTACATAATGAGTGCAAACTAGATACTCAAAGACCTTTACCTGGTGCTTACACTGGCCCTTTAAACACATTCTCATCACCAAATCATAGTTTACTAAGCTCTTGGGATTCACTGTGACAACTGGCCAAACAAACCTAAGAGAAACCCTCAGAGTGCTCACTGAAGGGAGAACAATGTGAATCCTATTACAGGTACTGCTTGTTGTAAGAACTAAACCCAGACAGTCTTGTGATGAGGATTTACTGCCTCATAGCTCGGCATATCATGAGACTCAAGTCTCCAACCTAAGAGCATTACTGCAAGTCCAGATCATACCTGAAACTTGCACACAAGAAACCCTGCACGTACACAGCAATGAGGTTTCTTGAAAACCTTAAATGGCTTCATAATGCTTTATATCTTATTTTGGGGAAAGAAATACATTTGTAGGAGGCATAAATAATTAGAAGTATTTATGAATAGGAGTATAACTGGGTATGCTTTGGCAGTTTTAGTGAGGTATAAAAGGCTGTGTATTGTTGGAGAGAGGGTAGCTCTTCCACTCCATGAGAAGGGCTTGAGGACTACATGCAGAGTTCTACCACTGGGGCACAGCTATACTCCTCTAGGCTGTGTAGGGAAGGGTGAACAGTCTCTTTCAGGTAGGGATACACAATCCTAACCTTGCATCTTAATGGCTGGTGGGAAAGGTTTTCATAATCTAATTTTGCATGCCTGTAGTACATATCCCTGAGCTTGAAGAGGAGAAGTGAACCATCTAATCTTTCAACCATGGAGAGATGCACAATTGTAACCTCACATGCCTGGAGGTGTGAAGTGTAATCATAATCTTGCATGGCTCGGGGACTGCACAATTGTAATCTCCCATTGCCAGATCATAACTTTGCATGCCTGGTTGCAGTGATGCCCCACTGTAATCTTATCTGGCTGTGGAGGGACACATTGCAGAAATCTCACAAGGCTGTGGGGAGTTGCACAATCCTATTTTTGATCCACAGCTGTTATTCTGCATGTTTTGGCATTAGATGTGCAGTGCTAAACTTGCATGGCAGTGTGGTGATGCACATTCCTCACCGTGACAGGATGCACAGTCCTAATCCTGCATGGCCGTGACGGGATTCATAGGCCTAACCATAACGATTTAGGAGGAACGCTCAAACCTTAAGATGGAGGTACTAGTTAAATCATAAACAAGGAGATGTTCATCAGTCAAGGTTGGGTTTGGTGCAATTGTCATATTTTACAACTTGGAGGACTAGATGGGTATTGTGGAGAGGCTGCGCTTGTATAGTTCAGGGGATGTAATACTGCTCCCATCTATTCCCCCTCCCAGCTAGTGACGCACTCCTTGATTCCTGATGAAATGTAATAATACTGTGTGGATTATCTTGGGTAGAAATCGGAGAGCTGATAACAGTGTAATAAGAAAACAACATATAACTCTTACAGTGCCGGCCAGCTTCACAGCTCTCAAGGCATAGTGTCCTGTGTGCACACACCACAGGAATGATGTGCTCCTACACTTAAATAGAGATTCCACCCTCTTCTCCTATGTTCACTACATTTGTTTTTTTCACATCTAAAAATCCCAGTCACGTGCTAGGACATCTGGTTGAAGTTCACTGATAATGCAGCCTTTGGGGTTACAGTCTACAGAGCAATGGATATCTGCTGCTTCAGCACTCATGGAGTTAAATGCCACAGACTTGCAGCTGATGACTTTGCCCTTAGTATAAGGCTGTTGTACTCTCCTGATTTGCCTGACAAGGCTCTCTTTCTCAACCTTTGTTCAGTCTTGGTGATCCCATTTGAGCTGACTGGGTAAAGTGCACTTCGTTCCCTGATTTGAGTGAATTTCCAGAGCAGGGTCTATACAGCAGTGGGTATGAGTAACACAATATATTCAGTATATGCACACTATACATACTTAATACACATGGGCTTGCTCAGGTATTGGTGCTTATATACAGATATGGATGCGAACAGTCAGTATAATAATCCAGTGTGGATATGCATACTGGAGTTTACTGTTCTGACTGTGCCCAGGGACTGCCACGATGCCTAATATAAGGATGGATATCCAAGAATGGGTATATACAAGAGTGTTCAGTAACTAGGGACTATAGCAATGCTTTGTGCAGCTTTGAGACATTTATTTATATATATATATATATATATATATATATATATATATATATATATATATATATATATATATATATATATATATATATATTCCCATAGTGCACTCTGTAGGATTGGTAAAAGTGTGTGTGTGTGTGTGTATAAAGCGGATGCAATTTTATAAGGAGGGGGGAAAAAAATGCACAAAATAATTTATTTTTTTCACTCTAGATATGATGTAGATACCATTTTTGATGTGTTTGTAGGACAATGTATGAGTCACTAGGGAAGTGGTGTGACAAAAGAAAGCACACAGGATACAACAGATATGTTAGATGTGCATACAGCAACTACCATCATCACTGCTCTATATAAATAGTACGTCACTGGCTCATCTATTATTCATAGCAAAAAAAAAAAAAAGGGAGAAAACGGAGAGGTCAAAAGAAGCAGATAAAATAGGAGAAGGAGGACAGAGGGAGATTAGGTTGTAGTCAGGGAAAGAGAGGATGGAAGAGGATTGTAACCCTTCTCTTGTCAGCCCCCATGGTTCTCTGATGCTGTCACTTAACAAAATACATTTTTTTTTTTTAATGAAGATTCCTCCTTATCTGGATGGTGAGGTAACATATTTATAACAAGGAAAGGAGAAGATGGCACCGGAAGAGACCTGTGAGACAAACAGTTTCAGAGGATTTTGGCCAGAAAAAAGGCAGATTAGGTGGATCAAGTGCCCCTTTTATGCTGCTAAAGTCTTGTTATTTCAAAATCAGGTCTTGTTCAGCTAGGCACTAGCTCTCCCAAAGATATTATGTGTATGCCAATGAGTGCTTCTGCCAAGTCCTACAATGTAGAGTCCAATAAGCATTCTATGTGAATGTAGAAAAAACAATATTGCAAATGTTCACTGCAGTAGTATTTATAAATGCAACTTTGGAAATACTTTCTTATACAAAGGTTTGTGAAGCAGTAAAAAAAACACACACAAAAAAAAAAAAAAACAACTAGTATTGCATTTTACTATCAGGGAGTGACTAATGACCTTTAACTCACTCTGTGGACCTTGGATTCCTATCTTCCCCTGTATGTTAAGTATATATGTACCCAGGTTCAGTGACATCACACAGTGGCCTCTGTACATCGCCCTGTGACATCATATTACCTTTCCCCTGTGCAGTTCACGTGGACGCCATGCACACTATGCGCTGATACACACTGGAAGCAGAGTCAGCATTCTGGTTGTGCCGTTTCCTAAAATGTTGGGCCATGTGACTTAACACAAGTGACTTCCTTCCCCTCATCTCCTGCTGTGTCTGCACTACCGGGAATTAAGCAGACCATGAGGTACTGAATGATTATCTAGAACCTGGTAGGGTTGGAATCAATTATCTATCTATGGGATCAACTATTATATATTTAGTAAGGTCCTTTCATGAAAAGGATTCCTGTTAATAATTATAGGAGCCGTAGATATTCAACTGGAGGATGTTAGTTACGTGGTGAAATAAAAGTAATGAATTAAATTAGCATTATCAACCTTACTTCCTCATATTATCAATCAATGTTAATATGGAGTTAGCGAAGACAGTGTCTCCTGTACCTTTGCTGACAAAGTAAAGACATAATGGGTTTAAGAGTTCTTGGCACAATAATCCAGGGCAAAGATATCAGACAGAATTATGAACAAAGAACTACATTGTGACCTGTAGCTATGTATCCAGGCAGAAGCGGCAAACAATCACATAGTTTACACTGCAGGACAACCCCAAAGCAAATCAGTGTAGCGCTAGAGGAGTACAATCACAGTACAATGTTTAGCATGGAGAGATGGATTCATAGCAAGTTTAGAAAACACAAAGCACGTTATACAAACCCATAATAGACAACCCCAGTTCCCAAAGGCACCCAACAATTTGCCCAAGCATAAAATCATTTGTAAAGTATAAAATAATTGATATTATATTTTAGAAATAGCCATTCTCTGCATCTGTAAGAAGACATCTAGCGTAAGGCTGCAGTCCAAAATTGGCCGTACCTCCTTCCACTTCTGAACTCGAAGCAATGTAAGTTTTAAGCTTTGCCTGATCTCATCCCTGCCTCTGACAGTTACACACAATAGCACAATTTCAGAACTTGGAGCACCGGAAACCTGGCTTCAAAAAGCAAGCTGAAAAAATACCTATCTTCTATAAAATGGCCTTTATTATAAAACAGATTATATTCCACTATACATAGATGATTGAAAGTGCTGCATTTGAAGACTTCCACAGTTCAAGATACAGATTAAATACAGTAAGAAAAAAAAAAAAAACATTCTGAGGTCTCTTGCATGTCTTATGCAAGTCATTATTTCCCCACAAAATTTCTTGGAGCACAGCTGCAAAGGAATCTGGGAAGTGACATGCAAATTCGGCTCAAGTAGCCTTCAAAACAAAGTCTTTGATTTTGGCACTGTGCCAAAACCCATTCACAGTTTTGCCCTTATATGGGTCTCATCAGTTTGAGGTTGGTTCTGGCAACAGTGTAATGAGGCTTACGAGAGACCTTGGCCAGAAATTAAGTATGTTATCGTGGGTAGAAAGGTAATTGAAAAACTTTCCAGTTTATACCTAGTAGGGAAAGAAAAATGTACATGTCTCAAGCAAGCCAAGAGACCTGGTCCACATAATTTCATTACTGTAGTGACAAGTGCTCTGGGAGGAACCTCCCCATTACTGCCCTGTGCAAGAGATAAAGAAGTGGCTGCTCTAAACAGGAGTCTGGAGATTACAGAATATCTCTTATTCACACCTTGAGAACCGCAGGATCAAATGAAATTGCAGATGCTGGAACTAAACAGACCTTAGATCATTCTTAGAGTAAGCATGTTTATATTGTCCAAGGAGTTTAGGACATGAGGTGAAATACACAGGTATCAGTGGCCTGGGAATATCCCTATTCACATGACTGCAGTGTTTGCAAGGAGCCATCTCTAACATCACTACTTGCTACTATACAGTAACAAATATCCTCTGCAGTCAATGTCAGCCATGGTGAAGCGCAGAATATCACAACTATAAAAGTTAATAAAAAATAAATATGATAGGTTCTTTACTTACCAACTATAATGCCACAGGCGCTCACCAATCCAATCTCCTTCTTCAGAGCTACGCCACCTCCTCCACCAGAACTTGACCCTGATCCAGAGTCCTGCCCCTCTTCTTCTGGGATCTTCTCAGCACTGGTCCGAAGCCGAGCACCCTCCGCCATCTTTATTGGATAAGTTGGATATCAGTAGCACCTGAGCCTTATCTATTGCACCTATATAGAATGAAACAGAAGTGTAAGAAAGTATCTAGCAGAGGACCTAAACCCTATGCGGAAGAAACCTTATAATACCTACCTCTGTAAAAGGCTATGACCCACCTGACACAAATATTAAAAATATGGGTTCATGAGGGCTGGATTTGGCAAACACTGCTGTAATTCATAGACTACAAACAGAGTTGACCAGGCAGATTAAGAGATTAGCTAGGACTCCAAGATTACTGTATGTTGTCCACACACAAAAAAAAGTCAGAGAATAGTTTCTTGTTTGTACAATTAATCAATGATGTGTAGTGTTTTACAACACAGTGCACATTTCTATAAGAGGGTGGGTATCTTTTCACCCCGTGATATGTGTAACCTGAAGCAGTTAAAGCATACAAGAATAATAGCATAAATAAAATTCAACAAACAGACTGGATAGTACAACTATAGGCTCAATGAATAAAGAATGTACTATTTAAAATTAATTTATTATAGTTAAGATTTTTTTAAATGGATACTACACTCACACACCCATGCAATACCATACGAGAAATGTACTTGTTAAATAGTTTGCAAAGAATATTACCGTTTTACACTAGTTTCATAAAACATATGAATGCATCTCCTCAACCAGAAAGCAACATTTTGTATAAAACTGCAATCCTTAACTCTTGTGTTACGCAGACTTCACATACCCATGCCACCTTGACAATACAAAAGTGGAATGGGACTGGAGCAAAAATAAAGTACAGGTTGGCTGCCGATAGTAGACAGCATTTAAAATTAAGATATTTTCAACAAAATCAACCATCACAATAAAATATGAGACAACATCAAATAATGTAATTAGATATACAGAGTAATTTGTAAACCATTAACAGTGACATAAAAGTATCCAGTCATGAAAAATATGCATTCTGCAATGTTTATATTTTTTTATTGTATCTTTTACACTGACATTGTACATGCCATGGCTTGTTACTGATATCATATTTTTTTCCCTTCTGTTTTATACATTTACTTGGGAGCCACTAAAAATTATCGAAATAAAAAAAAATATGCATTTTGCTATATATGGTTTACAAATATAGAGTTGGAAGTACGGCAACTTGTTTTTCATTGTAAACTCTACCACCTCATGGAGTAAAATAGTCTCTCTCTAGATTTAAGTTTCTTGAATAAGATGAAGGAGGGTTTTAACAAAGACCTGGGGTCTTATGGGCACATTCAGCTAAAGGAAACCCTCAAGATAATCAATGGTGAATGTAAAGCTCTGAAATTGTATACTGGGTTTATATGATGTACTAAAAAAAGGGACTGAATAATACCTGACCTATGAGAAAAACACACTGTCAGTACTGTATTTAAGATAGATTATTAAATAAAATAGGCAAAGCAATAGGTGTTGTACAATGAAATCTTAATATTTAGAACAACATCCAAAATTATGTGCATAACATTAATTATACAGGGCAATCTGGGTACTAATTAATAGTAAGTGGTTTGAATGATATACACTAACACAACAATATCCAGAGTTTGTAAAATACAGATTAAAATGTAAAACAATGTTATATACTGATCAAGGTGTGTAGTATAGTATATATATATATTTATTATAAATATATATATATATATATATATTTATTAGTCTGTCTTAATTTACAATATATATATATATATACACACATACACTTCGATAGATATTTAGATACACTACATAATAAGTAATTTATATATATATATATATATATATATATATATATATATATATATATATATATTTATATTAGATAAAGAAAGAGAGAGAAAGATAAAAAAAAAAATACATACATACATAGAGAGATTATTAACCTTCATTTTACATATACACACACACACACACACTGATATAATGATCCCCTGACCCTAATGCAGCCCTCCCTCCCCAGCACACCCGGTGACCCCAGCTCTCACCCGCTTTCTCAGGCTCTCCTCTGCATGTCCTGCACAGTCGGGTGTCTGGTGGTTGTGTCAGCCTGTCATGTTCCTGTGCACACCTGCCAGGCTGTGTGTGTCTCTGTGCTGTTAGTCTCCCTCTCCCTGGCAGTCCTTTTATTCCTCATACCGACTCCTCCCCTCCATCCTCCCTCACCACTTTACATCTCTTCATTCTGACAGATAAACACCCACATGTTGAGAAACATCTACGTCCTGCTTCCTCTTCCAGCTGTTTAGGGAATCCCTAAATTCTCCCATCCCTTATTAATAATAATTATAATAATAATAGTAATATTATAGTTTCTCAGCTCTTCCACCTTATTTACTACTAGGGTGTGGGTATCACCCTGCTGTCCTGGGACCCTTTACATCAAGGTTGAAATTATTAAGTCAAACCAGATGGTCATTTTTGGTTCCTATTTGCCATAAATATGACCTTGACAGGGCCACACCAGGGACCATATCAGTTGTATGTCATTTCACTTAAAGGCTGAAGAGGTTCCAGTCAGCAAGTAAACAAAAAGCCTGCCAGGCAACCAAATGACAGGGCGGCCTGAGTAAAACAAAAGCTGCCCTCCTCAGTGAGGTGTGTAAATCACACAAAAATAGCTCAATCTAACAAAACAAAGCGAAACAAAGAGAGGAACAGCTCCCCAGGAGCCCCGAAACCTTCAGGAGCATTTTGGGGTCAGAGCCTTCCTGGAGCTGGCGGGGTCTGGGTATGTGGGTTTTGGGGATTGTTCCGTCCTTTGTTTTACTCACCGAGTTCAAGACTGTTGTTTGCTTTTTTAACATTGATTATGAATCCTTTTTGGCATCTTCAAGAAGCCATGTATATTTACCTTGGCCCGTTAAAAGTTATCACATACCGCTTTCCACAGATCTCATACAGCTTCCCGGATTTTATCTTTCAATTACCACTAAGGAAATATGACGTGTTTATTTCTCCTGATATTTCCGAAGAACATTATAGCTGCGAGCCACGCCAATGTCCGAGGATTTGTGCACAGTACGCCGGACATTGGCCTATTTTAGTAACACCAAACAAAAAAAAGTTCACAACGCTGTTTATTTGCTAAAAACTTGTCTCCTACACTACTATCCCATCACTCAATGTAAACTATTCTTGCACAAAGGCAAGTGATAAATCAGAGCCAAATACGAACAATTGCAAAAAAGAAAAATAGTATAAAGAATAAATATTCCCAGGGTTGAGCTATTCTTTGCCACTCTTTATAGTGGGCACTTTTGATGTAGCTAATAAAATGGCAGCAGACCTGAAAATTGCTGTTTGAATGTGAAAGCTTTGCTCCCCCTCCTGATTCTTAGGTTTCTGTTTAGTCTGCAAATAGACACATTCTAGAGAGGGTCTGATATGTCAAACAGGATGCACACAAAGGTGGAGGAGGGGTAGCAGATAAACAATAAATCCAATGGCAGCGATGGGTGAACAAAGGAATGGGTGACAAAGAAGAGTACGGTACAGATGGTGATATACTGAACCAAATCTGTAAGTAGATTGTGTATTAAAGGATCACTGTAATGCATTAACAGGAGGAGCTAGTTGTAATTATGCATTGGTCATTAATAAAAGGTATATTTTAATATTTAAAATAGCAATGCACAAAGATAAATTACTTTCCAAAGGTTAGAGAATCAACCCCCAGTTATGCGGATTGTCTCCATCCAGACATGATCATTAAGGTAAAGGGATGGTCTGGTTGGGAGACAGGTTTAAAGGGGTTTAATAGCAACCTTATTGCATGCACAGTAAAAGCGAATTGCAAAGGGAAACCGCCAAGTTCCCATTAAAGGAGACCTCTGTGTTGATAGAAACTTTTGTCTTAAAAATTTAGCACTGCCTGCTACAGAAAGCGGTCTCTTCCAATTGACCTTATAGTGGGTGGAGGCCAGCAGCAGAGTCTGGTCTTTGAAAGTCAGTTTAATATTGAATATTACTTTTTAAATAATTGATTATGAATTGTATTAATGATCAATATAGCTGTGGAGATCAACACATGACCACTGGAATATAAGGGTGTAGTTAGTAATTGGGCAGCACACTTATCAGGTCCAATCAAGGTGCACGTCTAAAGCCTCGCACACAATAAACTGCAAGCAACAAAAGTAGCACGGCACACCCAATTCTTGGCAAAGATAGGACTTTTTTCCCCATAAATCCAAACATTTATGGAAAAAAGTTTGGATTTATCCTGTTATAGTGTCGGGACAGGTCCGCCGCTGCAGTGCGGACTCCAACCGCTAGATGGCGCTGTCGATATTTTGCAGCACTGCCGATATGTGAGAGAAGTTCTAAGCTTATAATGTTAGCCTAACCCGTAAACTAACCCTAACCGTTGACCTAAGCCTTGACTCTATGATATGGCACCGGAATATTGGCAGCGCCATCTAGCGTATTCTCAACGCCACTGCTGCTGCCTTGTGTTGCGTTACCATATGAGGATAGGACCAAAAGTTCCATTAAAAATTGTCACAGAAACATAATGACAATAGGGATGTTAGCCAGCAGCTAACTAGTACTACCTTACGTGTTTTGTATCAAATGATATGTACATATTTATACACAACCTATTAAACATGCTACTGCTGGACAGGGTACATTTCAACGCAAAATGGATATCATAATCCAATACAAATATATTGTATGAGCAACTACATTCAGAAAAAAATAGTTCACATCTCACTCATTAATCTAGGAGGAATCTTGGATCCCAAATGAGTCATTTAAATATAGCACCACCCCAAATTCCCATGTACTCCTGCTAAATCTAAAACTGAAACAAAGTAATGTCACGGTTATGGCAAATTGGTGGTGATAAATGAATCAGCAAAAGCTCCCCGACTCTGGTCTTTAAGTGGCACGAGGTACACCCCACATATTGTTTAGAACAGGCCTTTGCAAGTGATTAAAAGGTATATACAAGTTATATGAAATCTGAAAGAGTTGACCCAGTGATGCATTCAAACATTTTTTTTGCATGAGAAATTTCTAAATAAAATTATCTTGTTTGCAGTTTTATTCAGTTTTCTGTCAGTTGATTTTGAGAAGGAATGAGCCTGAAAATCCAAACTTAATTAGCATAAAATTATTTATTCCTTTTGGCCAATCACAGGCTGTTATAACATTGTTGTAATGTCTGGAAAGTCTGTCTCTGCAGAAAAGCATCACTGGTGTAGACATTTTTTTCCCCCATCACACACCTCTTGCTCCTCCCTTGAATGATGACACGGCTCTGGATCTCTGCACTGTGCGGGTATAGGGTTAAAAAACGTACCTGTATGCAATGTTTTGATTTGTAGGTACCAGGTGCCTGAGTAGGCACCTCTGGGGTTGTTAAAACCATTTTTTTTTTAAATAAAATAAATCTGTTTGTGTATAGATTGAATCATTGCAATGTATGTTTCTGGTATAAGCAGCATGTGTTAGATTAGAAAAAGGTAAAAATGAAAACTCCCATATACATATACAACATACCTTGATGTACAAATCGTGTTGCTAGAAACAATGTATGAGTGTTTTGTAATACTAGAAACAAAAGAATGAGAAACCATTACATGAGAGCAACTCAAACACCTTCTGCTACCACATCTAAACATATATAGGTAAACAAGCTCTCGGTGACAAATTTTAAGAATGCTGGTCATTGTACTGAATGCCTAATCAAAACGCCTAGCTCCTGTTATGGCATTACTAGTAACTTGCCCGTCATAAATGACTGTATCATAGGCTATGTTTATTTGTCTGTTCGGTCTCTCTCTGTGCTGTCTCTCTCCCTCTCTCTGTCTAACATGTGCAGTTGCTATGGGGCGAATTAGACGCAAGCAAGTAGCTTGAGAGTAATGCCTGCGCAGAACCCACAGTGCAGGCGTTATTCACAAGCTCATAACTATTATAGTGGATGGATGTCCTTTATTACAGTTTTTGGACCTTTCCCTTTTTTGTCCTCGCCAGCAGTGGGTGGCGCAACAGTGCCGGGCCGAGAATTTGTTACGTTTTTTATGTTTAGACTAAGGGTTTAGGACAGGGGTGTCCAAACTCAGTCCTGGAGGGCCGCACCCAGGCCTGGATTTGAAGATATCCTTTCTGTGCACAGGTGAGTCAATCAGGATGACTGAAGAAGTGACTGACTCACCTGTGCGCAGCAGGGTTATCATCAAATCCAGGCATGTATGTGGCCCCCCCCAGGACCGAGTTTGGACACCCCTGGTGTAGGGTTACCATTTTTCTCTGTGGCCACTATTTTTACTATGTAAAGCTTATCATCTGCCACTACCACAACCCCAAAACCAAAAAAGGAGGGTCTAGCCCTCACTCCAACAGCAAAGTCTTGGTGATACCTAGTGGCCGCTGAACACTACTACTGGCGGGAACAAAATAGGAAAGATCCAAGTTGTCCTTTAATTACTATCCACAACCATATTACACATTATACCCACTAGCTGCATGCAGATGACAATTAGTAGATAGTGGGGCCTTGTGTGAGATGAGTGGAATCTAATTGGGTCTTATTTACTTTGCATTACACAGTTATTATAAGTATAGACATTCCCTGGCTAGTAAAGATAATACATTTGAATCTTGTTGCTATAACATCTTTCATCTCTTCTAGCACTAATCCCAGGGTGCAGGGAGAGGCTTTGTTATTTACCTGTACAACAGCATATGGTTTTCTGCTTCACCAAATCCGACACCATTATATGATAGATAAACTGGACAGTCTGCTGATAAGGCTGACATTAGGCAGCTGAGAACTGTTTGACCCCAGGCCCCTGACCAGCAATAACAAATATTTGGCCTGGCAGGATGGGCAGTCAGCAAAAAAACAACAAATTAATAACAACCAGGATCAAATTTGGGGTACAATATACAGCTATGGGAATTAAAGGGTGTAAATCTCTAGATTCAATAAGCTTTTCAGGGGCTATAAAGGGCTTCACGGAGACTGCAATAACAGCTTTTCACCTAGAAAGGAGATGTCACTGCATTTCACAGCCCATGCAATGTTTGGTAGACCTGAAGCAGGGGTGGGCAAGTTCGATCCTGGAGAGCCCAACACAGGCCAGGATTTTAGGATATCCCTGCTGAGTACAGGTTATTGAATTACTTATTCAGTCATCCTGATTGTCTCACCTGTGCATAGAGATATCCTAAAATACAGGCCTGTGTGGCGCTCTCCAGGATCCAACTTGCCCTCCCCTGTTCCATGTCTACCAAACATATGCTCTGTACTTATATAGAGCCATTTTCAATTAGCCGAATCGCAATTTAATGAGGCTGTATGTGTTTTTCTCCTTTGTGTCTCTGGTCAAGTTTTGTGTGGCTTGCGATGAGTGCCGTTGCTTTTATTTTCAAAGCCCTGCGTGTCTCGTGTTGTTCTGATAGGTGTTTATGGCTTCGGCATCGTATAATTTCAAAGTCCTGCGTGCCTTGTGTTGTTCTTCTAAGTGTTACTGGCTTCGGCCTCGTTTTGATCCTGTTTGAGAAAATTTAAGTTTTTTCGGCCGTTAAGTTAATTTGTTTAATTAATTGGCTTTTTTTTATTTTATTTTTTAATAACGTTCAGAGTTACGCGCGTGAAGTCATGGGAGCCTTGTTTAATATAGCGTGACAGACAGAAACGTAAGATGACAACTATTATATGTCACTAGCGACTTGCCCGTCAAAAATGACGGGGCAATAAAACTGTAAGGCACGTAATGTTGTTTGCCACAAACATACATTTTTTTTGTTGGTCTGAGATCCTTTGGCGCTCATTGCGAACCTCACGCTGAGCGCCTTCGGTGCTCATTGCGAGGCTCTTGGTTGTTGTAATTTTTTTTTTTTTATCAGAGGCGCTTTTGCTGTCATTGTGAGGTCGGCGCTGAGCTGCTTTTTGTGCTTATTGCAAGGCTGTCTCCGGTGTAGTTTGTGTGCGTTGGTGCTCGTTGTGATGCGGGCAGTGAATGGCTTTTGTGTTTATTGCGATAGTGTTTTTTTTTTTTGTGTATATGTATTTTTGTATGCTTATTATATAATTAATAAATTACTAAATTAATATACTTTACCTATTTGTAAGTAATATATGCAGGAAGCATTGTGCTGAAGAGCTGACAATCTGTTTTGATGTTCCTGCAGCATACAATGTACGTTTGCACTGTTGGTGAGCTGAGGTGTAAGTGTCAGCAATGTGTGCAGTGTGTAGTGTAAATAGGCTGCGTTTGCGAGGGGAAGCTGTTTCTGTAGCTGGGTACTTCCGCATTCTGTAAGTTAGTGTTGTAAAATGGCGGCGAATGTGTATGTGGTACGCGGGTGTGGATGATTTAGCGTCCTTGCTAAAAGTGTATCTTGTACCTCGTACGTTTTTTGGGAAAAGCCGTATGTGCCTGGTGGTGTTTTGCCGCTTTAGGGTCGTGTAGCCTCGTTTTCGTTTTTTCGGCGGCCATTTTTTCTGTCGCTTAGGGGATTTTCGTGTGTCCAGACTCTGTAATTTGGACTTACATTGAGGTGTAACTTCACTTGCAGGGGTCCTGGGTGCCCCCCCTTGCTGTGGGTAAGCTTTTTATGTCATTTTTGTGTGTATTTATTGTTTTTTTAATGTTTTTAACTGCACGTGGTTCGGTCGTGTTTTTGCAAGTTCGTAATGTTTTTTTTTCTAAGTCCCGCGGCTCATATATTTTTTTAGTGTAAGTCCGTATTTAGTCATTGCGTGTTAGATGTTTGTAACCGCTTGTGAGGCACCGTAGACCCTCCACCTCCGCAAATGCGGACCCCCGCTTCTTGCAGTTCTTGAGAGCTCGTGACGACGAGCGTGATGACGATTCGTAGTTTGACAACTAATATATGTGATATGAATGCAGAGGGTTGGCCCAGGAGGTTTGTACAACTGTAGAACAACTTGGTACACTAACTTATGTACAGACAACAAATGACATACCATTTAATGGCTGGGTGTCTTTTCTAGATCACTACATTATTTCTTTGCTTGTTTTAATTATTTGCTTAGTTGTATATTTGTGAGTCAAAGCAGACAACATGTAATACAAGATGAAAGGGCAGAAATTGTCCAAATGTTTCAAATTAAATCCTAGAATGTTTGCAGTAGTAAACAGGGATTAAAAAAAAAAAAAGTGTTATCAGCATATTTTTTAGGGAATAAAGGAAGGGTTCATATATAGAAATAAATAAGTACACATATAGCAAATAAATAGTACATTTGTGTTCACATTTGAACATCAAGAACAAGTTAAAAAACTTGTCTCTCTTCCAGAATTCTGAGAAATACAGTTATTACATTGCACTCTGGGAACCTGTGCAGGGACATGCAAATGTACCTACAAAGGCTTCACTCTTGCAATAAATAACAATTTTAAACCTTGCTTCCTTTAAGCATATGCCTTCTGTATTATGCAGCTTTGCGCAAAGCTCAGGTTAGATTTACAAAAGCTAGGAATCCCACCCATGTACAGCTGTTTCAAGGTTACTGCCTCTCATCAGTGTGGGACCGGTTCCTTAGCATGTGTAGTATATTTTATGAGTAGGTAGTTTACCACAACAATCATTTTAATTTATGGTGAGCAAAAGAGTGATAGAAGCCCTCCACCGTACATACACTGAACATGTAGTGGACTGGTCCAAGCACACATACAGATATACACAGAGGATATGTCAAAGCACACAAACAAGATAAACATAGAGGACTGGACTGAGCACATACGCTGAACATGTAGTGAACTGGTCCAAGCACACATACTATATATACACCGAGGACTGGTCCAAGCACACATACTATATATACACCGAGGACTGGTCCAAGCACACATACCAGATATACACCGAGGACTGGTCCAAGCACACATACTAGATATACACAGAGGACTGGCCCATGCACACATACTAGATATACACAGAGGACTGGCCCATGCACACATACTATATATACACCGAGGACAGGTCCAAGCACACATACTAGATATACACCGAGGACTGGCCCATTCACACATACTAGATATACACAGAGGACTGGCCCATGCACACATACCAAATATACACAGAGAATGGGTCAAAGCACACATACTAGATATACATAGAGCACTGGTCCAAGAACATATACTAGATATACACAGATCACTGGCCCATGCACAAAGCACACATACTAGATATACATAGAGCACTGGTCCAAGCACATATACTAGATATACATAGAGGACTGGACTGAGCACATACACTGAACATGTAGTGAACTGGTCCAAGCACACATACTATATATACACCGAGGACTGGCCCATTCACACATACTAGATATACACAGAGGACTGGCCCATTCACACATACTAGATATACACAGAGGACTGGCCCATGCACACATACTAGATATACACAGAGGACTGGCCCATGCACACATACCAAATATACACAGAGGAGTGGTCCAAGCACACATACTAGATATACACAGAGGACTGGTCCAAGCACACAAACTAGATATAAATAGAGGACTGGACTGAGCACATACACTGAACATGTAGTGAACTGGTCCAAGCACATATACTTTATATACACAGAGGACTGGTCCAAGCACACAAACTAGATATAAATAGAGGACTGGACTGAGCACATACACTGAACATGTAGTGAACTGGTCCAAGCACATATACTTTATATACACAGAGGACTGGCCCATGCACACATACTAGATATACACAGAGGAAGGGTCAAAGAACACATACTAGATATACATAGAGCATTGTTCCAAGCACACATCCTAGATATACACAGATCACTGGCCCATGCACAAAGCACACATACTAGATATACATAGAGCACTGGTCCAAGCACATATACTAGATATACACAGAGGATGGGTCCAAGCATGCATACTAGATATACACAGAGGACTGGCCCATGCATACATACGTGATATACATGGTGGATGATATAAAGCACACATACTTGATATACACAGAGCACTGGTCCAAGCACATATACTAGATATACACAGAGCACTGGTCCAAGCACATATACTAGATATACACAGAGGACTGGCCCATGCACACATACTAGATATACACAGAGGACTGGCACATGCACACATACCAAATATACACAGAGGAGTGGTCTAAGCACACATACTAGATATATATAGAGGACTGGACTGAGCACATACACTGAACATGTAGTGAACTGGTCCAAGCACACATACTAGATATACACAGAGGACTGGCCCATGCACACATACTAGATATACACAGAGCATGGGTCAAAGCACACATACTATATATACACTGAGGACTGGTCCAAGCACACATACTATATATACACTGAGGACTGGTCCAAGCACACATACTAGATATACATAGAGCACTGGTCCAAGCACATATACTAGATATACACAGAGGATGGGTCCAAGCACGCATACTAGATATACACAGAGGACTGGTCCAAGCACACATACTAGATATACATAGAGCACTGGTCCAAGCACATATACCAGATATACACAGAGGATCGGTCCAAGCATGCATACTAGATATACACAGAGGACTGGCCCATGCATACATACGTGATATACATGGTGGATGATATAAAGCACACATACTTGATATACACAGAGCACTGGTCCAAGCACATATACTAGATATACACAGAGCACTGGTCCAAGCACATATACTAGATATACACAGAGGACTGGCCCATGCACACATACTAGATATACACAGAGGACTGGCACATGCACACATACCAAATATACACAGAGGAGTGGTCTAAGCACACATACTAGATATATATAGAGGACTGGACTGAGCACATACACTGAACATGTAGTGAACTGGTCCAAGCACACATACTAGATATACACAGAGGACTGGCCCATGCACACATACTAGATATACACAGAGCATGGGTCAAAGCACACATACTATATATACACTGAGGACTGGTCCAAGCACACATACTAGATATACATAGAGCACTGGTCCAAGCACATATACTAGATATACACAGAGGATGGGTCCAAGCACACATACTAGATATACACAGAGCATGGGTCAAAGCACACATACTAGATATACTGGTACACTAGACATGAACAAATGAACTGCACTTGGAAAACAGCAGCCCACCCCTGAAGCTGAAACTGGCATCTTCACAAACCACCCAGGATACCCACCCATCAGTTAAAGGACAACTGTATAATGAAAACTAAAATATATGTTTGAAAACATTAAGCATGAATATGAGCGTAAGTATGCAGGAGAAAAAGTAATATGGCTAGTTTTTATTATAAAACAATAACTGTTGATGCGTCTGCAGGACCCTGGAGTGATTCATGATACACAATTGTGTGTGTGTAAGAGGGGAGTCTACATTTCTAGAGCGCTGTGGTTTCCCTCATCTACTTCTGGGCCTCTGAGGCGAAAGTGGTGTGGTATAAATGTCTATCTTATCCTATTATGAAACAAAAGCTCCGAGCTTCTGTCTGTTTCCTCCTCCCCCTGATAACTACAAATACACACATCCAGATCTCAGGATGCATTGTAACAAACACAAAATTGATTTCTGTGCTCTTAAACAGTCTTTAAAAATTCAGCTTTTCCCCCAAAAAATATTTTATGTCAACGTCTTACTCAGCTGCTAATAGTTAGTTCGGACATACTTAACAAACAAGTGGTGTTTTTTATTTTATTTTAACTGCAGTGGCCCTTTAATATGAAATGACTGCCTGCCAATCCTGCCATTTGTTGCCTCCCTACTCTAACTTGAGTATAACACACAGTAAGTAAAAAATGAGAGAACAAAAACACCTATACATTGACCTAACCTCATAGGGTACACAGGGATAGGGTGTGGTCTCATGGGGATAGGTTGTTTTTTATGTTTCACCTGAGATAAAGCACTTCAGTAAAGATCATATCACACAATATGTTGCAATGCCATGAGTAACAATGAGAGCTATGGATGCAGGTCCTCTAAAAGTTGCAATTATTTTCTGTTGATTTTGCACATATTTAACTGCAAGGAATACACATTGCAAGACAGAACAAAAGGAAACCATAATCATAGCTTACTGCTGAGAGTTAAGAAACTCCGTGAGACGGACTACAGATTATATATTAACTATATTAAAACATTTAATAACATTTATGGCGGTAGATTCTTTGAGAAAAAGAGGAACGCAGTTCAGGACAGAGGCATCTTCTAGAAAAAGAGGAATATAAGAACAAGAGGTCATTATTTGAAGCTGGAAATTGTAGGGGTAATGTGTAAAACTACTACTTTACTGAAATTATATTAGATAAGTGGAAGAGCCCTCCTTTGGAAGTGGTTGGGTCAAATGCCTTTAAGAATGCCTAGGATAAGCATAAGGCTATGCGGAGGCCTAATTGAAGCAAGGGGTGTTTCCTATTTTGTCCCCACCAGTAGTGACATGCAGCGACCTGTAGGTGCCACAATGATGGCAAGCCAATACTTTGTTCAATTTGTTCTTAGAGTGAGGTCTAGAGTTAGGGTTTAGATATAGGGCTCAGAGTTAGGGTAGTGGCAGATGATAAACTTTACATAATAAAATAGTGGTGCCACTACTTCACTTTGTAAAGCTTATCATCTGCATCTACCCTAACCCTAAATCCTAACCCTAAATCTAAACCCTAACCCTAAGAACAAATTGAACAAAGTCTCCACCACTGCTGGTAGATACAAAACAGGAAAGGTCCAATGCAAGCTTTTGGGTAGATATAATGGACATGCTCGATTGACAATTTTTTGTTGTTACCTGCCTTCAAAAATATGTTTATAAAAACAAGATTTCAGAAGTTGGAAGATTTTGGGTAACGTGTGAAAGTACAACTTTACAGAAATGGCAGATATGTTGAACAGCCTTCCAGAAGAAGTGTTAGGAACAACCACATTAAAGAATCCAACCATGGCTCTCCTGAGGTTTAATAAACCAAAGTTTTTTAGATAGATAAAATAGGCAGACGAGTTCTTTTGGTGCTATCAAATGAAATCTATGTCTCTATCAGTGAAGTTCACAGAATGACTGAGCACAGATGAGGGAGAGTTGGCAGGTGTTTGGCATACGCCAGGCTGCTGGTACTGCCTTGTGGTCAGTGTTCGTAGAAAAAAAGGGCCATGTCTTTCCATGGGTGCAGAAGACTGATGAAATGTGAGCTTGTAAACAGGCTGCTAGCGGGCAGAGGAATGTCTCCCTAATGGCAACAACACACAAAAAATATCACCCAGACCCAATCCCCTGAAGGTCAACTAAGCACAAACAAGGACTGCCATAAAGAAAATGACCTGGTGCCCTCACATAAATAATGAGGCCGGCAGGTATTTCATATACATAAAGGTGGAGAGCATACTGGCCCCAAGCACAGGGAAAATAAGAAGCAATAACACGCCAAGCACAAGAGAAGGAGCTCACGGACCAGCTGAGACTTTTTTTCACATGTTCTGGGAAAGAACATAAACAACCACTGCATTAGCAACTAAAAATAGCAGCTGAGTCATGAAAGAGGCAGTACCTCCGTACAACAAGAAAATATATCCCATGATCACAGCATAAACATACATATCACAGTGGAAGATTTCTTAATGAACCTCTACGTCATCAGATCAGTTCTTCACCATCAGATAGAGGGTTGGAAATCATGTAGAAAAAGTGAGGAAATTGTATATTTGTTATATTATAGTTTTTTTTTTGCATAGAGTGGTTAAAACAACTCAAACACTCTTTGATATGGAAGGTTGTGACCACCAATCCCACCTCTTTATAAATTTATATATTTTTTTTAGTTTAAAGGGTTAAACAAATGTAAAGTGTCAAATGATGGATATGAGACAAATGTTGGGTGTTGTAATATAGTTAAAATAATAATTTGATCTAAAATGAAATAAAATATACTAAGGTAATAAAGTGAGACTTGAGCTCACAACCTCTTATATCAAAGCCAATATCACCTACCATCTTTCTACAATGAGTATGTGAACACAAATGTACTATTTATTTACTGTACTCTTCTATCCCTCTTTTGCCCACCATATGCTAAATGCTGGTGTGGTTAATAGCCTTCCCACAAACAGCACTATAGCACCAGTTAGGTACCAGCCCCACACTAATGAGATTCGTTTAAGACTGAAATAGCTGTCTGTGGGTAGGTTTACTAACTCCTGAATTATCCATCCTATGCTATACTTTAAAGCAATGTAATACAGCAGGCATATGCTTAAAATGGTGTTGGAGTAAAGAGGACATTTTTGCATGTCCCTGCCCAGATTCCAGAATACAGTGCAATAACTGTATGTCTCAGATTTATGAGCAGGAAATAAGTATTTTAACTTATTTTAGACGTTCACATTTGAAAACAAATGTACTGTTTATTTACTAGTATAGTAATAAATAGAAATAAATCAAGATAAACAAATGTAAACAACTTTCCATATAATTTCCAGTCCTCCATCTTGGCCGGCACGGAGGCAGCCCCAGGCACTGGGTCTGACACAGAGCAGCGTGACCCAGCGGTGCCTGGGGTGCTCCTGATTGGCTGAGAGAGTGGAGGAGGGACTTCCGCACGTTTCGCAGACTTCCTTCTTCACTCTGCGCCGGCCATTGCCAGGATTGGAAGCTAGCGTGGTCTGCTCCCGTCTTGATGCCTGCAAGTATAGCTGCCCAGAATTCATTAACCCTGTCAGTGATAAGGCTGTGGGGGTCCCTCTTTGTGGGCTGTGTGCTGTGTGTGTGGTCGTTTGTCTGGGTCCGTGGGGGCTGGTGCGGCTTTCTCAAGGACCCTGGGGAGTTAGAGGCCCTTTTGGCCATGGTTAGGTCCCGAGCATTGTGTCATGGGGTTAGGTGGGTCCAGGATAGATTGGTTTTGGCGCGTCTGGGGAGTGAGGGCCTTTCCACGGAGGTGCAGGCTCAATCTGAAGTGTCTGCTAGCCTGAGACCAGCGGGGGAGGTCACTAGACAAATGGGCACCATAGGCCCACGGAGCCATGCAACAGCAGCAGTTCCGGCAATAAGGTCAACCGGACAGCAGGGGCCACGGAGGAGGTCCCCGAGAGCCAGGAGCTCATCCCACCCACTACCACTACCACAGGGAGGCACGGGCGATGGCCTAGCCGTCCGGTCACCGCCTAGCGTCATGCCCCAAGTTCAGACCCGGTCCCGGGTTTCTAGTAAGAGTAAAAAGCCAGGGAGTCCTAAAAAGACTCCTATAGTTCGTCACTGTTCGGCTCCGGCGGTCCCCACTGCTTCACCCACTGAAGCTGTCATAGGTGTCTTGCAGGGACGACCGGCAAGGACATGGGAAAAAGACATCAGGTGCTCGAGGAGATGGCTAGCGACGACAGTCAGGTGGTGATAGATGACGTTCCAGTCACAGCCAGGACGGCACGGCAGACGCGCCCTGCCAGGGCTCGCAAAGCAACTAACAGGCACAGTCCTTTGGTTTTTACTTCCACCCCAGCAAGGAGACACAAGTCCCCGGACAAAATAGTTAGGCCACAGCTTAGGTTGACCGGTCACGACAATACCCTAACTAAGGGGACGCCCATGCAAGACAGGTTTAGTTAAGGCATTGGCTCAGCCCTTAAGCCGTTGGGGGCAGTTGAGTCTCTAAGCCCTGCCGTTGCCCTAGATTTGGTTTCCGAGCACTCCTCAGGGTGCGAGCGGACTGCCAGGGCAGCGGAATACAGGCATAGAAGAGCTAGTAATTGTTCTTCATGCCTTCACAGATCCAGAGTCAGGTCCAGGTCCGGAAGTGAGAGGTCAGGCGTTTGCAGCTGCACCTGCTCAGGTAGAAGAGCCCTCAGAGGACAAGGCGGACACGGACTCCCGTTCGGACCGAGCGGCGAGAGTGTTCCAGGGTGGCAGCTACCCCTGCACGACGGTGAGCGTACAAGGGCTTTGTGGATGGAGCGATATAAGGCGGGGGGCCCCTCCTTCCATGGCACCCCATTTGCTTGCATCCCTAAAATCACTTATGTGTGCCCACGATCTCCCAATCAGCGATGAAATAGCCGGGGCGTGGGTGGGTAGTCTATCCGGGAACGCCCGGGCGCTCCTGGGTCACCCCCCTCTCCGGTACGGAAATCAACACTTCTACCGTTTCGGCAGGAAGCCCTAACATCACCATCAAACCAGCGGATAAAGGTGGCACACTTATTATTATGAACACACCAGGCAACCCAGGGACACCAATTCCTTGCGGCATTCCTTTGCATGTTTTATTGTTGTTTTTCTTTTCCTTAATGTGATGGGATATTTATGGTCCTTAGTCATATTGCTCTGGTATTCTTTTATCTAAAACCTGGCGTAGACACTTGCAAACTTGACATTTTTCATGATGCCTGTCCCTTTTATCTCTGCTCTGTATTCCACTGCTTACACGTAATCAATAAATCAGAACTTACGAAAAAATACGAACCGCGGGTCTTACAACGCAAAAATTATGGACTTAGCCCAAAAAAATACGGGATGCGGGACTTTGACAAAAAAACATTACGAACTCGCAAAATTATGACCTTAACAGCCGAACCGTGCGCACCTGAAAACATTAAAAACACAATAAATACACACAAAAAAGACATAAAAAGCTTACCCACAGCAAGGGGCGGCACACAGGACCTCTGCAAGGGAAGTTACACCGCAATTTAAGTCCAAATTCCCGAGTTTAGAAACACAAAAATCAGCCAAGACTTAATGGCCGCCGAAAAAAACGAAAACGAGGCTACACGACCCTAAAGCCGCAAAACAACACCAAGCACAGACGCATTTTCAAAAAAGCAGTACGAGGTAAAGACTTTTAGCAAGGACGCTAAATCATCCACAGCCACGTACCACATACACATTTGCCACCATTTTACAACACTAACTTACAGAATGCGGAAGTACACAGCTACCCCAATGGCTTTCCCTATTTACACTACACTCTGCACACATTGCTGACACTTACACCTCAGCTCCACAACAGTGCAAAGCTACATTATATGCTGCAGGAACCTCAAAACAGATTGTCAGCTCTTCAGCACAATTCTTCCTGCATATATTACTTACAAATATGTAAAGTATATTAATTTATTAATTATTTCATTGGCATACAAAAATACATAAAAAACGTATCGCAATAAACACAATAGACAATCACCACACGCCTCACAACGAGCGCCAACGCTGCTTATAGCACACAAGCTACACCAGGGGACAGCCTTGCAATAAGCGCAAAAAGCAGATCAGCGCCGACCTTTCAATGACAGCAAAAGCGCCTCTAATAAAAAGAAAACATCCAACAACCTTGCAATGAGCGCCAAAGGTCCTAAGGTTAAAAAACGGTTTACATTATGTTTCAAACAGCATTCCCTGGCTTACAAGTTCATGCCCGTCATTTTTTGACGGGCAATTCGCTAGTATATATATATGTGTGTGTATATATAAATAAATATATATATATATATATATATATATATATAAAACATTTTTATTATTCAAAAGGAAGCAGCTGACGATACTGTGTGCATTAGAAAATACAATATGGAGATTCACAACTTGTTACTCACCCATCTCATTCAGTGACATGCTCTGAGGGATGGGTGGAGGGAAGCAGTCAATAAAAACAAGCCCTTAGAGGCAGGAGTGGAGTTAGTGAATGAAGGATCCCATTTCAAAGTAATTTGGGGCCGCCCCTGTAACTTTTCTATAGCAATGGTTATCAAACCTCTCCTCAGGACACACCAGACAGGTCATGATTTTGGTTTAACACTGTGTGAACACAGGAGGAGCAATTAGCATTTAACAGACTCTAATTGCCTCCTCTGTATTCAAACATTGTCAAACCGAAAACATGGCCCTGTTTGGTGGGTCCTGAGTAGAGGTTTGAGAATCACTGCTCTATATGCTATAGATACCCCAAGCGGTCATTAAAAATAAGCCAAACAATATATATAGGTGCTCAGATCACCCATAGGGTGATCAGATAACCTTTGTGTAAAAATAATTGTCTACCCCTCTCCCCTAATAAATGGAGAGTCTCCCATTACTCCAGGCTGCTGTCAGTAGCATAGGGACCCTATCTTATTGCAGGTCCTGGTGCTTTGCTCCACTACTGCCTAGAGGTAGACAGATGGAAATCGTAATAATCCAGAACTCTGTATTATTGGCCCTGGTTACCCCAATACAATTGCTAGGGCTCTACGGGGGTGTGAGAGACACCAGTCACAATATATTGCCAAATTCTCCTGCATCAACTTCCTGGGAGAAGTCAGAGGTGACTTTCATGGGTGGAGCCAAGTAGGGACAAGAGGTGTTGGCTATGCATGTAAACATATTTTTCGGGTATGCTTTGTTAAATTCATATTTCTGTATTTCTCTTCTATTATGGGGCAGCAGTGTTTGCAAGGGTTAGACAGTCTTGTGCTTATTGTCTGTGGCACAGCATTAGTCATCTTCAGGTCTGCTCTGACTGGTTGTGCTGGGCGAGGGCCAGGACTGGACTTCATATTTACTTGTGCAGGCTATATCACCCTCACCTTGTGAGGGATACTATCAGTCTCCCCCTGTCTGCCTATTTCATGTTCTCATTTATTATTGATTTGCAATTTAAACTTTTCAGTTGTCCTTCTATTGGCTGGAGAGTCACTCTTGAAAAACAAATATGCGAGGCGAGCAGTTGAGGCACGTGGGACTTAGGCTGCAATGAGTGCCAAAGGCAAAAGGCACTCATTGCACTGCGAGCCTCTCAAAGCGAGGTAAGCAGTTGAGGCCCGTGGGACACCGCCATAAAACGCAGTATTTTGACGCTGTCTGCGAGGAAAGCAGTTTGCTAATTTAACGGCCAAACTTAGTTCAATCGCGTAACTGGAAAAACAGCAAAATAATTAAAACAAAATAAAAACGCACTCACACACAGGACCGGGGGAGAGCCAGGAAGCGAGGTTGCAAGCGAATTTGAGCCATATTTGCAGTTTTTCAACAATCAAAAATAGGCTAAGCAAGGAAAATAGCAGAAGAAAAACATAAAAAATCTGAAACAGGATGAAAACGAGGCTCATCAAAGCCAGGCACGCAAGACTTAGAAAATAAAACAAACAGCATTCAGCGCGTAACACGTAAACATTCAGTAGACACACAGAAGAGAAACACACAGGGAAGGGACAGGGCGGAAATGCTGGAAAAAGACACATGGGATTCCCAAGCTCAAAACTTTCAGGTTAACGAATCGTCCAAAGGCGCTCATCGCAGGTCTCGGGCTGAGCATCTCGAGCGGGAGAGGCTTACAATGAGCGCCCGTCATATTTGACGGGCAATCACCTGGTTTCATATAATAGGTAATAAATTAGAGTCTGTATTTTTTTTTTTTAACATTCTGAAAATGTTACCTATTTTAAAATGCTATGCTACAAAATAACTTATAGAAAAGATGTGAACACTGCTCATTTAACTAACAAGCTAGCCCTTATTAATGGGACATCAAACTTCTTGTGTACCCTGCAGCTCTGCTTTTGTCACAGTAAGTTATGAAAGTTGCAGAATACATATATTTTAAAATAAATATATATTTATATAATGTTTTATTCCTCTCTCTGTACCAAATTCCTGTTTTCGTTCCCTTGTCATTTATTCACACGTGGCTGGACTTCAGTTTATATGAACATGAAGCAAGTGGTGTTTTATAGTATAGGTTTACAATTTCCTGGATCTAAAGAGACACACACACTACCACATAGGAAAACATATATATGGGTTCAAAGGTAAATAAAAAGCACTCATCCAGATAACATTCTTGTTTTATTACAATTTACAGCAATTGTTTCTCCCACAAAAAAATTGCTAAAATGCCTTGCAAACATAGACCAGATGTAGCTTTGTTTTGAGATGGGGCTTGCAGGTTCTGAGCATAGTCTGAAGGAATATCTAGAGAGAAGAGCAGAGATATAGAGGAGTGGTTAGCCTAAACAGTGATCCATTGCGAGCTTAATTTGCAAGTCAGTACACAGAATCCTCAAAGATAAAAGAACAATAAACTGAATAATTCTGTGGAAAAATGATATCCTAACAATGTTGGGGTATTTAGGCTTATTTAAAATGTCTTGTTTTTCTTTTGCTGTTTTCCACCATAATATATTTGTTAGGAGAATGGTGCCCCAAATACAGATCCTGAGAAGTAGATGCGTTACAAGCATGATATAGGGTTATACATTTAACAGGCACCTATAAAGGGAAGTGTGCTTGACATGAACATATGGAAGGACATTTGATGTTGTCTCCCATATGCAATATCAAAAGAGGGTAACTGTTGGCAGCAGAGATGAGCAATACAGACACAGGGACACAGTGATTTCGCTAAAATTTGGATTTGTCACCAGCATATTTTGGCAACTAGCTCTCAAATGAAGTTGGAGTTCATCATTCCAGGCTCTGTCCAAAGGACTTTGAATTCTGGCCCTTCCCAGCTCTATGAACATTTTGACTAAACAGCGGATAGGGAAAGAGTACGCCAATCCTTAAAGATGGGGAACATGAAGAAGTTCACTGGCCTCTCCCAGAGTTACAAAGCAACACACAGCACTTGTATGCAGGACATCTGTCTTGGTTTAGAGATGTTGCTGAAACACAAAGATATGTTTATTGTGCATAGGGAGAAAGTGTATTAGTAGGATACACACACAAAAAAAGAACTGAATTTCATTGTACACCAAAAGTAAGTGGTACTGGACATGAAGAAATGGCAGAAAAGAGATTATGTATCATACAATTGGATAAATAAAAACAGGAACAACATTTTATATAAAATATATAACAACAATTTGACCAGATTCATAAATGTAAACTGTGCAAAAAGTAAATGTACTTTTTTAAAGGACATAGAAAATAACAAAACTGTTATGCAGCATCAGATAGAGGCTTGAAATCAAGTGGGGAAGCTGTGAGTTAGATACTGGTATTTTTAGTAATTGATTGTATACCCATAGACAACCTCCCACAAGAAGATGCAGAGATGATGAGGATGTGATTGTCACAACAATTATATTTCAGTTAACTACTGATTACTATACTCATATATAAAAATGGGTCAGAGGTAGATTAATTATCTCTGACATTCAAGTTTGTGGGATCAAATCACATTTTTAACTTTATTTTTTCTAATAATATTTTTTTAGTTCCAATGATAAAACAAAGAACAGCTATCAACTATAAGACTCACTCCCATGAAACACTCATTCAGTTTCACTTTTTACACAACCTGCACTGCAGACCGTGACTATAAAAACACTACAAAAAACTGTTAGTCTTATAGTTTATATCTGTTCTTATTTACCCTGTGACCTGAATAAAAAATATTATTAAAAAACAGAACCAGAAAGATTTTTATATCATAACTTGTCATAATAGAGATGCAATATGTTTATTTGCCAAAGCAGGAGTGTGCAAGTATATATATGTATAATGCTATAGAATGGGAAATATACCACTCCTTCAGTCTTGCACAACAGGCTCAAATGAATGCCTTGGCTGGTGGAGCCTCATTATATGTACAGGGGGGGTGCAGGCACTCTAAATCCCCTAACTACAAATGCTCAATTGAATTAGCCAAAATGTAAAAACACTCTTTTTTCACATGATTGTGAACATTTTGTTTGACTGGTTAGAGCACATCTGGTGACTTCAATTGCCCTTTAACAATAAGTATGAGATTCCAGCAGTGTGTCTCGGCTTCCCCCTTCATATGCCCTATCAATAAAAAAATACATTTCAGACACTCTGTCTTGTTCCAATTCTTGATCATATAATATTTTGATTGGTCATAACAGCTGCTGACTATATTCACAGTTGGCCACATGAAAATAAACATTTCTTATTGCATCCAGTGTGGTTACCAGCAACCTGTGCGCAAGAAGCTCCTGTTACAGCAGCAAAGCAGCAGAAGTTTAGTATCCAGCCAAGAACATTGGCTATTATTACCACCGTATTGATATGTTTTAGTAGATAAACAGAACAAGTATTTGAAGATAAAGTACAGAGTGTTCAAAATCTATGCACAATATCTATGAAAGCAATTAACGTGGTCCACTGAAAAAGTTTCACCAAGCACAATTAACTTGCCTCCCCCAGGTCCAATAAAAGCAATTAGTACTTTGAACCACCCGGAATTATTACTGCTCTAAAACAAGGAAAGAATAAAAAGTTTCTGAGAAAAAGAACGAAAAGGACTTAACTGAAGGAATATCATTACAAACAGAAGACATACTATGTGGACAACTCGAATGATAACAGTCTGCACAATGCAATAAAAGCACCTCGTCTCAAGACACATGTTCTGGGCCTTTCTTGGAAAGTTTTAAGAGTTCAAATAAGTTCAGGAGAGGCTTTCTCTAATCCTGTCCGATGGGTACTAGACACTTTCCTCTATTCCAGTTTCATGCCCCTGGAATTAATGCCTTTCCTTTCCGACCTACTGGAGCTGGCAGACCACCAGGAGTTTTCTGTTTGCTCTATGAGACCAGATATAAACATGACACCCAAACCTGGTGCTGATCAGTGAGTCACACTGAGCACTCCTGTATAAATGGCAAGAATCCCTTATAAACATCGTATCTCTCCAATGCAAGATTTATTATGTTATGTGCTGAAAAACTGGGGAAAAATGGCATAACATATAATGGCTGCATTATGCATTTAGTGGTAAATCTCAGGGTTGAGATTATGTTAATCACATTTAATGACTGCTTATGGGTTCAATACATTGATGCAAATAACTGCTAAGTTTTTAACTGTCATAGGGCCTGATTCAACTGTGATTTGGCCAATAGAATAGGGCTCTATATAAGCACATAGCATATTTTTTTACAGGAGTTTTTAATTAGTGAACTTCTATCCAAAAGCAAGGTCTTCACTAACTAAAAACTTCTGTAAACAAAATATGCTCTGTGCTTATATAGAGCCCTATTCAACTGGCCCATAGGAGGTTAAACATTTGAATGAGGCCCATAGTGTGTATTGAGACAAATTCAGTACTGGATAGGCAGACTGTGAGGGATTTGTAACAGATGATGGAGGGGGGATTGGGAAGGCAGACTGTATAACAAGCGTAGGAGAGATAAACAAGAAGATTATACTCCAAGCTGCCAAGATGTAAAGCAATATCTGCATAATTCCGTAGTTAATTTTTTTGTGAGGAACCCACATTTCCCTTGCAGAGAGTACTACAATTCAAGTATTGGTTAGTAATCATCATATGTGGATATTTTTCAATATAAAACTTATCACACATCTACAGGGGTGGACAATACAATGGAAACATCACATGAAAAAGTTTTTAACTTTTAAGTAACTAAATCATAATTACAAACGCAGCTGCAAAGTTAAGTCATATTAGTTTTGCTATCAATTAGCAATATGTATCAGCTAAAAATAGTCAGTACGCAAATTGCAGGTTAATTTGTTATGGCAGGGCTGCCATTCAGAAACTGCTTGTTTCCAAGGCCAATACACAATGATGCATAACTTGGTGTAGGAGCACAAAACCTGGATCCCTGAACCATGGAAAAAAGTGATATGGCCTGATATTATCTTTCACCCTATTTCCTATATCTGGATAGGTTTATATTTGGAAAAGGATGCCTTTAATCCACAAATTATTTTGCCAATTTGGTGGTGGACCTGTAATGTTATGGACAGCTATTTTGTGGGTTCAAACAGTATTTCCATGCAATTTTACCATATCCCAGGATGATAATGCTCCCATACACACTGCTAAACAAATACAAAGAGTGGTTTCATGAAAATGAGGATGAAACAAACACCTTCCATTCCCTCCCCAATCACCAGATCTAAACATCATTGAACCTTTATGGTACTTTTTGTAGCACAGACTGCAAATTAGATTTCCTACTTTATACCTCAAAGAACTAAAGGCCTTTCTTCTTGAATAATGGTGAATATCTCACTACACAGGCACGGCACTCCAAGAAGGACTGAAGAGTAGAAATATATTGTTGGTGTTTCTGATATTTTACCCATGCTTGGTCCTGACCTTCAATAGATCACAAAGTGTTCGGTATATAGATCAATGCAGGAATCCTGTCTCTGCTTACCTAATAAAAAAGCACATTGTGTTACATGTGATAGATAACAAAAAGCTGGATCATAATTCTTACTATATCACAATGTACGGGATCCTTTATTAGATCTCATAATGTTCAGATCTACCCCTCAACAGATCTAAAAATATGAATCCTGCCCATAAATAGTTAGCCGGTTACAACATGAAACATTGTAAATAGGTTTTAGTCAAAAGTAAGATGAAGCCCTGGAAATCACTTTTGGGTTGTGGTAGATATATTTATATCACTAGACAGGCCTACAGCTCCTATCAAATTGTGACATAACAAGAAACAGAAGGAGGTTAAACGGTTAAACATTTATATGAAAAGTGCATGGCCTACTCTACTGAAAAATCAAGAAAGGGGAGAATATAGGAGATATGTACTGTACCATGAAGTGTATGTGAATCTGTGTTTATGTATAATATATAGTATAAATAGATGTTTCACTGATAATGCATATTTTGCATCAGTTTTTTTTTCTCAGTACCTAAACATAACCCTTAGTTGTAAAATCGTGTCAACAACAGTACTGAGCGAAAGCTGCACAGCCGGTTTACTGACAAATCCCTCCTGTAAACGCCTATGGTGCCCCCATGTGGCTGCTGATAACCAAGAACACAATTGCTAGCCCTGTCTACCACTGGAGCTGTCTTACTGGACACTTTGCAATGTGCTCCAGGCCTCTGTGCTGTAAAGGAGTTGCCGAGATGTGTTATTGCTTTAGTTTGACAAACAAAAATCAGACGCAAGCTGTGCTAACCCATTCTAGTTTCACGCTGCAGGAGCCACAAATCAACACTACACTGATGAGACGTAAAGAACAAAACAACTGTTATTATTATTACTAGTGACTTGCCCATCAAAAATTATGGCAATAACATTTTAAGCCTGGCAATGCTGTTCGCCACACAATGCGAAGCTCTCCCCCCTCTAACTTGCTGGCCTCATGATGAATGCCTTTGGCGCTCATTGCAAGCATCTCCCCCATCTACCTTACAGGCCTTGCGATGAGTGTTTTTGCTGCTCATCACAAGCCCTGCAATGAATGGAATTGCCGCTTATTGCAGGCATCGTCCAACCCCCAACTTTCGGGCCTCGCAATGAGCGCCTGTGGCCTCTCTCCACTCTCTCACCCCTGTGTCTCTTTCCCCCTCTCCCACCCCTGTTTTTTTCCCCCCTCTCACCCACCCGCTGTCTCTTTTCCCCCTCTCCCTGCCATGTGTTTTTTCCCCTTATCTCCCTCATCTGTGTCTCTTTCCCCCCCTCTCTCACGTCTGTGTCTCTTCTCCCCCCACTTCCTCGCCTGTATCTCTTTCCACCCTCTCCCCTCTCTCCCTCCCCTGAGTCTTTCTCCTCCCTCTCCCTCCACTGTGCTGTACGGGCTTGGTAAATTGATCAATTTCCCCAAGCCAAAAATGGTCTTCAGATTTTCAGCCTTGAAAAAAAATTACGGCTTTATGGCCGCCATTTCTTTTCTCGCTTAGCAGTTTTCAGACCCCCAAAAAATAAATACGTTTGCAAACTCACTTATAGGCTCCCTGCCTCTCCCCCTGTGCTGTGTGTGGGGTTGTCAGTTAATTTTGTAATCAATTGGCATCTTTTGGGGGCCTCCGAACGGCTTCCGAGTTATGGGCTTGAACAAAATAGCGGCCGTTAATGCCGTCATTTTTCTTGCGGGCCTCACAATGAGCACCAAAGGCCTATGGCGCTCATCGCGGGTCTTTTGCAAGCCTTTTTCTAAATCTTTTAGGCCTCGTGGTGAGCGCCAAAGGTTTACGGCCTTCGGCGCTCATCGTGAAGCCCGCAATGAGTGCCTTCGGCTTTCATTGCAGCCCAAGTCTAACCTGTAACTTTCGGCCCTCGCGATGAGTGCCTTTGGCGCTCATTGTGCATGCGCAAGCCCATATCTTTTAACATTCTTGACGACACCTCGCAATTACCAAATCTATTATAGTTAACTATCCTTTATTTTTAAAGTGCCAACATATTCCATAGTTCTATACAGGGGTCAAGTACATGGCAAAAACAAATTATACCACATTGCAAAAGAATGGAGGGCCCTATCTTTGAGCTTAGAATCAAAAAACATATATAATGCTTTCACAAAGCATCTTACTAGATTGAAAAGATTTGAAGGCTTTGAGGCAGGAGTCTAGTGGTGCGGGCAAGGAGTTCCAAAGAATAGGGGCAGCATGAAAAAAGTCCTGCAGGCAGGAGTGAGAGGAACTGATAAGAGAGAAGGAAAGAAGAAGATTGTTAGCATCGAAGACGGTGGTTGAAGGAGTATTTTGAGACAAGAGCAGAGATGTAAGGTGATGCACTGTTGCTGGTAGGGCTTTATACATTAGGGTCATAATTTTAAATTGGATTGTGAAGTCTATTGGAAGTCAGTGGAGTGCTTGACAGAAAAGTGCTGCAGACACTGAGTGTTGAGTTTGGGAGATGAGTCTGGCTTTGTTGTTTCTTTATGGACTGTCTGAGTAAGCTTTCTGCAGCTCCTTCAGATAAAAGGCACTTGAGCAGTGTTGTGTCACTCTGGCACAATAATATTTATTTATTTTATTTATTACTCTTTATTTATAAAGCGCCAACATTTTCCATAGTGCCATTAACAAAGTAGAATAGAGTACGAATAGCGGGTACAGTTACCAAATTACAAAGATATAGAAAAATTGTAAGGTAAGTAGAAATACAAGTACAGGTAATGTGCAATAAAAATTTGAGACAAATGGTCTGCGGACAGCTTGGTGCAACAGGAGTGAGGTCCCTACTCTGAAGAGCTCACAATCTAGAAGATTGTAGCATGTCAGCTTTTCATTATGATAAACTCAACATAATAGGGTTACATGTCTTATCACCAGGCAGAATTGTTTAAAAAAATCCCCTCTCTAATATTTTAGTAACTTTGAGGCTTTGCTTCTGTACCTCAGATATTTACACAATTGAACACTATGGGCTCAACTCTCAGGACTAGCACCTAATTTATATTGTCTAAATCATGTCAGAATCATAAATAAGCTGTGTTTACATTACAAACCTACATGCCCCGTCTCTTTGAATCCCAGGGAGTGAGAGACACTTTGATCTAACCTTTTACATCTGTTAAATATTTAATAGGTACTTTAATACAATTTATAATAAGGACAACATTCTAGGAAATGATTCTTGTCAATCACATTCAGTATACATTTCATACTTGTGTATTCCCTGCCCAGGCATGAAAATGCACAGAGGAGTAATGGGCAGCCCTCAATAGGGGGATGCGGTGAGGCTGAGAGGGCTAAGGGGCATGGGCTTGGTTAGGTGGCGGGCGACTTCACTGGGGCCCTCCAGATGAGGCCCTGGTGCACTGCAGCACCTGCAGCGATGGAGCTCCATCTGTGCTATATAATATAGTGCCTATCTCTTCGTATCTATCGATCAAACTAAATGTCAATTGTTTCTCATAATCATGTCAAAATGTATTACAGTGACATGGAAATCAGAGATGCAAAAGGAAAGCTATTACTTTACATGACAAGACTGGGCTATGAATATATATATATATATATACGGTATATATATATATATATATATATATATATATATATATATATATATATATATCACATATTATAATTGTCTTACTGCGAGTTGTCGTCACGCTTTGCGTCCCTCGCAAAGGAAGGGACGCAACTGACCACAACTCGCAGTTTCACCATGGCTCCCATCAGCCCTACTGCAGGCGTGCACGGGTAGCCGGCAAGCGTGCGCGCGCGCGCACACGCGAAGACGTCGCATGCGCGGGTACCCGGGCAGGCAAGCGCGCGCGCGCACGCGAAGACGTCAGTCACACAAGCGTGCGCGCGCGCATCTACAGCAATGAGGTGAGGGAGAGAGACACGGGGAAGAGTGACAAGGAGGGGAGAAGCAGGGGAAGAGATACATGAGGGAGGGAGGGAGAGGAGGAGGGGAATAGAGACACGAGAGGAGGGGGGAAGAGAGACACAGGGGAAGTGAGATACAGGGGAGGGGAAGAGAGACACAGGGGACAGGGGAAGAGAGACACAGGGGACAGGGGAAGTGAGATACAGGGAAGGGGGAAGAGAGGCACAGGGGATCGAGAAGAGGAGGGGGAAGAGAAACACAGGGGAGGGAGAGGAGGGGGAAGAGAGACACAGGGGAGGGAGGGGAGGAAGAGAAACGGGAGGGAGAGGAGGGGAGGAATAGACATGGGGGAGGAGACACAGCGGAGGGGGGAAAAGATGAGGGTCAGGGGGTGGAGAGACACAGGGGAGGGATGAGGGGGGCAGAGACACAGGGGAGGGAGAGGGGGAAGGAGAAACAAGGAAGGGAGAGGGGGGAAAGAGACACAGGGGAGGGAGAGGGGGAAGGAGAAACAAGGAAGGGAGAGGGGGGAAAGACACAGGGGAGGGAGAGGGGGAAGGAGAAACAAGGAAGGGAGAGGGGGGAAAGACACAGGGGAGGGAGGAAAAGATGAGGGTCAGGGGGTGGAGAGACACAGGGGAGGGAGAGGGGGAAGGAGAAACAAGGAAGGGAGAGGGGGGAAAGAGACACAGGGGAGGGAGAGGGGGAAAGGGAAACAAGGAAGGGAGAGGGGGGAAAGACACAGGGGAGGGAGAGGGGGAAGGAGAAACAAGGAAGGGAGAGGGGGGAAAGAGACACAGGGGAGGGAGAGGGGGGAAAGAGACACAGGGGAGGGAGAGGGGAAAGAGACACAGGGGAGGGAGAGGAAGTAGAGGGTGGGAGAGGCTCACAATGAGTTCCAAAGCCACTCATTGCAAGGCCCGAGATGAGCGCTGAAGGAGCTTATCGCAAGGCCAGTAAAGTAGAGGGGGGAGAGGTTCGCAATGAGCCCCTCCCGTCAAGTAGAGGGGCTCGCAATGAGCGCCGAAGGCGCTCATTGCGAGGCCCGTGATTAGCGCCAAAAGCGCTCATCGCAAGGCCAATAAAGTAGAGGGGGGGGAGAGGCTCGCAGTGTGTGACAAACACCATTGCCAGGCTTCAATTTATTGCCGTCATTTTTGACGGGCAAGTCGCTAGTATATATATATATTTGAAAATTAATGCCATATTAAATAGGAAAAAAGTAATACAGATTGTTTTAATTAAATATTTTCACGTCTCTGCTGCCCCTGAAGGAATCCATGATACAGTACATTGATATAAGTTGTGTGTGGCAGGGGCGTTTAGATTTCTGGAGGGCTATGGTTGCATTGAATGATGCAAAAGTGTCTGCTGCTGGGTGTGTGGTGTCAATTTCAAACTTATCTAGTTATCAAAAAAGCTTTATACTTCTGCCTGTTCCTTCTTGCCACATCCTTCCCCAGACTGAGAATTACAGACACAAACCCATCACCCAGCTCTCAGGATGTGACATGGATCACTATACTCAAAAACCGTCTTCAATAATTCAGATTTTCCCCAAAATATTTTTTTTACCCATGTCTTACACACCTGCTAATATTGTTAGTTTGGTAGGTACTTGACGAACAAGTGTCATTTTACTTGAACTGCAGTTTAAGACCTCACATAACTGTGTGGTGTAGGGACCAAGGACATGAGCATGTCTCACACTCAGGTTATACTTCTTCCCCTTCATGTCTGTCACTCAGCATGTCTCGCGCTCACATTATACTTCTTCCCCTTCATGTCTGTCACTCAGCATGTCTCACACTCAGGTTATACTTCTTCCCCTTCATGTCTGTCACTCAGTATGTCTCGCGCTCAGGTTATACTTCTTCCCCTTCATGTCTGTCACTCAGCATGTCTCACCCTCAGGTTATACTTCTTCTCCTTATGTCTGTCACTCAGCATGTCTCACACTCAGGTTATACTTCTTCCCCTTCATGTCTGTCACTCAGCATGTCTCACACTCAGGTTATACTTATTACTCCTTATGTCTGTCACTCAGCATGTCTCACACTCAGGTTATACTTCTTCCCCTTCATGTCTGTCACTCAGCATGTCTCACGCTCAGTTTATACTTCTTCCCCTTCATGTCTGTCACTCAGCATGTCTCACACTCAGGTTATACTTCTCCTTATGTCTGTCACTCAGCCTGTCTCACACTCAGGTTATACTTCTTCTCCTTATGTCTGTCACTCAGCATGTCTCACACTCAGGTTATACTTCTTCCCCTTCATGTCTGTCACTCAGCATGTCTCACCCTCAGGTTATACTTCTTCTCCTTATGTCTGTCACTCAGCATGTCTCACACTCAGGTTATACTTCTTCCCCTTCATGTCTGTCACTCAGCATGTCTCACACTCAGGTTATACTTATTACTCCTTATGTCTGTCACTCAGCATGTCTCACACTCAGGTTATACTTCTTCCCCTTCATGTCTGTCACTCAGCATGTCTCACGCTCAGGTTATACTTCTCCTTATGTCTGTCACTCAGCCTGTCTCACACTCAGGTTATACTTCTTCTCCTTATGTCTGTCACTCAGCATGTCTCGCACTCATTGCTTTGTCTGTATCTCACACACTCACTGTCTGTCTCTATGTGTTGGGTCACTCTTATCAGTTAACCATTGTTACTAATACACATAATATCACTAAGCCTTAGCATGTCCTAGGCACATGTGTGGGCAGTTTTGTATGTCACACAATGTCTCTCACACTACATGTCTGTATGTCACACTGAATAGAATGCAGTCACCGCCCAATTCTCGCGTTTTGGCCCCGCCCACTCAACAACGTGACACGGCAGCTGCCGGGAGATTGTACCACATGATCCACAGAGGCGGCAAAGTGGTATATAAAGTGATTAAGAGGCGTGTGCTGGCGGCGCTGTCTTGCAGAGTGTTGTAGATAAGAAGAGGTACAAGGGAGATGGCCATATTGTAATTTATATGTGCTTTCTAATTACAGCTACACACGATGTGTCTAATATCGTAATGTCACACGAGCCTGATAATAGCAGGACAGTGTGCACTGTATTATGACATGACACAGAGTGAGTGCATTAGTGGTGTTACGACACTCGCCTGGATTCACTGTCATTGAGTGGTAGTACATCTGGCCGCCATCTTTCTATGTGTATCTCTTAAATCCTTCCCATCACTATTTATACATCTATTCTGCATTAAATATATATATATATATATATATATTTTTTTTTTTTTACACACACTGCTTGGTACAAATTATAATAGAAAAAGCGCTTTGAATTTACTGTATTTTGGAAGTAACTCAGCCCAAAAGTTACTCCCAGCAGAGTGATCTTGTTTTCAGGATCCAATTACCTCATTAGTGAATTAATTGCTTCATTTTGTACATGACCTCTGGGGAAACAATACAGAATGACACATCAGAAACCATATTCAATAGGAAGACATTAATCAGGGAGCCAATAATGAGGGACATTAACTACTGACAGGTAGTATAGTCTGGTCATAAACCTATTATTATTATTATCCTTCATTTGTAACGCTCCAACATATTCCGTAGCGCTATACAGGGGTTACGTACAAGAATAAACTATTTTCTCACAATTAAAATAATGGAAGACCCTGTTATTGAGCTTTCAATCATATGTACACAGTGCTTTCCCTAAAGCACCTCTCAAGAGTGAAAACTTACATTCTAAAGGGTGTGTGTGAGGTACAGGAGAGTGAGAGATGCATAGTGAGTGAAGAGGCTAAGGATGATAGGCTTTTTTGAGTAGATGCGTTTTTTAAGAGATTTTGAAGGATTTGAGTCAGGAAGATAGTCTGGTGGAGCGAGATAAGGAGCTCCAAAGAATAGGGGCATCACAAGAAGGCAGGAGTGAGAGGAAGTGATGAGAGAGGAGGAGAGAAGAAGGTCATTAGCAGAGCGAAGAGGTTGCATGGGAGCATATTTTGGGACGAGAGCAGAGATATAGGAGGGGGCACTATTGTTGAGGGCTCTATATTGATGATTTTGAATTTTATTCTGGAGGCTATGGGAAGCCAGTGGAGTTTGTCTCTCACAGAGAGGGGCTACAGACACTGAGCGTTTAGATGTAGATGAGTCTAGCGGATGCATTCAAAATGGATGGGAGTGGAGAGAGATGGGTGATAAAAAGCCAGCAAGGAGAGAGTTGCACCTAAGGCAATTGAACAGAGTTTCGGCGGCGCCACCTAATGGCTCTTGGCGGGCATATAGCAGTAAAGGTCCAGGACCTCTACTGTGTCCTTTTAAGAATGTGAAAATATATATATTTTTTTTTTAAATAGTTTTTATTGAAAGGAATACACATTTTTCCAAAACAACAAGCAATAGGCACATTACCATATAAGATTTTAACATAAACACGTATGCCTTATAATCAAAGCTATAGTACACCCTTTCATTTTTCCTTTTTCATTTATTCTGTAGTTACTATAGCAACCTTTTAACTTAAATAAGGGAAACTTGAACAATCAAAACTTAATTATATAAAAACTAAACTAAAACTTGAAATAAATAAATAACTATGGAGATAAGGGAAAATTCAATAAATCAAGTTGAATCTATATATTTATATCTAAAGGGTTCCTTAACCAAGGCATGAATCAATGCTTAGCCATTCTTCACCTAAATAATTACTTCAAAGCTATGTCCATTTAGTTGTGCAGCTCAATTTGCTTAGTTAATCTACTATTTCAGTAAGCTGCCATCTAGAACAATGCAATTCTTAAACTTATACAGTTATTGTACATGTATTCACCTCTTGTGTCGCAGTCCAGACGAACCAGAGTCTCCAGGACCAGCTCCCAAGTTTCCTCCAGTCCAAGCCCCCTTCTAGCTCAATTCTGATATGTTGTTGCTATCTTATTTTATTACCATTGGGTCACTCAGATCAAGGGGAAACCAAACGATGACTCTAACCAGGGATTCCAGACTTTATAGCAAATGTTAACTTCTCATTTATTGCTATGTAATTAATTTTCTTTATAACCTCCCGCGCATCTAGCTTCCCTGATTTCCACCGACTGGCAATGTGTACTTTGGCAGCGGCAGCCATTATCTGAAATAGCCTATTCTGATTTCTTGATAAATTGACAGCCCCTAAAACAGTTACTGCTTACCCTAGGGTCATACTTATTGAGTTTATCTGGAGTGCAATATATTCTCTGGAGTACCTTAATAGATGTCTCTATGTGCGTGTAATTACATGTTGCCCTGCTTAGATTGAAGAACGATTTCTGCCACTTTTTCTATTCCCATTCTTCCCCCAGCTCTTTTTCCCATTTACAGATATATGCTGGTTTGTTTGTATTTTTTGATTTAGTAAATATATCGTATAACGAGCCTATTATCCCTTTTGAAGTGGAAGGTTTTTGCATGTTACAGAGAATTAGGAGGATTTCGCTGACCCAGCTCCTTATTTTTAGATAGTTGTAATACTCCCCTGAAGGAAAAGCATATTTTTCGCCAAACTGCTCCAGAGTCATCAAATGACTCCCTATAGGAGCCTAACTTGTCTAAGCCCCTAGAAGCCCACCAATGTTTAGATGTTATGTTCATGGTTGCCCAAATATCCTGGGAGGAAAGGACCGACCACAGGGGAGATACTCCTATATCTAGCTTGTTTTGGGATCTGGCCCATTTCCACGTTGTTATAGTCAGATTTATTATGGGGTTCGGATGTGATTTAATCGGGCTCAATCCTTCAGTCACCCAAATCAATGTGTCCCAGCTGTGTTGTTGCATTTGCTGCTGTTCTAAAAATACCCAGCACGGCTGATACTTGACTGAGTGCATTTGTGGTAGTTGGGACAGTCTAGCCGCTTTAAAATACTCCCGCAGATTGGGACATGATAGCCCCCCTCTTTTTTATGTCTGAACATTACCTTCCTTCCTAGATATGCAAGATTTATAGTATTTTGATTAAAGACACCTATTACTCCAAAGGGGAATATATTAAACCAAGCCAAAATATTTATATTTGGGTACCACTATGTATTGATAGTGTTGTAATATTCCCCATGCTCTGAAAAGTACACATATACATTACCCTAATACCCACACTCTTTTGGAAGAATATGAGATAAGACGTTCACGGAGGAAAGAATTACCAACCTACACGCCAACACGTGTTGGGAAGTCTATAATATACCTCATAGGCTGAGGTTAGAAAAGGTGAGAGCTTTACCTACTGATCTCTGTGAACAAGGGTTTGGGATTATAATATATCGGGTATTTTGCACTAGGAATTGGTGCGCTATCTCTCCCCACCCCTCTTCTCTATCTAAATTGTGTTCTGTCTGGGTTGCATGAGGAAAGGGTTAGAAAGCAATGGGGATCTTTCCTTTTCTCTGGCCTCCAGCAGTGGTGGCCGAGATTTTAGTAAATATTTTGTTAGTGTAAAGCTTATCATTTGCCATTACCATAAGCCCTAAACTCTAACCCTAAATCTAAACCCTAGCGCTAGGAAATTGACTAAAATCTTGTCTGAAATGGAGTAAAATCTCTGCTGCGCCATCTAGTGGTCAATGGCCGACACTGCTTGAGGTCAGAAAATGGGAAAGTTCCAATCAATGGTTTAGTCCAGGTCATCAAGATACACTTCATCCTATTGCATTTTGGTATTGAGTCTGGGTGTGCTGACTTTTAAGCTCCCAGTGAAGAAATTCATGATACCACTCCTTCAACATAAAGCCTATTCTCTATATATGTAAAGATTGGATCTATCCTGTTATAGTTACGGCACAGGTACGAATCTGTAGTCCGGGGACCAACCGCTAGATGTTTCTCACTTAACTCTGGCCAATTAATTTAGTCTTTCTTGTTTTTCCAATTTTTTTTCCCATCTCTTTCTTTTTGCTGTTTTTAGTTCATACTTGTATCAGTATTGCTTTTTGACTTGATAAAGAGAGGCATTATCTCTCGAAAGCTCGTCCATTTATTATGAATAAGTTTGTCCAATAAAAAAGGTATCACTATTCACTGCAATACTCTGATTATTCAACTATATATATATATATATATATATATATATATCTTAGAAGACAGAAAGGAGAGAAGCTCTCTAACAGGATGCTTGAGCATGATTTCCCTCTAGTGTTGAAGAAGCAGTATCTAAACTCTGCTTTTAGTGAGATTGCACATTCTGATCTAATCTAGTGATATGACTGTTCAAATTAGGAGGACATGCACATTGTACATTATAGTATGTATAACTCCCATTTGCAAATACTACATAATCGTTACGTAGTAAGGATGTGATATTCTGATAAGTACACTTTAATATGAAGAGTGAAAAGCAATTTACATAGTTCACAGCTAGCTGCTGCTAATCACTACAATAGGCCACCTTTTATAGTGATAATTTTGAGGTAATTGAAGCACACCATACACTAGCTTCACCTACACTAGTGGAAGTACCAGTAAGAGTTAAACCACAGCACATGTTTTTTTTTTTACATTTATTTTGGAAACAACATAAATAGAAAACCATATATAAATATATATTAATAAAGGGTACTTTAATAATTACATTAAAATACAGCGGCTTGGTTTTTGATAGATAGATGTTCACCTGGGGACCACTGCCAAAGAGAACTGACAAGAAGGAATAGCTGACTTGGTGTTTGCTGTGTTTCAGGCATGGATTGGTTCCACTGTAACGTGTGCTTCCTGCGTCAAGACGCTACCTTCTACATCACTAGTTGTGGGCACATCCTCTGCCAGGCATGCATCACTCGAGGTAACTACCTGCCTGCCTATGGGTTAATGTAGCATAGGTATGTTCTGGAAGCTATAGATACAAATATGAGCTGCAGGAAACCTAATAGACTCTAGTGTCAACAACCAGTGCAGGCATCACATATTTCACCCCATTTGCTTTAGTAAGTCATTAACTTATATATTGCAGTATGGAAGCTATATACATAACAGAAGTGGCCTCACATGTAATACAAGCATGCAACATAATTCACTAATGGACCTGCTTTAGTTGCAAACACATTATTTGTATTATTATTATTATCCTTTATTTGTAAAACGCCAATATATTCCACTAGCGGCTTGCTCGTCAAAAAATGATGGCAATGAAATGTAAAGCCATGGTAATACTGTTTGCCACCGAATGTGAGGTTATGGCCCTTTTGAGCAGCTTCGGCGCTCATCGCGTGGCTCACAATGAGCGCCTTCAGTGCTCATTGCAAGCCACAATGTTGCTAACCATTGGCGCTCATCGCGTGGCTTGCAATGGGTGCCTTTGGCGCTCATTGCGAGCCTCTCCCTGTGTTACTACCTTGAGGTTAAGTGTCACTGGCTTTGATTAAGTGTTGGTGGCTTGAGTTAAATATTACTGCCTTGTATTAAGTGTTACTTTTTAGCGTTAAGTCTTAGTGCTTAGGGCTGGTATTTACGGCCTTCGGCTGCGTTTTACATCCTTCGGCCTTGTTTTCGGTTTGTTTAATTTTTGTTTGCCCTCCATTTTTTTTCCTCGCTTCGCCGATTTTCAGTTGATAAAAAAGACAAAATATGCTTCAAATTAACTTGCAACCTTACTCACAGGCTCCCTGGCACTCTGCCTGAGCTGTGTGTGAGTGTGTAAGTAAATTTGAGGCATATTATTGTGTTTTTGCAGTTTGGCGGTTCGGGCGTTAAATGCTTAATTTTGCAGACGTTGCCAAGTCCTAAGTCGTACGGGCCGTAATTTTGCGGGCGTTGTCAAATTCCAAGTCGTACGGACCGTAATTTCGCGGACATCGATAAGGTGCGGTAAGCGGCTTCTACGCTCTTTTTATCTTAGTCCCGCGTGTCTCGGGATGAGTGGCTGTGGCACTCATCTCCACCTGCTCATTGCCTAAGTCCCGTTGGTTGCAGGGATGAGCGCCTTCGGCGCTCATTGCATAAGTGCTACGGGTCGTAGGTATGAGTGGCTACGGCTCTTATCTCCAATGACGCCGGGTACATCTTGAATCTGGTTGTGCTTATCCATAAGGTTTTCTTGGCTAAGATACTGGAGTCGGTTCCCAGTTGCTTCTCAAGTAGACCACAATTTGTCGGACCTCTCGGCTATGACCTGCCCATATTGGGTGACCCTATATGGTATATCTCACAGCTTCATTGAGGTACACAAGCCCCTTCATGCTTGTAAATACACTAAAATATTTATGTGGGCTACTTTGTTTCAGCTTTGGGAAGCTCCCCCCCAAGCCTAGCATATTAATTGGAGGACTGAAGTGGTTATTTCAGAGCAGTAGGTCATGTAAGGATATGGCCATGACATCAATGTGCAGCTGTGCTGAGGTTTATGGTTCTTGTGGTTTAGGGAAGAACTAGTGACAAGCACGTAGTTTCACTTTAATCTCTCTGCTAAGTCAGCGATCATCAGCTTATGCAGCTCTTGGTATCTGCACCCACATTGAAGATCTTTACATGATTGTACCCCAGCTCATTTGGTCCTGGAAATATCAGTTTTAGCGGGTTAAATGGAAATGTGCTAATGTGAAGGTTTTATTTGTAACTAGTTTAGCTCTCAGAGAACACAAGCTTTAACATACAGTCTCTGTGCTTTACAGACAAAATTCCATTTCTTATCAGTTTTCTGTTCTGGTTTCTTCCTTTTGCGGTGTGGGTTGAAACAAGTTTGAATATTTGCTGATCCGAGCTGGGTTGATTAAATGCTGCTTAGGACTGCATTTGAGCTGGCTACACTCAGAGAACAATTAAAGTGCCCTTTGTCCCAGTACCCTCTTTTACACTATCTGTTGTTTTAGATATAAGAATTTATTTGCCAGGACAATGTGGGTGTTTATGATGCTTGACTTTTCTCAACACTGTTTAGATATATGCATCTTTTAAGATACAGTTCATTGTATTTTTTAAATCAGGAAAGTAGTCTCTCGCAGGGGCAATATTGACTTAAATAAGTTACTAATAGGAGATAAGGATCCAACTAGGGTCCACTAAGGGTTTATCGAAAACAGGGTTCCAATCCTTATGTGATTACTATCTAAAATTGTCCAGACAACCTAAAGTAGTCCCAATAGTAGATGAAAGATACAAATAGGTCCTGTTCATGCAAAATAAAAACATATCCCTTCAATAGTTGGACTGATTTAGTTGCTTTAACTCTGTTAATCCCCCACTTGATCAGTTTTGTTCATATAGTGTTGGTGGATTGAAAGATTAATTAAGGAGTCTTACACTATGGCAATTATGTTGTGAAATTAAAGCATTGATGTACTATAGATGCAATTTTTCTTTTTTGCTCTGTTAGTTGTCAATTATCCCTATATTTTGCTTTCTAGGATGTAACACAGCCATTTGGTGAATGCATTTTGCTATTTTGGCTCTAAAACTGGAGCTTGAAGATTATAGTACAAACGTACCATAGTTTATAGTACAACGTACCATAGTTTATAGTACAACGTACCATAGTTTCTATAGTGCAAATTCACATTAGCCTATCCTACTCCATTTTCAGTGCTATTAACCGTTCTACACTGACTACACATTTTTCAGTATTGTCTATGAGTAAATTGTCAGCACTGCATAAAAGCAAATACAAATGTTGCTAGGTCCTGCTCATTTGCAGAACTGGTTGTAAACGTATGTCATTTTCATCTCTGCATCCAGTGTTCTTATGAACACTACTATATATTTACAATTGCATGGTTAAATGTATACAGAAGACACCGGGTCTTGAACATTCAGTTTTAGCAGTGAACTAAAATATGTTCTAATAAATAGCAGTCCTGTCTGTCCTTTATCCTTTCTCAAGAGTTGCAAGAGATAGGCTAAGAAGTTAAGGTATGTCTTCTGCTATTATGACAAGATTTATCTTCCTTCATTCCTCCATTCCACTAGAGAACAGACATGATTCACCAGTATTGTTGGATATTGAAGCACCAATTGCCCTGCCCCCTCTTCATCACGCATATATTCCTGCCTTTGCAAAATCTGAATGTTGCTGAATGGTGTGTGAACCCTGTCCTCAGCACTTTGAGCCAACGGTTACTACTGGTAGTTAATATCTAACATCATCCCTTCTCTCCCCTGTACAGATTATTGCAGCGTCTGCAGAACCGCCTGCAAATACCTGGCATTATCAGAGAATGTGAGTGTAGGGGGAGAGTAATAATTGTGTGGGAAATTTTCTGGCTGGAAAAGTGCCATTTTGTTGTACATGTAATAGTTAGAACATTAGTAGTATGAGACAAAAATAATTTAGTAATTATGACATCTGTCTGAGAGTTGCTAATATTCATACTGTGCGGGCTTTCTTTAGGATGAAATTATAAAGCATAAACGGATACTATAGTGGTAAAATATGTCATGGCCCTTGTTGCACCAGACCTTTCCTGTTGGTTGGCCACCAGCAGTGCTGCGAGCGGCCACAAGGTGGTGCTGCCGATATTTTAATGAATTTCAGACACAGTTTTCTTCAATTTCCTGGTGTTAGGGTTAGGATTTAGCGTTTGGGTTTAGGGTTAAAAATGTCCTCAATGTACTCAAATGTCAGCCAGCCACCTAGTGGCTTCTCGTCAGTTCTGGTGTCGGCCAACCAACAGGAAAGATCAGTTGCATCTAGCATAGTGAAAACCATTTTAGCCCAAAATATTTAAACCTATGAATTATTGCTGTTATTTTTTTTCCTCTTTACATTTTTACTGAATTTCATCGACAAGTTTTGTAGTACACAAGCAGTTTACAATCCAAATAGTGTTGTACAGACAGTCAATCAACTTGTTTTGCTATTATTATTTTTTTGTCCATACTAAAAATTCAATATTTGAGTTCTTCTCTGTCTGAACCCATCTGGCATGTTATTTATTATATCCCAAGCCGAAACCTGTGCTAGTTGTGCTAGTATAAAGTACCTGCATAAATTTGGCATTGAGATGCCTCCTTCAGACTTGTGTAGGTACCTAATCTGTTTGTTAACTATGTTTCATATCTTTCCAAATGAATCTGTCAAACCCCTTTTTGTAGTGATTCTAAATCATATTTTTGAAATGAGATTGGGAGACAATGAAAGTATTAGAGAATATGGGGTAAATCTGACATTTTCAAATTTTCACACCATAGCCACAATATGTGGTATTTGGACCATGTCTCCAAATATTTTTTACAATGAACTCATCATTGGTGGATAACTTACTTTGTAAACATTTGCAGAGTTCTGTTGTGTTTTTCACTCTCAAATAATGAATAAAATCTGACTTCCATTGAAACTCAAAGTTAAGATGGAGCAATTTCTTGGTTAGCGACATTGTATTAATATATAATGCTTCCATTTTATCGTTATTAATATGTAAGCCAGAACATTTGCTAAATTTGTTTAATGTTTTATATAAATTCTGTAATTATGTCCATAAATTTGTGATTGTCAGTAATATGTCATCTGCAAATAGGCAACATTTATACTCTGGATACTGTGTCTCTCCCCCCCTCCTGTTTCTTTCCCTACCATCCCTCCCCTGTATCTCCTTTCCCCCTCTCCCTCTTCTGTACCTACTTTACCTCTCGCCCTCTCCTTTCCCCCCTCTCCCTCCCCTGTGGCTTTCCCCCCCCCCTGACCTCCCCTGTGCCTCTTCCCTCTCTCCCTCCCCTGTTTCTCTCCCCCCTCTCCCTCCCCTGTGTCTCCTATCCCCCTCCCCTGTGTCTCCTTCCCCCTCTCCCTCACCTGTGTCTCATTTCCTCCATCTCCCTCCCTTGTGTCTCCTTCCCCCCTCTCCCTCCCATGTGTCTCTCCCTCCCTTGTTTCTCCCCCTCTCCCTTCCCCTGTGACTCCTTTCCCCCTCTCCCTTCCCCTGTCACTTTTCCCCCTCCCCCTTCCTTTGTGACTCTTCCCCCCCTCCCTCCCAGTGTCTCCTTCCCTTTGGCGCTCATTGCGAGCTTCTCCCCCTTTATACTTTGCAGGCATCGCAAAGCGCTCATTGCCGTTTTTGGCAAGCCGCAACTTTCCTGCCTTGCAAAGAGCACCTTCAGCGATCATGGTAAGCCTCTCCCATCCATGTTGTTTAGGGGCCTTGCGATGAGTGTTACTGGCTTGGGTTCTTTTTTACTGCCTTCGGCCTCTTTTTCATCCTGTTACGTTTTTTCGGGCGCCATCTTTTCTCTCGCTTCAGTAATTTTTGATCGTGAGGCCCACAAAGCGTGACAACAACTCGCAGTACGACAACTATTACCGTTGATTATATACACTGGAGCTGATCTGAACTTGTTAGCCAATAATGTATTTGGTTTGTTGGCATATTGATATTTTCTGCTCTGAGGAACTGGCATAGTTGCATCTATAAGTATGGCATTAATTTGCGGAGTTGTAATTTGGATTTTTGTAGTGATTTTTCTTATTCCTACATCTCTGATACTATTGGCATATTGTACTTTTAACTCATCTCTAAATGATTATACTTCAATTTACGTTTCCACAAGAGTATTAATAATATCAAATATGCAAGTGTAGGTAGCTCATAGGTAACCATACTTTTGAAATATGATTCTTAAAATATGAATATTTGAGTCAATAGTTAATTTAAAACAGCATAGAAACTTGATAAACTATTGACTCAAATATTCATATTTCAGGATTCATATTTAAGAACAATGGTTACCAATGAGCTACATATACTTAAATATTTGATATTATTATCACTGTTGGAAATTATCTATAGAATTGTGCACCTTAACCGGAGGCCGGTCATCAAATGTGTTGTATTTATATTTTTATTTTGGTGTTTTTTAAATGTATTACAAATAAAGATCATTTTATTAAATTACCTCATCCTTTCTAACTTTTGGACATAATCGAGAGTGTTATGCACTTAGGGATATTATCTGTGTTCTGATATACAGTGGATATAAAAAGTCTACACACCCCTGTTAAAATGTCAGGTTTCTGTGCTGTAAAAAAGTGAGACAAAGATAAATCATTTCAGAACTTTTTTTCACCTTTAATGTGACCTATAAACTGTACAACTCAATTGAAAATCAAACTGAAATCTTTTAGGTGGAGGGAAGAAAAAGAAAAAAGAAAAATAATGTGGTTGCATAAGTCTGCACACCCTCTTATAACTGGGGATGTAGCTTTGTTCAGAATTAAGCAATCACATTCCAAATCGTGTTAAATAGGAGTCAGCATTCACCTGCCATCATTTAAAGTGCCTCTGATTAACCCCAAATAAAGTTCAACTGCTCTAGTTGGTCTTTCCTGAAATGTTCTTAGTCGCATCCCACAGCAAAAGCCATGGTCCACAGAGAGTTTCCAAAGCATCAGAGGGATCTAATTGTTAAAAGGTATCAGTCAGGAGAAGGGTACAAAATAATTTCCAAGGCATTAGATATACCATGGAACACAGTGAAGACAGTCATCATCAAGTGGAAACAAATATGGCACAACAGTGACATTACCAAGAACTGGAGCTCCCTCCAAAATTGATAAAAAAAAGACGAGAAGAAAACTGGTCTGGGAGGCTACCAAGAGGCCTACAGCAACATTAAAGGAGCTGCAGGAATATCTGGCAAGTACTGGCTGTGTGGTACATGTGACAACAATCTCCCGTATTCTTCATATGTCTGGGCTATGGGGTAGAGTGGCAAGACAAAAGCCTTTTCTTATGAAGAAGTACATCCAAGCCAGGCTCCATTTTGCAAAAACACATCTGAAGTCTCCCAAAAGCACGTGGGAAAAGGTGTTATGGTCTGATGAAACCAAGGTTGAACATTTTGGCCAAAAACACTGCACATCACCAAAAGAACACCATACCCACAGTGAAGCATGGTGGTGGCAGCATCATGCTTTGGGGCTGTTTTTCTTCAGTTGGAACTGGGGCTTTAGTTAAGATAGAGGGAATTATGAACAGTTCCAAATACCAGTCAATATTGGCACAAAACCTTCAGGCTTCTGCTAGAAAGCTGAACATGAAGAGGAACTTCATCTTTCAGCATGACAATGACCCAAAGCATACATCCAAATCAATGGCTCCACCAGAAGCCAGAGCCCAGACCTGAATCCGATTGAAAATCTGTGGGGTGATCTGAAGAGGGCTGTGCACAGGAGATGCCGTCGCAATCTGACAGATTTGGAGTGTTTTTGCAAAGAAGAGTGGGCAAATCTTGCCAAGTCAAAATGTGCCATGCTGATAGACTGAGTGCTGTAATAAAATCACAAGGTGCTTCAATAAAGTATTAGTTTAAGGGTGTGCATACTTATGCAACCATATTATTTTATTTTTATATTTTTTTCTTCCCTCTATCTAAAAGATTTTAGTTTGTTTTTTAATTGAGTTTTTACAGTTTATAGGTCACATTAAAGGTGGAAAAAGTTCTGAAATGATTTATCTTTGTCTAATTTTTTTACAGCACAGAAATCTGACATTTTAACAGGGGTGTGTAGACTTTTTATATCCACTATAGTAATGTTTCCACAACCCCTATTTGATCAGACTTTCTTATTAATGATTTATAACTTTGCATAACTAAGCAAAGGGGCTTTCATTATGCAACTTATACTTTTGAAAGTTCATGGCATGTTTTACCAGTACAGTGCCCTATCTTGTTGCAGTTTTTGTTGCATTGGTGTAAAACAAAGTGTAACGGAACCCATCACTGTTTTACCCTGTTTTATGGTTATTTAATTATTGGTTAAAATATGATCCTACTGTTATATTATAGGTATGTTGGTTTATGCTCTGCAGAATATTAGCCAGACTATTGCAGACCTAGGCTAATAGATAATCCTATTACAGAGACTTCAGAGATAAGGGAGTCGATTGTATAAAGTGTTTTCATTCTCAGATAAGAACAAAGACGGCTGATTTAATCAATGTCTGATTATATCAAGTTGCCAGTAAGGTGTGACTCACCTATTGTTCTCTCTATGTGTATTGTGTGGCCAACTATGGGGGATGTGGATTGCCTGTGGGAAGAGATGTGTATAAATATTTCTGCACAAAATAAAGTCAGTATTCATTTGACTCCCAAATTGTGTGTTGTCCAATATGGGAGGTCGGGAATGGTGAAACTGTAGTGCCTCTTGGGTATTTTACCGTATACCAGCGGAGATATTGGACTGCGTGTTCCAGCTCCGTTACATTTGGTGGCAAGTGGCGGAATTGTTCCCACGGTCAGAAGGACAGCTACAGGAGACACCATTCCGTGGAGTACAAATTGGGGGCAACGCTAGTATCCGTACAGCGCCCCTGGCTACAGCAGGATGGAACCGGCTAGTTTTCGGACAGCGTTCCATCATGAGGAGGCGGCCGCGGACTACAGGGATGCAGACAGAAACGAACTCATGGTTACAGTACCTCTTATTGCCCCACAGACTGATTTTGGAAGAGAACTCCAAAGCAGACTGGCCTTTTTCCCAGGTACGCTTCCCATAAAAACCTTGGAATGGTTAATGACAGATGTACACAAATACATAATGGAAAAGCAGCGGGCACGGGAGCGGTCCATCTTGGGAGCTGCTAACCCACCTCCCACCATTAACCCCCCCCCAGCACTGCGTCCGGGTGGTGGGAACTACCAAACCCCTCCACGGTACATCAGGTGCCACACGTGTAACCAGCAGGGCCACATGCAGAGAGACTGTCCCAGAAACAGAAACCGCTCCATGTGGAATACTCCAACTAATCTTCCTCCCCAGCGGCAGTGTGTACCCCAGGGGGCCGAAGGTGTCGTCCTTCCCCCCCAGCAACAGTGTGTTCCCCAGGGAGCTGAAGGTGTCGTCCTTCCTCCCCAGCGGCAGTGTGTTCCCCAGGGAGCTGAAGGTGTCGTCCTTCCTCCCCAGCGGCAGTGTGTACCCCAGGGAGCTGAAGGTGTCGTCCTTCTTTCCCAGCGGCAGTGTGTACCCCAGGGAGCTGAAGGTGTCGTCCTTCCTCCCCAGCGGCAGTGTGTACCCCAGGGAGCTGAAGGTGTCGTCCTTCCTCCCCAGCGACAGTGTGTACCCCAGGGAGCAGAAGGTGCCATCCTTCCCCCCCAGCTGCAGTGTGTACCCCAGGGAGCAGAAGGTGCCGTCCTTCCCCCTCAGCGGCAGTGTGTACCACAGGGAGCAAAAGGTGCCGTCCTTCCTCCTCAGCGGCAGTGTGTACCCCAGGGAGCTGAAGGTGTCGTCCTTCCTCCCCAGCGACAGTGTGTACCCCAGGGAGCAGAAGGTGTCGTCCTTCCTCCCCAGCGACAGTGTGTACCCCAAGGAGCAGGAGGTGCCATCCTTCCTCCCCAGCGGCAGTGTGTACCCCAGGGGGCCGAAGGTGTCATCCTTCTCCCCCAGCGGCAGTGTGTACCCCAGGGGGGCGAATGGGTCGTCCTTCCCCCCCAGCGGCAGCGGGAACCCCAGGGAGCTGAAGATGTCGCCCTCTCCCCCCAGCGACAGCTTACCCTAACAAGGGGAGACACCAATCTCCCAGACGGCGCAGATGGGACCAGGGTCTCTGTGCCTGACCTACCGGGATGCTGGACAGCCTGTCCAGATCCCCAACTACTCTCACTGGGACAACCGGAGGAGGGGGTAAGTACAAATTCCCCTCCCCAGCTAACTCCTAATGTGGCCCCAGGGTTAACAGAGGAAATGTTAACCCCCACTGACCCCCACCTTTCCCTGGCTACTGAGCCGGAATACGTCCCAAGTACCCCAGCAGAAGAGCTGACAGCGGGGCGGAGTCCAGTCGGCCTCTGCCCTCCCTTTGTCCCTTGTACAGAGCAGGATGTCCTGCAGGTTATACCAGCAGAAGAGCTGGCATCAGGGCAGAGTGCTGCTGGCCTCTGCCCCTCAAGTCCCCTCAGCGTGTTGCCCCAATCACCACAGCGAAATATCCAGGTGCCTGGTTAGACTTCCCCCCAAAGGGGAGATGTGTGACGAAGTGCCCTTTGCCACTTTGTCTTGGAGAGGACTGTTTGCCAGCCTCCTGCCCTGCGACTATGGCCCTGGGACATATTGCCCTTCAAACACAGTATTCGGCCATACCAGAGTGTATGTCACTCATTCTGGCCCTTTACATACAGGGGGGTCATTCGGTACTTGCCCTGTGGGAGCGGTGATACCCCAGATAACTATGCCATGGAGCCCATTCATATAATGAAAGACTATGGGAAAGACTTTAGCTACATGGCAATTGAACTGTGTTAAGAGGATTTGAGTGATATTCGGTAGTTTTGTGCGCTCAGATCCCAGCTATCTGGGGATATGTGAAATGTGAGTAAAGGTGAATTGCAGTAATGCTGATGGGTTGTCAAACTAGAGAATTGACCAACAAATACTTTTGTCCGGACATCCCCAGGCCGATCCGTTGGGATCAGACCGTGTATGCCGGCTTATGGTCACGGGGGAGGTGTGTAACGGAACCCATCACTGTTTTACCCTGTTTTATGGTTATTTAATTATTGGTTAAAATATGATCCTACTGTTATATTATAGGTATGTTGGTTTATGCTCTGCAGAATATTAGCCAGACTATTGCAGACCTAGGCTAATAGATAATCCTATTACAGAGACTTCAGACATAAGGCAGTCGATTGTATAAAGTGTTTTCATTCTCAGATAAGAACAAAGACGGCTGATTTAATCAATGTCTGATTATATCAAGTTGCCAGGGAGGTGTGACTCACCTATTGTTCTCTCTATGTGTATTGTGTGGCCAACTACGGGGGATGTGGATTGCCTGTGGGAAGAGATGTGTATAAATATTTCTGCACAAAATAAAGTCAGTATTCATTTGACTCCCAAATTGTGTGTCGTCCAATATGGGAGGTCGGGAATGGTGAAACTGTAGTGCCTCTTGGGTATTTTACCGTATACCAGCGGAGATATTGGACTGCGTGTTCCAGCTCCATTACACAAAGTTTCATAGTTACATATTTACATAGTAATTTAGGTTGAAAAAATACTTTAATCCATCAAGTTCAACCTCCTTTAGATTTCCTCTGATCTGCATTAGATGGATTTATAGTTAATTGATCCAGAGGAAGGCAAACAGAAAAAAAAACAGTGAAACTTTGCCAATTGTCTCAACAAGGTAAAAATTTTAAATTTCTTCCTGACTCCAGATACTGGCGATCGGATTCCTCCCTGGATCAATACTCCCTCTTTATTTATCCAGGATAGCCCTTTTTAATTAAAAATATATCCAATCCCTTTTTAAAGTTATCTATCGAATCCACTGTCACCACCTCCTTTGGTAGAGAATTCCACAGATTAACCTCCCTTACTGTGAAGAGCCCTTTTCTTTAAGGTGAAATCCTCTAATCTCAAAGGATGCCCCCTTGTCAGTTGGAACCCTTTTGGCACAAAAAGTTCCCTTGACAAAGCCTTGTATTATATTTATATAAGGTAATCATATACCCTCTTAGACGCCTTTTTTCTAGAGTAAATACGTTTAATTTGGATAGTCTTTCTTCATAACTTAGCCCCCCATTCCCTTTATTAGCTTTGTTGCCCTTCTCTGTACTTTTTCCAGCTCTAAAATGTCCTTTTTATGTAGTAGTATTCCAAATGAGGGCGTACTAGGGATTTGTATAGTGGGAGAATTATTATTTGCTTCCCTGGCTTCTATACCCTTCTTAATACATGCTAATATTTTACTTGCCTTTGAGATGCTGCTTGGCATTGAGCACTGTTACCTAGGCGGTTGTCCACAAGTACTCCCAAATCCCTTTCAATATCTGATACCCCTAGATTTTCTCCATTAAGATTATAAATTGCATGGCTATTTTTCCTTCCCAGATGCATAAGTTTACATTTATTCGTATTAAATCTCATCTGCCACTTAGGTGCCCATTCCTCTAATTTATGCAAATCCCTTTGGAGGGAAATTACATCATTTTCTGAATTAATTACCTTGCACAACTTTATGTCATCAGCAAAAATGGAGACACCATACTCCAATCCCACTTCCAAGTCATTAATAAATATGTTAAAAAGGAGGGGACCTAATACTGAACCCTGAGGAACCCCACTTACCACATTAGTCCAATCCGAGTATGTTCCATTTACAACAACCCTTTGCTTCCTGTCTTTTAGCTAGCTCTCCATCCATAAGCAAATATTTATGGCAATTCCTGTATCCCTTAGTTTGCTGAATAGTCTCCCATGTGGCACTGTATCAAAAGCCTTTGCAAAATCCAAATAGACTACATCCACTGAGTTGCCTTGATCCAAGTTCCTACTAACCTCCTCATAGAAACGAATTAGATTTGTTTGACATGACCTATCCCTCCTACATCCATGTTGGCTCCTACTTATATTCCTGTTTAAATAGACATATTCTTGTATATTATCCCTTATTAACCCTTCTAAAAGTTTTCCCACTACCAAAGTGAGACTCACTGGTCTATAATTCCCCGGATTTGCTCTTGCTCCCTTCTTAAATATAGGTATCACATCTGCCTTTCTTCAGTCATATCATAGAGACCCTGTGTTGAGTGAATCTTGAAAAATTAGATATAATGGTTTTGCTATTACAGAGCCCAGTTCCCTCAGTACCCTTGGATGACCCGTGCTTTATTAACATTTATTTTTTCCAACCTCTTTTGTATTACTTCCTGCGTTAACCAGTTATTTGGTGAAGGTAGTGTTGCCCCATTATGTTACAGTAACCCAACCACTGGTGCCTCCCTTGTGTATACTGAAGAAAATAACCTATTTTAGCTCATCTGCCTTTTCCTGGTCACTAATTATCAGACGGCCTGTGTCACATTGTAATGTTCCTATAGCTTCCTTCCTCGCCTTCTTCCCATTAATATATTTAAAAAAACATTTTAGGGTTAGTCTTACTCTCCTTTGCAACTAACTTTTCGTTTTCAATTTTAGCCAGTCTAATAGCCCTTTTGCAAGCCTTGTTGATTTCCTTGTTCTTATGTAAAGTAGTCTCTGTCCCCTCTTGTTTTTTACGCCTCATCTTCATCTTTAATTAATTGTTAAGCCACATGGTTTGTGATTTACTCCTTCTACTTTTATTTCCACATGGTATATGGTGATAAGTATGTTTATTTAGTAAAAATTTGAACGTTGTCCATTTACGTTCAGTATTTTTACCTGTCAGTAGTCTGTCCAGTCTATACGTTGTATTGCTGCCCTCAGACCATTATAATCTGCCCTTTTAAAATTAAGAGTTTTTGTTAGCCCCTTACAGCTCACTGTTTCCCAAAGGTTGCCCTATTTCAACATTTGATACTATATCAATATTATTTGTGATGACTAAATCCAAGATAGCTTCATTTCTAGTAGGCTCTTGTATAACCTGTGCCAGATAATGATCTCCGAGTGTACTCAAGAGCCTGCTCCACTTAGCTGAACTGCTGGTCTCATTTGTCCAGTTTTTTTCAGGGTAATTAAAATCTCCCATTATTAGAACTTGACCATGCTTAGCTGCATTTCCAATCTGTAACAATAATTGTATTTCCTCACTTTCCGCTATATATGGGGGTTTATAGCATACTCCTACTAATATTCTTTTCGAATTTGCTGCTCCGCTATTTAACTCTACCCACAAACATTCAATATTACCACTAGTTCCACCATAAATATCGTCTCTGACTATTGGCTTAAATTCAGGATTAACATACAGACAAATCCCTCCTCCTCTTTTACCATTGCCCCTATCTTTCCTAAATAGGTTAAATCCATCCAGATTAACAGCCCAGTCATGAGATTCATCCCACCATGTTTCGGTAATGCCTATTAAATCCCATTTCTCATTAACTGCTAATAATTCTTTCTCTCCCATTTTTCCTTGCAAGCTTCTGGCACTAGCGAACATACACCTTATGTTATGAGTCTGTAGTTCTGAAGTGCCTGCCACTGTACTTGAGTTACTTAGCAATATCTCCCTATTGACTGTACTAACCCTCCCCCATCTCCTCCCTCATGTCTAGTTAATGCGTACCTTACCCCCTCTACACTTTCTACCCCATTACTAGTTTAAAAACTTCCCCAGCCATTCTATCCCCTAGAACAAAAGCTCCCTCACCATTAAGGTGCAATCCATCCCTGCTATAGAGATTGTGCCCAAGTGAGAAGTCAAACCCCTCCTTAATGCACCACATTTTTGCCACGCATTAACCTCCCTAAGCTCCTTCTGCCTCCCGTGGCTAGCACATGGTACTGGTAGTATCTCAGAATACTTATTACCTAGATTCTTCAACTTATTACCTAGATTTATAAAATCTTCTTTTGGACACTCCATCTTCCACTAACTTTGTCATTGGTACCAATGTGTACCAAGACTGCCGGTTCATTTCCAGACCCTCCCAATAATTTATCTACCCGATCCACAACATGCCAAACCCGAGCACCCGGGAGACAACAAACTGTTTGATTGCTGGGATCTGGGTGACAAATCACCCTGTCTACCTTCCTAATAATACCTACCACCAAAACATGCCTGTTGCTCTGTCTATTCTGCCTTCCCACTCCTCCAGTAGAACTGTTCTCCCGGCTGTTAAAGGGAACTGTTCTATCTGGCATTGCCATTCCTGAATGGACATTCCCAACAGTTTCACTCAATCTGGCAAATCTGTTGGTGCTTGCCAACTCAGAACTGGCCTGCTTCTTCCTCCTGTTCCCCCTGCTTTCCCTTCTAACTGTAACCCTTAACAATATAATTCTCCAATAACTATTTCTGTAGTTACTCCCTAAATTACAAGGTTATACAATTTCTGTAAATAAAACACCTGATGTATTAATGCTCTGTATAAGCATTATATTTTGGAAAAAATAGTCTGTGTTGAGCTGACTCAAAATTTGTTCTCTACAAATGCATATAACCTTCACATTGGATGCTGATTCCTCTTTCTTTATCCTTGTTATTCTCTAATATAGCTCAAGCCTCAGGAGAAGATATATTTCAGAGGCCTTAAGGAGACAGCTCAGAAATACTTTGATCATATTGCTCAGGTATGTGTTCCTAAACTGCTATGGACAAAATATTTTTAGTTATAACCTAAAGCAGTGGTTTCCAGTTCCAAACTACATGGGTTGATTAGTACACCTGAGCTAAAGCATAGATATCCTTAAATTCTGACCTGTAGGAGTGCCCAGAAAGCCGGGAACTAAGAACAACTTGAATAACCTTGAGTTATCTAGAGCAGTGTTTAACAACAGCTGGTCTCTGAGAAGTTATACAGCATGTCTGTCAGCAGAAGTAATTATAAATGGGGTAAGAAAAAGTGATAATGATGGCTTTCCCACAAAATCTAACATATACGGTGGGGGGAAAAAGTATTTGATCCCTTGCTGATTTTGAAAGTTTGTCCACTGACAAATAAATTATCAGTCTATCATTTTAATGGTAGGTGTATTTTAACAGTGAGAGACAGAATAACAAAACAAACAAGAAAAAAACGCATGTCAAAAAAGTTATAAATTGATTTGCAGGTCAGTGAGGGAAATAAGTATTTGATCCCCTATCAATCAGCAAGATTTTTGGCTCCCAGGTGTCTTTTATACAGGTAATGAGCTGAGATTAGGAGCACTCTCTTAGGGAGTGGTCCTGATCTCAGCTTTTTACCTGTATAAAAGTCACCTGTCCACAGAAGTAATCAATCAATCAGATTCCAAATTCTCCACCATGGCCAAGACCAAAGAGCTGTCCAAGGATGTCAGGGACAAGATTGTAGACCTACACAAGGCTGGAATGGGCTACAAGACCATCGACAAGCAGCTTGGTGAGAAGGTGACAACAGTTGGTATGATTATTTGCAAATGGAAGAAACACAAAATAACTGGCAGTCTCCGTCGGTCTGATGGGGATGGTGTTCTTAGAGTTATAGGCAAAGCAAGGCCCGCAGTTGTCCGATGACAACTGTCTCTTGCTAATGCTGCAATTAGTGCTCTGCGGCGCTCATCCCCAGGCCAGCGGCCCGTAAGTGACAGGGGCTGCAATGAACCCCTGTGTCTCCTTCCCCCTCGCGCTCCCCTGTGCCTCATACACCCACCTCTCGGTTGCACTTACCTCCCCCTGCCCCCCAGATGCTCCCTCTGCCCCCCCTTACCTGCAGTTTCAGTGGTGGTTCAGTGGAGTCCCACCCCAGCCAGCGCGTCCTGTCTGCAGCATGGAATGAAGTCAGAGCTACGTTGCAAAGCTGCAGACCGGACGGGTGGGACTCCATTTCTCTACTGAACCTCCACTGCAGGTAAGGGGGGACAGAGGGAGCATCTGGGGGGCAGGTAAGGGCAACCGAGCAAGGGGCGGTGTACGAGACACAGGGGAGGGAGAATGGGAGGAAGAGACACAGGGGAGGGAGAATGGGAGGAAGAGACACAGGGGAGGGAGAATGGGAGGAAGAGACACAGGGGAGGGGGGGAAGAGACACGGGGAGGGGAGGAGTAGACACGGGAGGGGGAAGAGACACAGGGGAGGGGAGGAAGAAGCACAGGGGAAGGGAGAGGCGGAAAAGAGACACGAGGGAAGGGGGGGAAGAGACATGAGGGAAGGGGGGGAAAAGACACAGGGGAAGGGGAGCAAGAGAGAGGGGAGTGGGGAAGGAGACACAGGGGAGGGAGAGTGGGGAAGGAGACACAGGGGAGGGAGAGGGGAAGGAGACACAGGGGAAGGGGAGCAAGAGACAAAGGGGAGTGGGGAAGGAGACACAGGGGAGGGAGGGGGGGGAAGGAGACACAAGGGAAGGGGAGTGGGGAAGGAGACACAAGGGGTGGAGAAGGAGACACAGGGGAGGGAGAGGGGGAGACAGAGGAAGGAGAGGGGGGAGAGACACAGGGGAGATAGAGAGGGGAGGAGCAAAACAATATATAGAACTCCATCATGTTGTTATTTTTGACTGGCAAGTCGCTAGTGTGTGTGTGTATATATATATATATATATATATATATATTTATATTTATATTTATATATATACTGTATGTGTGTGTATAATTAGCGACTTGCCAGTCAAAAATAAGGGAGCAATAAAATTTGAAGCCATTGTCAATGCGAACCGAGCGCTGAGCGCCTTTTGGCGTTCATTGCGAGCCTCTCCTCTGGTGTACTTTTGCTCCTCTGATCAGCCTCAGCGCTCATCATAAAGACAGATACATATGTCTATATTTTTGTAAATAATAATCAATTAGTTAATTAATTAATATACTTTACCTATTTGTAATTAATATATCCATCAATCAATAGGCTGAAGAGCTAACAATCTTTTTTCATTTTCCTGCAGCATATAATGTCCAGTTGCGTTAGTTTATTTGTGTAAAGCGCTACTGTAGATGCGTAATGTTGTTATTTGCAAGTGTAAAGTAGCATTGTTTGTGTATGTGCTACGTGGTTCGCGAGTATTCAGCGTCCTTTGTAGTAGTGTATTTTGTACCTCGTACGTTCCTGTGTGAAAGTGGTACGCGTTTAGCGGTGTGTTGCGTGGTCCAGGGTCGTGTAGCGTCATTTTAATTTTTTTGGGGCCACCATTTTATTTCTTGCTTAGCCGATTTTCGAGTGCCGAAATTCTTGAAAATCAACTTAAATTTGTGTTCCACCTCACTCCCAGATGTCCTGGCTGTTCCCTCGCGCTGTGTGTGATGTTTTTGTTGGGTTTTTTTGTGTGTGTTTTTTTTTGCTTTTCACGGGTCGCCCGTTAACTTCGTATTTTTCCTACCTTGTATTTTTTTTTTTCGAAGTCCCGCGTCTCGTAATGGTTTTTTTTCTAAGTCGCGGGTTCGTCAACTGCTTGCAGCCTTATTAAATTGTAAATCGGCCAATTAAATATGTCTCTATATAAGCACATAGCATATTTTTTTTTTTACAGAAGTGTTTAGTTAGTGAACTTCTATGCAAAAGCAAGGTCTTCAGTAACTAAAAACTTATTTAAAAAAAAGATGCTATATGCTTATATAGAGCCCTATTCAATTGGGCAAATTGAATAAGTCTGTAAGGTGATCCCGCGTTTCCTAAGTGTTTGTAAGCTCCCGCATGTTTCATTACCTC